>CM032401.1:10713701-11313701 GCA_019049475.1 Eueides isabella
AAACGACGTGGCACTTTCCTTCTGTGATGAGTAGTAGTTGGAGCAGGATCTTGTACTCTAATCTTTTGTTTTAGGGTGACACAACACAAAAAATGCCCATGAATTCATAGATCAGCTCATATGATTATTTGCGAATTAATGTTTGCCATGTCGTTGAGCAACTGTCAATTGTGGTCCCGTTGCTGGTTTGTGCGATCTTGATAAAATGGGATATGCTATCTCAGTTTTACTCTATAAAAAATAAGTTAGCCATATAGCTTTATTACTTACTACTGCGTAAAATTTTAGTATGTATATATTATATTAGATTAGGTAACTTTATTTATATCGTTCGTAACTTTACGTAGCGTACAGATATTTTATATATTATTTAAAATTCTACAGATGTAATAGTCAGAATAATTTGTAAAGGTATCCTCTTTATAAAAACTCTGTAAGTGCCCTAGAATATAAAATGGCCTCTCGTTTAGCCATCTCGTAATAAATTCTAACAATTAACAAGAGGAAAAAGCTTCTTTTCTTAAGAGCATTGAGAGTTAATTAAAGTATTCACTTAATTTACACTAACAGTAAACAACTTACCATAAATAAACTGTTTAATTACAATGAACTGGCTTTTTCAATAAGATTTTTCTAATTAATGAAAAGTATTGATTTGATTAATGAAAAGTATTGATTTGATAAATCTGGCCAAATAAACCTATAGAAAAGCGATATTTGAAGAAAATGGTGAATTATATTGTGAATTATATTCGTTTTTAAATTACCTGTGGTAATGTTTTAAAAAACATCTCCAGCCCAAAAAGCACTACCTTAACTTGACAAAGTGCTGACTGTCGTCAATACTAGCGAGAACCACCGCGATGCAAGGTTTGGTATTAAAGTGCAATTAAATCAGTTCATTCAATTATTATTGCATCGTACAAAACAACACAGACAAGTCAAATTCTTTTTGCTTTGGCAGTTAAAAGTACAAATTATAAAAAGTTCACTGTATTTTTCAAATCTATCAAATTCATGTTTACATAACAAATAGTCAATAAGAATAAATATGTATGTACCCACAATATTTAATACAATGTACGGCGCAGGGATTTTTGTCTTCGGAAGTAAAATATTCGAAGAGCCGACTCGAGACGCCATTTCTCGCCTGCCGCTTGAGCTCTCTTGGAGAATATTCTCGTAAGTTCTATTCTATGTATAATTTACAAGCACTTTGACATTTTTAGTAATGCGATTAGTGAAAGTGGTGTTTATCATTTATTTATAAAATGACAAATGTGTTTGAGGCAGAGTGACTGTAAACGAGGTAAATTGTAAGGAGTGACTGTAAACGTGACAGGTTGTGGATTCGATCCCCACTCGAGGAAATGAAAAATTTAGTTCTGCCACTCAACACGCATTGTCTCAATTTCGACGGAAGGCAGTGTCTTAATACTAGGTTCCCAAGTTCCCTCTGGTTACCCCTGTGGGATACAGCGAGAAGTAGAAAACAAAAGTGCCTAATAGTGTTTTTTTATTCTTATTAAATAGAATTTAAGCTGGATTGGTTGGATAGTTTTATTTTCGTATGCTACATTCCAATTTATAATATTTTTCTACTTTATACTTCAAATTTTGTATTAAAATGATCATAATTATTATATATCTACAAAAATACTAAACTTATAATTACATTGTATACACGATGTTAAACAATACGCAACTATTGGCAAAGAACCTAAATAATTTGTTTAATTTTTATTTATAGATGATTTTTATGACATTTAATTTTAATTATAAATTAATTATTTATTTATTTGATATTTTTGATATTATTGATTTTATTTGGGAACAGATCCAAGTGCCTTTAGACACTAGATTCCCAAATTTCCTCTGCCTCCCCTACCACGTGCGGGATACAGCGTGAAGCTAAATCAGATAAAATTAGTTTATTTACATTTTGTAACGATATTTAATGAAATAGAAAATTATTCAATGAAAAGGTATTTGGACAAGGCGTCCCTTCGGAACGCAACACAAGCGCATAAAGTATGGAAAAGAATAATAACAGCAAATAAAACATTGAGAAGCCGCTTAAACCATTTCGAATTAGTTTTCAAACTCGGCTCGGAGAAGTTGGTGAAATTTTATAAAAGAAATAAGAAAATTTTAAAGAAATTGACGGTGAAAAATTATTTGCCAGTTGGACAAAGTACTGTTGGTAAGTTATTTAACAAATGTTTTTTTTTAAGAGTGAAGCTGTACACAAGAGACAAGACTCTTTTATATATTCTTTTTTTCATCTTTACGGTTCAACCCGCACATGGCAGGGTAGGGTGAGGGAACTTGGAAACCTAATGTTGAGACACTTCTTTCCTTCGTCGTATCCCGCCGTATTTGAGGGATTGAGTTGAGTCGATTTTTTTAATATTTTTTAACATATAATTAAAAGTTAAATACGTTTCTTTAGCTATATATTATTATGATTATATTTTTTGGCTTCCTAGGGTGGCAGAGGGAACCCAGTGTTACGACACTTCGTTCCTGTTAAATTCACGTTCACCGAATTCTGGAGGTATTGCGAGTTGAGCGGAGGGAATCAATGTTACGTTTCTTTTGTCTAGTGAGGAAATGAATTTTTAAATATTTCATTTCTTTGAGTAGCTCAAAAAATATTTACATATTTTTATTTCTTTTCAGTCGAGTCTACAAAAATAGTCAGTGGAAATAAGAGAGCCGGGGAGAATTTTACAATTCGTACCAAAAGATACAAACTATTTTGAATTATAATGAAGATGTTTTATTGACGAGTATACATTTTGAAATCTTTTGTGTAGTTTGCTACTATCAAGTACGTTTAGTATTTTTTATTACCTTACCTTCTATTTACTTTATCTTTTAATTTCTTTTTCTCCGGCATTCTTACTATCAACTTCCATGCTTTATGCTATCTTAAATTAGTTAATTGTAAGTAATTGCAATAATACTAATAAGAAAATTAGTAGAAAAGAAAAAGCTGCAGAACTCATTAGTATACCTGTAACAAATTTTCGATAAAAAATATATATTTAAACGTTATTTTTATCTCAAATAATGGCTTCTGTCTGAAGTCACAACTTTCGCACGTATCTATTGAGGCACCGGCACACAGCCATTAAGAATCAAATTAATGACGATAATATATCTGTATTTCTCACTATTATCAGCTTCATGCAATAATCATGCTTAGGTAAAGAGAACTTGGAACCTATTGTTAAGATACTCCGATCCGTCCGTAATTTTAGGCATTGCGTGTTGAGTGGCGGAGCTTAACGCCATATTAACTATCATCCAATATAGCCATATAGAATAACATTAATATGTTAACATTAGTAATATAAAATAAGTTGTAAGTTACCTCGTACAAAGGCTGTTCATATATATTCGCAGTCGCACATGTAATGCCGTACAAAATACTAACGGTAATATATGTTCTGTTGCTATTAAGCTCGATTTGTTTACGCTGCGGTCTCGGTTAAGGATTGCTTTTAATGAAGTTTGGTCGCGTTGAAATGATTTATATCGGTTCAATTTGATAAATACAGTATATTTTTATTTTTTTATTTTGTCATGATTTATATGTTTTATAGTTATTTCATCATATTTCAATTATAGTAGAGGCAGTCCATAAACAAGGGCTAGATTTTCCGCTTGAGAAAAAAATATTTTCATAATAAAATCATTTCACCACATCTTAACGCAGAGTGTCTCAAATTTATACGAAAAGCGGAGTGACTTGACATTAGATTCTACCTACCTACTAACTAATAATTTAGTTAAATTATTGTAGACTAACACCTTTGTACTATATATTTCTTATTACTAACCCTGTGTGTACATAATGTATATATTTATTTTAATATATATATATATATATATATATATATATATATATATATATATATATATATATATATATATATATATATATATATATATATATATATATATATATATATATGTTTTTTTTTGTTATAGGTGGAGGCCATTTTTATCTAGATCTTCTTTTTAATATGCATACTCCTACTGTTTAATATATTTTTTTCTAACGTACAACCTCCTTCGTGTCTTCTCCATTCAACGTGACATTGGCGAAGTGATATGTGCTCAACTGGCACGCTCGGAACGCCATAATTAAAGAACCATACCATAGTTAAATTACGTTGAAGGTGAAGAGCAAAGTAAAGAAAGAATCCTAACCTAACCTAACCATAAATGATATTTTATGTTAATACGCTTATAGTCCATATATAAATAGTGTAATATTAAGATTTATACATTCTTTGCTTAACAATTATTTAAGTGTCAATAGTCGAACGTAGTACTGTTTTTATAAGCGAGCGAGAAAGCGAAACTTTTTCAACACAAACAATATGTTTAACAAGCGTCAGACGTACAATCATCGCATACACAACAAAACAGGTATATATTATATATCGTATATAAATAAAATAGCAAAAAGCTACTTAAAAACAGTATATATTTATATTTATATAGATTCATTCGTTTGTCCGTTCATTTCGTACGTACCGCATTTGATATATGAATGCCACACGGCGCTACGCATATCGCATATCGTGCGGAAACTGAAATGGGACAATGCGTCCGCTCTAACGCGACGCGGTTGTATTGTTCGGGGAAGTCCCTTTTTGTTTTTTAAAATTTAAACGAATAAAATATGTGAATTGTGGTTTGTTATTAATTTTGTTGCATCGGATGTGTAAGTCTAGTGATTTTATAAATATTTATTTCATATAATAGTTTTTATGTTTAGTGTCTAGAGCTTTTGGTATTTTTTTACGTATTTATTTTTTAATACAAAAGTCATGGTAAAAGTTATCAAAAATATATCTTGTTTTAGTTTTAACTTGTTTGTTCGATCGCCATTTGGAAAATAAAATATTTAATATTTTAATTTTTCCGCTTTTGTAACAAGGCTATGCGAGGCGTTGATTTCGGCTACTCAACTGCATACGCAATGCCTCAAACTGAGCAGAAAGTGGGGTATGAATGGGAAATGAATTGAAAAAATATCTTAACGCTGATTTCCAAAGTTTCCTCTGCCTATACTGACATGTGCAAAATACAGTGTGAAGTTCAAAAAAAAAAGGTAAAAAATTAACTAATACCAAAAGTGCTACGTTGAATGTATCTACTCAGGGATGTTATTTACGTGTAATTGATATATTGTTATATACGTATGCATATTTGTATCATTTTAATTGTTATTTTTTACTCCCAGTCCTATCCACAGCCGCAAGTCAAGGTTCGAGTCCCTCAAATCAGACCGTCTCCGCCGACGACATCCTCTCAAGCGGTCATATAGTGCTTACAAATTCGCAGAGAGGGATTTCTTTTAATATTTGAAACTCTCACTAGCAGAGTAGGCAACGTGGGTACGCAGTGCTAAGACACTTTGTCTCACAGCCAAATCTACGTGACATTACGTGTCATTTTGTGAATCTCAACGCCGCGCTTTGTCTTTTCTCCAGAGAAGAAATAAAATAATTAATTACCCAATTGGTATACCTCATTCGCAGCAAGTCACTTTGCTGTCATTCGGTTAAGCAAAATAATATAATATCTTTTTAATCTTTAATAGTGATGTGCAAATTTCCATCACAGATTCATTACATACACCTATAAAGTATAACACAATATAATATATTAATAATTGAAATACGCTAACGTTATACGCACGAGAATTATGGTAAATTACTACAATAACATGAATATTTAACAACCTAATTCTATTTAGTACAACACTAAATGTGAGTTACGCTTGTGTTTGATTTCTATTATTTTGACGTATATTATGTATGCATTTATGTACATATGTACATAACTATCGATTAATTATTAAATGACAAATAAACACTAACTACTAATATTGTGGATACAATACCACACTTTAGTCAACTTCAGTACTTAATATTAAGCGTTCCGGTTCTTTCTCAACTTTCCGCCGAATCTGAGGCATTGCATGTTGTGGCGCAGCTCAACGCCCTGCTTTGCCTTGTCAGAGAGGGTCGAACCCACAACTTGCCGCTTTTACAGTCGCACGCTTGTACCCGTGTACCTTGGGCCACGACAGTCATAAAATCACAAGAAAGAGAATAATGAAAATAAAAAATAATTATACATATATTATTTTTTATTTTCATTATTCAAACAAAGTTGTTAAATGTCGGCGTCTGACTGTAAATTCTGCATTTGTGCTTCTTACAGAATGCAGGAAAAAGTCGTAAAAGAATAACCGCTACGTGGAAGATCTATAAGACTTTTGTAAAAAGCAATATTTAGTGGCCAGTTTTGTTTTTGAATTGGTGCAGCTATTAGAAATTCTCTTTGTACGATGTACAGCTTGTCATACAAAAGGTAAAAAGTTAAAAATGTTTTGTTGGCGATTCGCTTGCCTTTCAGAAGAATTCTTGATAACGTTTTCGCAGAAAAAATGCTATTTCGGAGTATTTTCATGTAAAAATAAGTGGTCATTATTACTAAAGTAACATTAACTTTTCTTGAAATATCTATTATCAATTTTATAAAAATATGAAACAACAGTATGTCTATGGAATGCTAAATATATTGGGCAGTAAGACAATAGAAATTGTGGGTATTTTTTTTTATTTCCATATCTCTTTTCTGTTCATTTTTTCTGTTCATAGCTCTAATATGATATTTAATTTATGTATATGTACATATTTATGTCTGTGTTTAGGTCAGTTTAGTTTATAGTATTAGATCTTTGATTTTCGCGATTATAACACGTTCTGTTTTATTTCAATAGAATTTGGATGGCTTGTCGGTCTTCTGACAAAGCTGGTGGGGGAATTAGCAGCTTGTTCGTACACGGCAATTAAGAAATCCTTGGCGGTAGTTTAATATATATATATATATATATATATATATATATATATATATATATATATATATATATATATATATATATATATACATATACATACATATACATACATATACATACATATACATATACATATACATATATATATATATATATATATATATATATATATATATATATATATATATATATATATATATATATATATATATATATATATATATATATATATATATATAAATATAAAAAATCTTGAAAGCCCTTCCAATTTTTAATATTATTTTTAAAATATCAAATTTACTTATCTTTTAATAATTCAGTCAAAAAACTCATTTTCGGACATTTACTAGGCTCACTCTAGCTAAACGTTAAGAGTCATTATTTTGAATTTGAAGATCAAAAACTTAGATGAAAGTCAACGATCGTATAAATCCCTTAAAGAAGATTCTTAGTAACAATTTTTATCTCTGAAGTGTTAAATACAAACACAAATTTATTCGTGAAAGTGTTTTTTATATACGAGCTCGCTTATTGCGAAGCATTCAATAAGTAATGTTAAATATTTTAGTGTGTTCTTTTAAATACGTACGTGTATAGAGTATATATTTTAATTTAAAGGTTGAATATAATTATACTTTATAAATGATTTAATTTTAAAAGATTTCTTAGTTAAGGCCTGTTAGTGCACAGTGGCACAAGATTGTGACTGCAAATTATACTGGTCGTCGGTTTGATATCCACTCAAGTAATTAAATTTAATTTATTTTTGTCTCTTCACTTTTGTACCAAGACAAAGCGCAAAGCCATTTAGTTTCGCTAATGTCTTCAATAATCGGCGAAAAGTTGTAAACAGTGTCTTAACACCGGGTTCCCTTCACCCTTTGACGTGCAGCATACAGCACGAAGCAGAATAAAATTATCAAAGATATTTCATATCTTGTTCTATTCACTTACTTATTCGCTGGTTACTTTATTCGATGTATTCCACTGTACAAGCGATCAGAATTAACTAAAGCTTTCGGGAAGTATTTAGTGCCATTGAAAAGAAGCAATTGTTACATTCACATTAGTTAGCAAATAATTATTAGAAAACGTATAAAGATTTGAACATAGCGGAATTTGAACTTCGCCTCTTGGAATCCGTCCAAGACGAACGCGCTTTTTGGACGGATCCGAAGAGGCGCAGTTTATGAATCCAGCTACGGTTAATTTTTATACACTAAATAAGAATTTTAGCTATGTTTTTTAGTTAAATATAAAACTAGACACATAAAATCTTAAATATATCTAATTTATACGCACATAAAAAACATATTCCTAAAAATATTGTGCAGCGTGTAACGCAAATATTGTACCTTTCTTTCTGTTTTAGCTTCACGCTGTATCCCGCACGTGGTAGAGGGAACAGAGACATCGGGCACACTCCGATTCGTTCTCCCTCTTCTCATAAATATTGTCACAATAATATATTTTCACATGCATTTTGAAAGTGATAGTAAAATAAGACAACGAGCATCTTTCCACTTGATTTATAAGTGCTTTTGTATCGCGTCGCATATGGTGCGAGAACTGAAAAATTGCTGGACAGATAGACAATGATAACTTGGAAGGAATGTTTACGTAAGACCTTTTTACAGTGTCTTGGCGAATGCGCTTACATTTGAAAGCTCTTTTTATTTTTATCCATTTTTCTCTAATATTTTTATAGGGTAAGGAGAGTGATATAGTTATAAGATTTATTATCACATGAGGTTGTATCAATGTAAACTTTACCCATTGATTGGGTCAGTCTTGTAATAGTTGTAGTTTGAACCATTTATATAAAATTTTAACTGTATTGTATATTTTATTAATGATGTTTAGTTTCTTGCGCCGGCTTTTCTCAGGTTTGAGGAGGTCTGGCTGTAGTGAACCAGTGGAATATTTGACGTTGAACATTGAAAAATGTATTTTTTTATTTAGAATAAAATATTTGAATTAGAATATATTTAACTCTTTTTAGTTGACATTGACTTTACGAAATATCTACTTAAAATGTCCTTTATATTCTCATGACCTTTTTTCCGTTTCACAAGCAATGAACGACATTTCGCCATGGTGTTTTTATTTTAATAAAAAGCAAACAAAGAAAAATAAAACAAAAATACATAACAAAATTTAACTCCAGTACAAGTGAAAGTATACAAAAAGCTCACTTGCACCAAAACATAATATAAGATACACGCATGATGTATTCAACGGTATGAGATATGCAAGAGACGCCGCCGATGAATTCCTGTTTCAAACGGTACCCGTCTCGGAATCTCAAATACCTTATAAAATATTTTAAACGCTATAATATTCATTTGTACGCGAAATATAATGATTAGTTGTAGATAGATATTGTTTTTCTTCATCTGTATATATTGTGAGGAAGGTGGATGGCGAGTGTTCTTCAGTGGGGCGAAAATGCAACAAGCTTTGATAACTATATTTATATTTCCAAATTTGTGAACTCTGTACCATCGAGATACGCTATTTAATACTATTTTGAAAATGGTAATACCCATTTTAACAAAATATAAATATTTAGTTAACATGGGTTAACCATTACGTCAATTAAGCGGTATTAAATAATTATTAATAAAATTATCATTAATTTAGTTGCAACAAAAATTGTGTTTGTAATATTTTCATGTGGAAATAAAAAATGCTTATAATGTATGTTGCGTAAACACCTAAGGAAATTCAAATTTATTAATTAAAATTTATTAATTAAACGTATCTTGGATGATTTTGTAAGAAATTACCACTTTTTTCCACATTGTACACAATTATTTTATTTTCCCTCTGCTTACTCTGCTATGTGGGATGGGAGCGGATACACATGGCAGAGTAGGCAGAGGGAATCTGGGAACCTAGTGTTAAGACACTCCGTTCCTTTGTAACCAACTTTCCGAAGAATTTGTGTTATTAAGTGTTGTTCATAATAAAATTAAAAAAAAACTATTTAGATGTTCAATGAAGATTTTCCCGTTACGTTTAAGGTAATGATCCATTTATCAGTTTTACTATTAGAAATGACAATTTTAACGATGATCTAAATGTTAACTTATATTTTGTAGTATACATACTGATTGTAAACACTTAAGATAATTTTACTTCTCGAGTTCTTGTTATAGATAAGATAAATAGGTTATAATGATTGTGTTTGACGGACTTCGAAAAATATATATTTTTTTTTTTAAATATACGGAAGTAAGAAATATAATACGCCAAAATTGAAAGATCCTGAAGCAAACTTATGTCAGCTGCTTGTTTTTGTTTTATTTCAAAGCCAAAGATGTACTATATTATTTGAAATGCTCTATTTTTTTTCAGTATGATTATAATATCGTTGAAATTTATATTATTTAAGTTACATATTTTATAAAATATGGTGTTTATAAATAAAACATGATTTACAATAATTACTTTTTTGTTTGAAAAATATACAAATAATAAAATAACTTCAAGCGTAAATGTTTATATCGTAGTGTAATGCGTGTCCTCGGTCGCTTTTCATACGTATAGTAACGTAGGAGTAGCCCAGCCCTCCTGAAGTGACATTTGCAGAGGCCCCAGAATGGGTCAGATCGTAGGCGAGTATACCCTGGAATAACAACAAATGCTATTATTTTTTATTTTATTAGCTTTACACATATCCTGCACTTAGCAGAGCAGACAGAAGGATCCT
Organism: Eueides isabella; assembly: GCA_019049475.1. NCBI lineage: Eukaryota > Metazoa > Arthropoda > Insecta > Lepidoptera > Nymphalidae > Eueides > Eueides isabella. The sequence goes on from CM032401.1 coordinate 10,724,306, forward strand.
GGGAACCCAGTGTAAAGACACTCCGTTCCCAATAAGATACTTAGAGGCATTACGTTTTGAGCGGTGGAACTCAACGTTTCGCTTTTGCTTATTGCTAGGCCGAGAAAATGAAAACATTAAATATTTCTTTCCCGCAAATGGGATCGAAGCAACAATCGTCACTAAAACAGACTACACACTTGTGCCACAATGCCAACGCGTCCTCATAATATGTATTCAAGATATACATAAATAAAGACCCGAATAGTAGTAGAAGGAAGATATGATTATAATGAAAGTATTTATTTGTGATAAAATAAGATACCTTAAGTAACAATAACGTAATTTGGAATGCAATACACGTCGTCGTATTGCATTCCAAATTACGTCACTTAGCTAACCGTACTTTGACGTCCAAGCTAAATGCTTTTCAGCTCCATCGGTGGGGAATAACCGGTTACAAATTCGGGTACAATATTTGAACTATTTTCAGTAGTAACATTGTGAAATTTGTATAACAATAATAAATACATTTATTTGGGTTTATTGTTTGTCCATCCTCACACACTTCCAGCGTTCACACCGTATCCCGCACATGGCTGGGTAGGCACAGGGAACTTGGGAACCTAGTGTTATAAACTCTGTTCCATTCCCCACTTTCTGCGAAATTTCAGGCATTGCATGTTGAGTGGCTAAGCTCAACATTGTGCTTTGATAAATGTAATGACTTAGTCATAGTTAGAATGAATGAACTTAGTCTTTTTTTATATATCAGTTTAAAAGAGACCGCATCCATCCGCATAGAGAACCTAGTGATAAGAAAATCTGTCTTTCGGTCTTAATTTCTTACTATAGTAACGATAGTGACGAAATGAAATAAATTTATTCCCCCGAGCGTGAATCGAATACAAGTACAAAATATTATTAAAAGCATAAGAACCAAGAATGGAGCTTCTAAAAATATATTAACTAAATATTAAAACAAAAAAAAATACCTGTATAGATTTTCCATATCCAATCGAAGATGGCAACACATATGTGATGTTTTCGACGCGTTTCCTAAACATGTTAGCACTATATTTAGCATCTTTATGAAACACCAGACTTCCGAAAGTATTGGAACCGTAGAAAGTATGAGTACACTCAACGAGCACTATAGCTGCAAGTAAAGCAGACAGACAGACGTAAAATTTCATTTTAATTTTATATATTATAAACTATAACTTAGCTGTGATATATCGATCTTACTGAATGCAAAGTGTTTCTAGGTAGCCTTATATCTTACATTTTATCAGATATATTGACCGCTACAATAATTGCTCTTCGATGAGGGTTTTCTATTGCGGTTGTTATCGGTGTTGATTTCATATCAACGTCTCTTTCTCACTTAATATTTACGTGGTGGGGCAACTAGGTAGGCTCAGACAAAAAGTGTTTTAGAAAAATCTAAATTTTGAAAAAATTGTATTTGACGACTAAGAAACAGCAATATCGAAGATTAAACTAAATATTGAAAAACGTCGGAGTTTCAAAAATTAAAAAAATCTTTTTAAAAATTTTGGTGTAATATTTTTAAGTTGGGACGTTATTTCCAAAAGTTTTGTCCCAATTTTACTCTATAAATATAAAATTAGCTATAGAGCTTCATTACCACTGTGTAAAATAAAATTCGATTAGGTTAGTTTATTTACATATATCGCTCGTAGATTTACGTTGCGTACACACATTTAATATACCTATCATTTAAAATTCTACACATGTAATAGTTAGAATAAATTGTAAAAGCATCCTCTTAGGATTCTTTTACAAATTATATATAAAAAGTTTTTTTTTTAATAGAAAAGTCGACAAACGAGCGTACAGGTCACCTGGTGGTAAGTGATCACCGTCGCCGTCCTTTAAGGTGGAAGGGCACCGGGGCCCGGCATTACCTAATGCGAAACTACTTAACGCCGGTCTTAAATGCCGGGGGTGGTAATAATCCGGTCGAGTCTGCCCATGCTTGTTGCCATTACTGGCAACGCGACTCTACCACACGCACTTTAGTCGCCTCTTACGACACCATCAGTACCAGGGTGATCCTATTCTAAGCCGGAGTCACACGGCACGGAATCATTTCTTCGTTTAAGAGCATTGAGAGTTAATTAAAGTATTCACTTAATTTATACTAACAGTAAACAACTTACCATAAATAAACTGTTTAATTCAGTTCATTGCTTTTTCAATAAGATTTTTTTAATCAATGAAAAGTATAGACTTTGAGGCTTTGATTATTTTGGAGAAAAAAAAATATATAATGAAAAGAATGGTATAGTATTCGCAATATTTTTTCATTTTTGTTAATTTAAATGAAGTCCCTAAATATGCATATTTATATAAAACGTTTGTTAAATGGACTTTTTGTTGTATTTATTTATCTTTTACCTGTGGTAAAAGATAAATAAATTACAACAAAAGTTTTACCTTTAAAAAAACATCTCCAGCCCAGAAAATCATTTAACTTGACAAAGTGCTTGCAACTTTTAAATTGCTAATCTGATTGTGGTAAGTACTAAGAATCACCACGATGCAAGTGGATTAAAATAGTGGCTTGGATTAAAGTGCATTTGAATAGGTTCATTAAATCATTATTGCATCGTACGCAACAGACAGACAAGTCAAATTCTTTTTGCGTTAGGAGTTAAAAAATATACATTATAAAAAGTTCACTGTATTTTTCAAATCTATCAATCTCATGTTTACATAACAAATATTCAATAAGAATAAATATGTATGTACCCACAATATTTAATATAATGTACGGTGCAGGGATTTTTGTTTTCGGAAGTAAAATATTCGAAGAGCCGACTCGAGACGCCATTTCTCGCCTGCCGCTTGAGCTCTCTTGGAGAATATTCTCGTAAGTTCTATTCTATGTATATTTTACAAGCACTTTGACATTTTTAGTAATGAGATTAGTGAAAGTGGTGTTTATCATTTATTTATAAAACGACAAATGTGTTTGAGGCATGTCGTGGCGCAGGAGCACAAGCGAGTGACTGTAAACTGTGACGGGTTGTGGATTCGATCCCCATTCGATACACATTGTCTCAATTTCGACGAAAAACTGAGGAACGGAAGATAGTGTCATAATACTAGATTCCCAAGTTCCCTCTGTCTACCCCTGAGGGATACAGCGAAAAGTAGAAAACACAAGTGCTTAATAATGTTTTTTTATTCTTATTAAATAGAATTTAAGCTGGATTGGTTGGATAGTTTTACTTTCATATACTACATTCCAACGTATAATATTTTTCTACTTCATTCTTCAACTTTAGTATTAAAATGATCATAATTATTATATATCTACAAAAATAGTTAACTTATTATTACATTGTATACATGATATTAAACAATACGCAACTATTGGCAAAGAACAAGAATAATTTGTCTAATTTTTAAGGCCAAATGTTTATTTATGGATGCTTTTAATTATAAATTATTTATTGATTTATTTGATATTTTGAACTATTTTGATTCCCGAATTTCCTCTGCCTCCTTTACCACGTGCGGGATACAGCGCGAAGCTAAATCAGATAAAATTAGTTCATTTACATTTTGTAACGATATTTAATGAAATAGAAAATGATTCAATTGAAAGGTATTTGGACAAGGCGTCCCTTCGGAACGCAACACAAGCACATAAAGTATGGAAAAGAATAATAACAGCAAATAAAACATTGAGAAACCGCTTAAACGCATTTCGAATTAGTTTTCAAACTCGGCTCGGGAAGTTGGTGAAATTTTATAAAAGAAATAAGAAAATTTTAAAGAAATTGACGGTGAAAAATTATTTGCCAGTTGGACAAAGTACCGTTGGTAAGTTATATTCAGAAATGTAGTTTTTTTTTAACAGTAAAATTTTGACAAGAGACAAGATTTTGTTATTTTCAGCTTCATGCTGTATCTTGCACACAGCAAGGTAGGGCGAGGACACTTGGGAACCTAGTGTTGAGACACTTCTTCCCGTTCCCCACTTTCTGCCGTATTTGGAGATTGAACTCAGAGACGATTTTGTTAATATTTGTCAACATACTCGTATAATTTAAAGTTTAGTGCGTTATTAAAATACTTAGTTTCTCAGGAACTCATAACCTGTCGCTTTAACGCTTTAACACACACGTTCTCCTGTGCCGCGACTTAATCTTCTTCTTATTATATAAAAAAATGAATGTTTGTCTGTATGTCATCGATGAACTCAAAAACTACTGGACCAATTATTATAGAAATTGTCTATAGTAGTATGTTTTTACGGAGAAGGTTTGTATAGTATGCTTATTGATGTGACTTGCAACCGGGTGGCGCTGCAGTGTAGCAACTTCTACCCTGTTCAACCGGTTGTCATGAAAATTAGTATGACCATGTATTACTATATATTGTAATAATACCATGAGGCCAGTACTTCAGTATCACCAATACTTTAAGAATTAGATATGACACGTGTATAATATTATATTATATACGAGAGCAGGGAATGGAGTATCTTAACACTGGGTTTCTATGTTCCCTATATATACTCTGTCGTGTGCGAGATACAGCAAAACTTGAAAAAATAAGATGATTTAAAATGTGGAAAATCACGAAAATGTAAGTTCAAATGACATATTCATAATGACAAAAAAAAATTATATATTTTTATTTCTTTTCAGTCGAGTCTACAAGAATAATAAGTGGAAATAAGAGAGCCGGGGAGAATTTTACAATTCGTACCAAAAGATTCAAGCTATTTTGAATTGTATTGAAGATGTTATATTGACGAGTATAAAATATATGTATATGTAGGTAATTTGATTATAATACGTCGTATTAAATTCTTTTGTCTGTTTTCAAGTACTAAGTATAAGTAGATAGTATTTTGATTACCTTACCATTTATTTACTTTATATTATCTTTTAATTTCTGTTTCTCCGGCATTCTTACCGAGTTGTATAGAAGAAAAACTGAGAAAGATATACCACCAACTTTTATGCTTTATGCTATTTTAAATTAGTTAATTGTAAGTAATTATAATAATACTAATGGGTTATTTACTTATCAAGCAGCAGAACTCATTAGTGGTATACTGTAACAAATTTTCGATAAAAAAAATATATTTAAACGTTATTTTTATCTCAAATAATGGCTTCTGTCTGAAGCCACAACCTTCGCACGTATCTAATGAGCCACCGGCACACAGCCATTAAGAATCAAATTAATGACGATAATATATCTGTATTTCTCACTATTATCAGCTTCATGCAATATGCATGCTTAGTCAAAGGGAACTTGGAACATAATGTTAAGACACTCCGATCCGTTCTCCACTAATTTTAGTCATAGTACAACACTAAATATGAGTTACGCTTGTGTTTGATTTCTATTATTTTGACGTATATTATGTACATATGTACATGACTATGGATTAATTATTAAATAAGAAATAAATACTTATACTAATATTGTGGATACAATATCACACTTCAGTCAACTTCAGTAGACAGAGGGAACTTGGGATCCTAATGTTAAGACGCTCCGGTTCTTTCTCAACTTTCCGCCGAATCTGAGGCATTGCATGTTGTGGCGCAGCTCAACGCCCTGCTTTGCCTTGTTAGAATAATGAAATGACTATATTAATCATATTTAATTTTATTTACGTGAGAGAGGGTCTAACCCACAACCTGCCGCGTTTACAGTCGCACACGTGTACTCTTGTACCTTGGGTCACGACAGTCATAAAATCACAGTTTGAAACAAAGTTATTAAATATCGGCGTTTGACTGTAAACGCTGCATTTGTGCTTCTTACAGAATACAGGAAGAAGTCGTAAAAGAATAACCGCTACGTGAAAGATCTATAAGACTTTTGTAAAAAGCAATATTTTGTGTCCAGTTTTGTTTTTGAATTGGTACAGCTATTAGAGATTCTCTTTGTACGATTTACAGCTTGTCATACAAAAGGTAAAAAGTTAAAAACGTTTTGTTGGCGATTCGCTTGGCTTTCAGAAGAATTCTAACGTTTTCGCAGAAAAAATGCTATTTCGGAGTATTTTCATATAAAAGTAAGTGGTCATTATTACTAAAGCAATATTCGCTTTAAATTTTCTTGAAATATTTGCTATCAATTTTATAAAAATATGAAATAAAAGTATAAGTCTATGCTAAATAAATTGGGCAGTAAGATAATAGATATTTTGGGTATTTTTTTATAATTTCCATTTCCCTTTTCTGTTATTTTTTATATCTGAGTTTAGGTCAGTTTAGTTTATAATTAGATCTTTGATTTTCCCGATTATTACACATTGTTTTGTTTTATTAGAATTTGGATGGCTTGTTGATCTTCTGTCAACGCTGGTGGGTGATTATGTGAACTGTGTGCTTACGTATACCTTTACTTATATATCTATTAGGAATAATTCCACCCTTGACAATTTACAAAGTGCAATTATATACCCTTTGTATATAAATCAAAGTAATTAGCCAATAAATAATCAGAAGATAAAGGTTATATTGTATTGTAACGTTGCTACGCTTAAACTGGAGTGAAATAAGACACATTAATATCCTTTAAAAATGATTTAAGCGGGAAAATCTTGCAACAACCGTTGTAGGTTGTTGCCAGCTTTTGGGCGCTAGCTTAAGTCATAAAAATGGAATTGCTGTTTTTACTTGATTAAGAAAACACGAGATTAAGTGAAATTTTGGATAAAATTTGCTATTTTCGCTTACACACGTTAGCGGCATCTGTAGCCTGGGGACCCCGTATCATTGATAATACGACTGATACGGCGGTAACCATTCCCTTGGTGCAGGGGGTTATGTGACTAGTGATTGTGAGACGAAACGAACTAACTACTAACTACTATTTTAATGAAAACAAAGTCTTAACATTAGGTTCTCATTCTGCAAGTTCTTTTGCTGTATACGGGATACAACGTGAAGCCTTGAATATATATCTAAGATGAAAGAGGGAGACCTCGGTTGACTTTCGAGAAGTATCACAATATCTATAGTACTGGAAAATGGTCAGTGAAAAAGAGGTCAAGATCTATCTGTCAAATCCTTCATTCATTCATTCATTTATGGCGTTTTGAGCGTGCCAGTTGCGCACTTTGCCAATGTCACGTTGTATGGAGGACTCACGGGAGGAATTAATCAGTTCAAAAGGAATAATTGTACACAATAATATAATACATGTAAAAAAGGGATCCAGTAAAATTACTACCTTCACCTATAACAAAACATACAAATATATACAAAATAAACACACACAACACATTATGTTAGTAATAAATAATATTTTATATAAATGTTAGTTTATAATCTAATTTTGTTACGTCTAATATATTTACACAAAAAAATACATAAAGGACCAAACATTAATAAACATTGAACATTTAGAGGACGAGGGACTTTATAGGGAAGAACTTCATATAGGAGATGAGTTAAGTTGGGGCTAGAAAAAAGGATGTGGGAAGGGGAACCGTCGTCCAGGCCACATTCGCACAGCGAATGGTCTCTGACCCTGATATTAGCCAGATACATACGCACAGGCGTACAAGCATGCCCAAGGCGTAAGCGACAGATTGTTGTAATAATCCTCCGTTAAATATATCTTCGAGAGTAGAACCACGGTCGTCTAGGGATATCAGGTTGGATAAGGGAATAGAATTTACCTTTTTGGGACTTTGATAAATTCCAGAAATCACACCAGGACTTACGCAGATGATCAACCGCAAGGGACTGCAGATCATGAGCAGAGTTAGAGAAATGTTCAAGTGTGCTACACTGGATGGCTAGCTTGGCGCAAGAGTCTGCAGGTTGATTCCCACTGATTCCAGAATGACCTGGAATCCAAACCAGAGTAACTTCCAGCCCTTAAGATGACATGAATATGTCAAATCCTTTGTTATCGTTCAGCTTCAGGATGGTGTCAAATTGACGCATCCCGCGCCTTTGTCGTACGCTGGAAGTGCACTTACAGCGTGATACCCACTCTAAATATCCTTCGGGTTGTCTCTTCTGCACTTGCCTGGAGTGTTTAAAGATATTTTTAGATTTTCTAAAGGTAGATTAATTTTACCATATTAAAACATACAAAAACTAAAACGTTAAAACTATTATTTTCTCCGTTCCCATTAAGATATTTCCGTGACTTTCGATACTTGAGTAGGGCGATACAATGAAACTATTAAATATTTCCTTACTTCCAGTGGGAATGACACCTACATTCTGTCGTGTTTATATACATATGCTTGAGCTTGGTGCCACGACAGGCTTGAAAAATCTTAAGCTATTGGTAAAGTAAAAAAAATTGAAAGCCCTTTCAATTTTTTTATATTATTTTTAAAAATGTCTAATTTACTTTAAAATAAGTAAAATAATAATATTTCATAAGAATTCAGTCAATAAACTAATTTTCGGTCATTTATTGGGCTTACTCTAGCTAAACGTTAAGAGTCATCATTTTGACTCGGAAGATATATTTTTTATACATTAAATAAATATTATTAGCATTTATTAAAGTAAAAACTAGACAAGCAAAACTTTAAATATATCTAATTTTATGCGTACATAAAAAAACATTTTCAAAAAATATTGTACATTACAAGCGTGTAACGTAAATATTGTCTCTTTCTTTCTTAGTTTCATATTGTGTCCAGCACGTGGCATGGTGACAGGTGGCAGGCAGAGGGAACTTGGGAACATAGTGTCACTCCGTTTCATTTCATTCCTCCTAAATATGGTTAAAATAAAAATTTTCAAAGTGATAGTAAAATAAGACAACGAGCGTCTTTCCACTTGATTTATAAGTGCCTTTGTATCGCGTTGCATATAGTGCTAGAACTGAAAAATTGCTGGACTGATAAATAATGATAACTTGGAAGGAAAGATTACGTAAGACCTTTTTACAGTGTCATGGCGAATGCGCTTAAATTTGAAAGCGCTCTTTATTTTTATCCATTTTACTTGTATATTTTTATAAGATAAGGAGAGCTAAATAGATTGTTAACCTTATTTATTTTATATTAACTTTACGAAATATTTACTTTAAATGCCCTTTATATTTTTTCTTAAGATTTTCTAGTATCAAAACTCGTTTCCATAAGCCATATAAAAAGTTTTATTTAAATCTTAATATGAACAACACGCAATGCCTTAAATTCAGAAACTTAAAAAGGAACTCAGTGTCTCAATAGTAGGTTCCCAGGTTCCCTCTGCCTAATCTGCCATGTGCGAGAACAACGTGGTAATCTCTTATAAAACCATCTGAGATTCGTGTAATTCATAAATTTAAACAAAAATTAAACATTTGTAATGTTAAACGATGTTTTGTGTTTAGACAACGTACATTTTAAATAAATGTTTATATAATTTAATTACTAATAATAATATATGTAAATAATACAATCACAATTTTGCTATGTTTATTAATTTTATAAATAATTATTTAACACCGCTTAATTAACTTGTTGAAATATTTTGTTAAAATGAGTATTACCAATTTATAAATAGTTTAAAATAGCGCATATCGATAGTACGGGGTTCACAACTTTGGAAATATGAACATAGTCACCAACGCTTGTTACATTTTAGCCCCACTGAAGAACTCTTGCCATACACTTTCCTCACAATATTTACTACTATGTGAAGAAACCAATACCTATATACAACTAATCATAATATTTCACGTACGAATGAATATTATAGTGTTTAAAATATTTGATTTGGTATTTGAGATTCCGAGACGGGTGCCGTTTCAAAGAGGAATTCATCGGCGGCGTCTCTCGCATATCTCATATCGTTGAATATATCATACGTGTATCTTATAATGTGTTTTGGTGCAAGTAGGATTTTTTTGTATACTTTTACTTGTACTTGTGTTAAATTTTATTACATATTTTGGTGTTTGTGTGAGTTTTTTTTTTTTTGAAATAAAATCACCATGAAGAAATGTCATTCGTATCCTTTTCTGCCATTAAGTTTTATTTTTGTGATTACTTTTCTTGTTTAATAGAGCAGGGACATCAAAATAATTTATCATTTTTTGTTATAAAGTGAGTAATGGAAGTATCTTAAAGGGAACAGAGTGCCTCAACACTAGACTCTCTTACTCGACTATGTGCTAATACAACTTGATGTTACAAAAAATATATTTGTTACTTCGATTGGTCAAGCACAAAACCCTTACATTTATATTCAAACGCTGTACCAATGAGCCACGACGGTGTTGTATAATGTATTATTTTATTAAATATGTCAACTAATATTTTAAGCTCATATATTTTGTACGTAACATTTAAAATGATTTTGGAAACTAATTTTGTATCTTGTGAAACTAGTTTTGTTTCTTGTTTTAATTAGTTTATTTAGTGAAGGGAATATAAAATAAAACAATTAAATAAATTGAAATTAATATATTTTATTCGAAATAAACAAATACATAATTTAATTTTTAACGTCAAACAATTTACCACTAGTCCACTAACGTCAGACCTCCTCAGACCTGAGAAAAACGGGCGCAAGAAACTCAACATCATTTATTAAATATTTATATATTAAAATTAAAATTCCCGTAAATATAAAATTTTAAGTATATTATTATAGTTAAAATTTTATGTTTTTATAAGATTTGGTCCATTCATTGGGTGCAGTTTATATAGTTACAACCTCACCTGATAATAAATCTTTTAAATATTTCACTCCCTTACTCGATAAACATATAAGAGTAAAATGAATAAAAATAAAACGAGCTTTCAAATGTAAGCACATACGCCAAGACACTGTAAAAAGGTCTTACGTAAACATTCCTTCCAAGTTATCATTGTCTATCTGTCCAGCAATTTTTCAGTTCTCGCACCATATGCGACGCGATACAAAGGCACTTATAAATCAAGTGGAAAGATGCTCATTGTTTTATTTTACTATCACTTTCATAATGTATGTGAAAATGTATTATTGTGACAATATTTATGAGAAGAGGGAGAACGAATCGGAGTGAAACTAAGTTCCCAAGTACCCTCTGCCTACCCTTCCACGTGCGGGATACAGCATAAAGCTAAGAAAGAAAGAGATAATCTATATTTACATTACACGCTAGTAAAATATTTTTTGAAAAATGTTTTTTATGTACATATAAAATTAGATATATATAAAGTCTTATATGTCGAGTTCTTATTTTAAAAAATGCTATTAATATTTATTTAGCGTTTAAAAAACTGGATTTACCACCCCTACCTCTTAGTATCCCTCCAAGATAGAACGCGTTTTTTGGACGAATTACAAGAGGCGTGGGTTCGAATCCCGCTACGTTCAAATCTTTATGTGTTTTCTAAATAATTATTCGTCTATGCTAAGAAATGTGGACAGAAATGTAAAAAATATAATATAATAGTAACAATTGCTACTTTTCAAAATACTTCCCGAAAGCTTTAGTCAATTCTGATCGCTTGTACAGTGGAATACATCGAATAAGGTAATCGGCATAGTGTAAAGGTAAGTAAATAGAACAAGATATGAAATATCCTTGATAATTTTTTTTTCTGCTTCGTGATGTATGCCGCAAGTCAAAAGGTAAAGGGCACACAATGTTAAAACTTTTTTTACAACTTTTCGCCGATTATTAAAGGTATTGCGTGTTCATGAGCGAAACTAAATTGCTTTGCGTCTTGTCTTGGTATAAAAGTAAAGAGAGAAAAATAAATAAATCTACTTATTTGAGTGGAGATCAAACCCATGACCAGTAACATTTGCAGTCGCAAACTTATGCCAATGTGCACTAACAGGCCTTACCTGAAAAATCTTTAATAAAATCATTTATAAAGCATAATTATATTCACCTTTTAAATTAAAATATATATTCCCTGCACGTACGTACGTATTTAAAAGAACACACTAAAATATTTAACATTACTTATTGAATGCTCCGCAACAAGCATGCTCGTATATAAAAAACACTTTCACGAATATTTTTTTGTTTATATTTAACGCTTCAGAGATAAAAATTGTTACTACGAAAAAAAATTGTTACTACTTTAAGGGATTTATATGATCGTTGACTTTCATCTAAGATTTTGATCTGCCGAGTCAAAATAATGACTCTTAACGTATAGCTAGGGTAAGCCCAGTAGAAGCCTGAAAATGAGTTTATTGACTGAACTATTATGAGATATTATTACCTTACTTATTTTAAGTAAATTTGACATTTTTACTATGTTTTAAAGTGTTATTCCACACTTAGGACAGAAAATACTAAACTTAAATTTAAAAAGCGTATAATTTTTTTTTCCTAATTTTATCCTGCTTCGTTCAAAAATTTTTATACGCTTTTTAAATTTAAGCTTAAATTTGACATTTTTAAAAATAATATTAAAAATTGGAAAGGCTTTAAAGATTTTTTTATTTAACTTATAGGCTAAAGTTTTTGAGGCCTGGGTGTCGTGGCGTGGGTCACAAGTGTGTGTTTTATATACATGACATGATGTTGGTTTGATCTCCACTTGAGGAAAATTAAATATTTAATATTTTAATTTAAAGATTAAACTACTTTAGATTAAGTTGAGCCTTTGAAAATATAAAAATATCTTTAAATACTTCAGGCAAGAGCGGAAAAGACAACCGGAAGGATATTCGGAGTGGGTATCACGCTGTAAGTGCACTTCCGGCGTAACACAAAGGCGCCGGATGCGTCAATTTGACACCATCTTGAAGCTGAACGATAAGAAAGGATTTGATAGATAGATCTTGACCTCTTTTGTGATGTACGTATTTGGTGTGATATTACACATTTATTAATACTGAAATAGGCTTGCGTTTGACCTTATCGAGGCTAATCAAATCGTCAAGCAGAACGAGAAGCGATGCTGTGGTCTACTGTGATGCTGGCTGATTAATAAATACCTCAATACCACAATCACGTATTCACGGTTTTTGAAAATTCGCCCATGGTATGTTATAGAAAATACATACGAAGTGAGTTTCAAGAGTCAATAATGAGATCTTAGATTTTATTATATCTTAGCAATTATTATACATTTTAAATGAAACTTGTTAATGAAATAATAATAACTGATAAAATTAAACCGGATTAATTACGGTTAAAGGTAGACTCGTGAGCGCGGACTACTGTAAAGTGTTAGAGAAAGGCCGAAGTTCCAAGAATGTATAGAAAACAATATAAGTGAAAGTCCGGTTAAATTTGGTACAATTAAAATATAGTAAATAAATATGTTTTGGTTTCTTTTGTAAGAATTTGTTAGGTACCTATTACAAGGCACGCTACTGTCATGTACTTCAAGTAATCTAAGTAATATTATATTAGGATTTGTTTTGAATATTAATGATTTATTTTGAATATTCCACAAAGGCATACTTTTTTACTTTGTTCTTCCTTATTTTATTCTTACACGTGCCTTTAATGATCCCTTGAAATAAGTCAAGTGGACTAGTAACAAATACAACAACTTACTGCCAAATATACTAAGCATTCCATTGAAATATATGTTTTAACAAAATTGAAAAAAAAAAAATGGATATTTCACATGAAATATTCTTTTTTTCAATACAATTCAATGAATTTACTTAAATTCAAAGTGATTATTGCTTTAGCAAGGAGGAGGAGCACTCATTTTTATACCTAAATGCTATGAAATAGATTTTTTTCTGTGAAAATGTTATTAAGAATTCTTCTGAAAAGCAAGCGAATCGCCAACAAAACGTTTTTAACTTTTTACCTTTTGTATGACAAGCTGTACATTGTACAAAGAGAATCTCTAATAGCTGTACCAATCAAAAAACAAAACTGGACACAAAATATTGCTTTTTACAAAAGTCTTATAGACCTTCCACGTGACGGTTATATTTTTACGACTTTTTCCTGTATTTTGTAAGAAATGCAGCGTTTACAGTCAGTCGCCGATATTCAATGACTTTATGTTTCAATAATAAAAATAAAAATTAATGATTTTATAAGTCTTTCATGTGATTCGAGGCCTGTGGTGGCCCAAAGGTACAAGCGTGCGCCTGTACTGTAGGCAACGCGACAGGTTGTGGGTTCGAACCTCTCTTACGTAGATCGAATATTCAATATAGTCATTTCATTATTCTAACAAGGCAAAGCGGGGCGTTGAGCTGCGCCACAACATGCAATGCATCAGATTCGGCGGAAAGTTGAGAAAGAACCGGAACGCTTAATATTAAGTACTGAAGTTGATTAAAGTGTGGTATTGTATCCACAATATTAGTAGTTAGTGTTTATTTGTCATTTAATAATTAATCGATTGTTATGTACATATGTACATAAATGCATACATAATATACGTCAAAATAATAGAAATCGAACACAAGCGTAACTCACATTTAGTGTTGTACTAAATAGAATTAGGTTTTTAAATATTCATGTTATTGTAGTAATTTACCATAATTCTCGTGCGTATAACGTTAGCGTATTTCAATTATTAATATATTATATTGTGCTATACTTGTAGATGTATGTACTGAATCTGTGATATTTTTTTGCACATCACTATTAAATATTTAAAAATTTTATTTATTTAATTTAAAATATCTTAAATGGAAGATAGTAGTAGCTCAGTACGGCGTAGTGTCTGGCTGGCATTTTTACTACAAGTTTTTGAATATCACGCTGTTTTCTGCACATGGTAGTATGCAGAGGGAACTTGGGAACCTAGCGTCAAGATACTTCCAAGCCTCACTTGCCTCTCAGTTAGGCATTCTTTAAGCAGTTGAGTGCCGGAACTCAACGCCGCGCTTTGGCTTGTTAAAAGAGCGGAGAAATGAAAATATTAAATATTTTATTTTCTCGAGTGGAGATCGAACATACAAGTTGAAACTAAAACAAGAAAGATTTTTGATATTTATTAAAACGTTTAAATTTTTTACTTAAACATAAATACGTAAAAAAATACCAAAAGCTCTAGAAACTAAACATAAAAACTATAAATATTATATAAAATAAATATTTATAAAATCACTAGACTCACACATCCGATGCAACAAAATTAATAACAACCACAATTTCCATATTTTATACCTTTAAATATAAAATTTTTAAAAAAACAAAAAGGGACTTCCCCGAACAATACAACCGCGTCGCGTTAGAGCGGACACATTGTCCCATTTCAGTTTCCGCACGATATGCGATATGCGTAGCGCCGTGTGGCATTCATATATCAAATGCGGTACGTACGAAATGAACGGACAAACGGATGAATCTATATACATATAAATAATATATCGCTGTTTTTTGTCGTTTTTTGATTTTTTTTTATATACGATATGCCGATTATATCTATTTGGTTGTCTACGTGATAATTGTATATTAGACGCTTGTTCAACATATTGCTTGTCTTAAAAAAGTTACGCTTTTTCACTTTGGTTTGTAAAAAACTGTCTAAAAAATAGACACTTAAATAAGTGAAATCTTAATATTAGACTATTTATATATGGATCATACGCGTTTTAACATAAAATACCTTTTATGGTTGGAAGATTCTTTATCTATTTTGTACTTTGCTCCACCTTTATCGTAATTTAACTAAATTATAAGTTAGTATGCAGGTGAATTTATTGTCCACTCTTTCCGCTTTCCATATAAAACTGCGACACTGTGCGTTAAGATGTGGTGTAATAATGCAATCATTATGAAAATATTTCTTTCTCAAGCTGAAATCTAGTCATGTTTATAGACATCTACTTCCTTATAATTCTTTATAATTCCTTATAATTGAAATGATATAATGAATTATTTATAAAACATATAAATCATTTCAGATAAAAAAAAAAACAGTGTATTTATCAAATTGAACCGAAATAAATCATTTCAACAGGTCAAACTTCGTTAAAAGCAATCCCTAACCGAGACCGCAGCGTAAACAAATCTAGCTTAATAGCAACAGGACATACATTACCGTTAGTATTTTGTACGGCATTACATGTGCGACTGCAAATATATGAACATGTATGAGGTAACATATAACTTATTTTATATTAGTAATGTTAATCTATTTATGTTATTTCATATGGCTGGATGGTAGTTAGTATGGCGTTGAGTTTCGCCACTCAATACGGAATGTCTACAATTTGGCGGAAAATTGAGAACAGACCAGAGTGTATTAACATTATGTTCCAAGTTCCCTTTGCCTATGCATGCCTATTGCATAAAGCTGATAATAGCGAGAAATACAGATATATTATCGTCATTAATTTGATTCTTAATGGCTGTGTGCCGGTGGCTCATTAGATACGTGCGAAGGTTGTGACTTCAAACAGAAGCCATTATTTAAGATAAAAATAACGTTTAAATATATTTTTGTTCATTGACAATTTGTTAGAAGTATACTAATGAGTTCTGCTGCTTAATAAGTAAATAACCGAATAGTATTATTATAATTCCTTACAATTAACTAATTTAAGATAGCATAAAGCATAAAAGTTGGTGGTATATCTTTCTCTGTTTTTCTTCTATACAACTCGGTAAGAATGCCGGAGAAAAAGAAATTAAAAGATAATATAAAGTAAACATAAGGTAAGGTAATCAAAATACTATCTACTTATACTTAGTACTTGAAAACAGACAAAAGAATTTAATACGACGTATTATAATTAAATTACCTACATATAAGTACATATATTTTATACTCGTCAATAGAACATCTTCAATACAATTCAAAATAGTTTGTATCTTTTGGTACGAATTGTAAAATTCTCCCCGGCTCTCTTATTTCCACTGACTATTTTTGTAGACTCGACTGAAAAGAAATAAAAATATGTAAATATCTTTTGAGCTACTCAAAGAAATGAAATATTTAAAAAATCATTTCCTCACTATACAAAAGAAACGTAACGTTGATTTCCTCCGCTAAGTTCACAATACCTCCAGAATTCGGTGAACGTGAACTTAACATGAACGAAGTGTCGTAACACTGGGTTCCCTCTGCCACCCTAGTAAGCCAAAAAATATAATCATAATAATATATAGCTAAAGAAACGTATTTAACTTTTAATTATATGTTAAAAATATTAAAAAAATTGACTCAACTCAATCCCTCAAATACGGCAGGATACGACGAAAGGAAAGAAGTGTCTCAACATTAGGTTCCCAAGTTCCCTCACCCTACCCTCCCATGTGCGGGTTGAACCGTAAAGATGAAAAAAATATATATAAAAGAGTCTTGTCTCTTGTGTACAGCTTCGCTCTTAAAAAAAATTGTTAAATAACTTACCAACAGTACTTTGTCCAACTGGCAAATAATTTTTCACCGTCAATTTCTTTAAAATTTTCTTATTTCTTTTATAAAATTTCACCAACTTCTCCGAGCCGAGTTTGAAAACTAATTCGAAATGGTTTAAGCGACTTCTCAATGTTTTATTTGCTGTTATTATTCTTTTCCATACTTTATGTGCTTGTGTTGCGTTCCGAAGGGACGCCTTGTCCAAATACCTTTTAATTGAATAACTTTCTATAATCATTAAATATACTTACAAAATATAAAAAAAACTAATTTTATCTCATTTAGCTTCACGCTGTATCCCGCACGTGGTAGGGGAGGCAGAGGAAATTTGGGAAACTAATGTCTAAAGGCACTTTGTTCTGTTCCCGAATAAAATCAATAATATCAAAAATATCAAATAAATCAATAATTAATTTATAATTGAAATTAAATGTCATAAAAAGTATCCATAAATAAACATTTGGCCATAAAAATTAAACAAATTATTTAGGTTTCTTTGCCAATAGTTGCGTATTGTTTAATATCGTGTATACAATGTAATTATAAGTTTAGTATTTTTGTAGATATATAATAATTATGATCATTTTAATACAAAAGTTGAAGTATAAAGTAGAAAAATATTATAAATTGGAATATATATGTAGTATATGATAGTAAAACTATCCAACCAACCCAGCTTAAATTCTATTTAATAAGAATAAAAAAACATTATTAAGCACTTTTGTTTTCTACTTTTCGCTGTATCCCACAGGGGTAGGTAGAGGGAACTTGGGAACCTAGTATTAAGACACTGCTTTCCGTTCCTCAGTTTTCCGTCAAAATTGAGACAATGCGTGTTGAGTGGCAGAACTAAATTTTTCATTTCCTCGAGTGGGGATCGAATCCACAACCTGTCACGTTTACAGTCACTCGCTTGTGCTCCTACGCCACGACATGCCTCAAACACATTTGTCGTTTTATAAATAAATGATAAACACCACTTTCACTAATCGCATTACTAAAAATGTCAAAGTGCTTGTAAATTATACATAGAATAGAACTTACGAGAATATTCTCCAAGAGAGCTCAAGCGGCAGGCGAGAAATGGCGTCTCGAGTCGGCTCTTCGAATATTTTACTTCCGAAGACAAAAATCCCTGCGCCGTACATTGTATTAAATATTGTGGGTACATACATATTTATTCTTATTGACAATTTGTTATGTAAACATGAGATTGAAAGATTTGAAAAATACAGTTAACTTTTTATAATTTATACTTTTTAACCCTTAACGCAAAAAGAATTTGACTTTTCTGTCTGTTGCGTACGATGCAATAATGTTTGCATTAACCGATTTAAATGCACTTCAATCGAAGCCACTGCACGTTAATCCACTTACATCGCGGTGATTCTTAGTATTTACCACAATCAGATTAGCAGTTTTAAAGTTGCAAGCATTTTGTTAAGTTAAGTGATTTTCTGGGCTGGAGATGCTTTTTATAAGATGACCACAGGTAAAAGATAAATAAATTACACCAAAGAGGCCATTTAACAAACGTTTTATATAAATATGCATATTCAGGGACTTCATTTAAATTAATAAAAATGAAAAAATATTGCGAATACTTCACCATTCTTTTCTTTATATATATTTTTTCTCCAAAATTATCAAAGCCTCAAAATCTATACTTTTCGTTAATTAAAAAAATGTTATTGAAAAAGCAATGAATTGAATTAAACAGTTTATTTATGGTAAGTTGTTTACTGTTAGTATAAATTAAGTGAATACTTTAATTAACTCTCAATGCTCTGAAGAAAAGAAGCTTTTTCCTCTTGTTAATTGTTAGAATTTATTACGAGATGGCTAAACGAGAGGCTATTTTATATTCTAGGGCACTTACAGAGTTTTTATTAAGAGGATACCTTTACAAATTATTCTGACTATTACTTCTGCAGAATTTTAAATGATAAGTACTATATGTGTGTACGCTTCGTAAAGTTACGAATGATATATGTAAATAAACTAACTTAATCGAATTTTTCGAATTTTATAGATAAGTTCAATCCAATTTTATTATAGAGTAAAACTGGGTTAAATGCCCCAAACGGAAATAACGTCCTAAAATATTATAAAAATATTATATTTTTAAATGAAATTTTATATTAAATTTTACAGTAATAATTTTTTAAAGATTATTATAATTTTTGAAACTATGACGTTTTTAGTTATTTAGTTATATTACTGCGCTATAATGTTGTTTCTGAGTTGTCAAATACAAATTTTGCAGAAATTTTGCAGTTCCCCCACCATGAAAATATTAAGTGGGAAAGAGACGTTGATATGAAATTAACTCCGATATTAACCGCAATAGTCAACCGTCATCAAAGATCAATTATTTTAGCGGTCAATATACCTGATAAAATGTAAGATATAAGGCTAGCTTAGCTACACTTTGCATTCAGGAAGATCGATATATCACAGCTAAATTTATAATATATAATTTTTTAAAATGAAATTTTACATTTGTCTATCTGCTTTGCTTGCAGCTATAGTGCTCGTTGAGTGTACTCATACTTTCTACGGTTCCAATACTTTCGGAAGTCTAGTGTTCCATAAAGATGCTAAATATAGTGCTAATATGTTTAGAAAACGCGTCGAAAATATCACATATGCGTTGCCATCTTCGATTGGATATGGAAAATCTATACAGGTATATATATTTTTGTTAAAATATTTGACACCAAAATTGTGTTTACGTTGATTTCCGCACATGGTAGGGTAGGTAGAGGGAACTTGGGAAACAAGTGTTAACACACTCGTAAACACACTAACGTTCCCGACTTTATATGTTTATGTTTCGAACTCTCAACGTACCTAAATTGTTTTTGCTAAACACAGATTTCTTGTACTTAGGATATCTAACTCTATCGCAAAGAAAATGTTTTTTATTGAAACATATCTATATTTATGTATATCTCGAATACACGTTATAGGGTCAATAGTCTGTTATCGTGATGGTTGTGAGTTTGATCTTATTTGTGGGAAAGTAATATTTAATGTTTTCGTTTACTCGGCCTAGCAATAAGCAAAAGCAAAACGTTGAGTTCCGCCAATCAAAACGCCTAAAGCATCTTATTAGAAACGGAGTGTCCTAACACTAGGTTCCCAGGTGGGTGATACGTGAGAGCTAATAAAATAATAAACAATAACATTTGTTGTTATTTCAGGGTATACTCGCTTATGATCTGACCCAATCTGGGGCCTCTGCAAATGTCACTTCAGGAGGGCTGGGCTACTCCTACGTTACTATTCGTATGAAAAGCGACCGAGGACAAGCATTGCACTATGATATAAACATTTACGCTTAAAATTCTATTATTATTTGTATTTTTTTAAATTAAAATAATAAAAAGTTAAGTAATTATTGAAAGAGTTACGGAACCCTAACCCTATGAATATGCTGACGAACCAAACTGATGGAAGCTTCCCACGCGACCACCTCGCGAGTTCCCCGCATTAGAATTCGATACCCCATTGTTTTAATTTTACTTTATTAATTGTAATATTTTTTAGATCACTCTTTATTCCCACTTCGATTAAAGCAGTCGTTAGTTTTAAGTAATTATTGTATTAATATATAATTAATAAATAATTAATAATTATTCGGTTTTTTTTCAACCTCTCAACTGCCGCAAACGTAATTGGCGCAGTCGGTAGGATTCTCGCGGGCCGGTTCGCGATCGGTTTAAATTAATTATTCGATAATTATCATCGCGTCGCGTGCCGCCCGGGTGGCTATCAAGCACCGTTCGAGAATCCAGAATCTACGGACCTGTGGCAGCCGGGAGTGGAATCCAGCAATCGATTCAACTGAGAAGAGACCAGATAATGCAGTTTATGTGAGTACATAAGAATCGTTCTCGTGTTGCTCCTTCCTAGACCTAAGCCTATTCATTAGTCACCAAAATTTTTCACCCTAAAACTTCTAGGACCCGAGAGCCTCTATCAAAGCAGGCTCGTCGGTTAAGTATAGATAGAATAAGAAATATTAATTCTGAAGAAATAAAAAATAATTTAGATTTTAGTCATTATAACTCGAAATTTTTTTTTACCATGTCTCACGATCCGGACACCATATTTAAGGCCCTCCGCCTTGTTCCGGAGTTCGACGGAAACCCAAATATTTTAACTCGATTCATTCAAATTTGTGATCATTTAGCGATACAATATCTTAGTGAATTACCTGGTAGTGAATTTTCTAATGTATGCCTGCTGAATGGAATATTAAACAAGATAACAGGCACAGCAGCAAGTAAAATTAATTCAAACGGAATACCTGATAGTTGGCTAGGTATTAAAACGCCCTTAATTAATAACTTTTCCGATCAAAGGGATGAAACCGCCCTATACAATGATCTTTCTTTAGCGATGCAGGGCAACAGAAGCCCACAAGAATTTTACGATCATTGTCAAAATTTGTTTAGCACGGTAATGACTTACGTTACTCTACATGAGACACTATCCACCACCATCGAAGCAAAGCGTGATTTATACAGAAGAGTAACTATGCAGGCCTATGTTCGTGGTCTTAAAGAACCGTTAGGATCACGAATTCGTTGTATGCGACCACCAACTATAGAAAAAGCTCTTGAGTATGTACAGGAAGAGCTTAACACTATGTATATGCACAGCCGTTACGAGTTCTCAAAATCTAACAAAACCGTAACCGCTATACCAAACGTTACTTCTCACACATTCGCACCACGCACGTTTCCACTAACTGTACCTGTACAAAATAGACCTAACACACAGCTTTTTAAATTTAACAATGAACAACAACACCCTAGACTACCCACACACACACAAAGAATGTTCGGTGCACCACCTCCGAACTACAACGCTAACAGTCACATGTTTAGGTTACCGCCTCGAAATAGTATCACACAGAAGTCTAACCAAGCTAATGAATTTCCTAGACCCATGAGTGGTGTGAGCCACTTTGTGTCTCGACCATTGCCACCAACACAGCATACACTTACAGGACATAATTGGCAAAAGCACGGTAACCCTCCCCCAAGAAATTATTTTAAAACAAAAGAAATAAATTTTAATAACTGTGAAGACAATTACGACTCATACGATTATTATACAGACTTTGAACCGTATTATAACAGTAACGAAGACATACAGTACTCCTATGACTATGACCATGACTATAACTATGAGGCCTATGCCCAAAATTATACCGATAATCCCACAACATTACGATTAGAAACCGATAATGAGATTACATCTGACGATAATAAGCCGGATTTTCAGAAAATCTCGAAGTCCGACACCTTAAAATAGAAATTAATCTACATACACAACGTCACCTTCCGTATATTCAAATATTATCACCACCATTAAAGTTATTAATTGATACGGGAGCCAATCAATCCTTTCTAAGTCCAGCAGTTGTAGAAAATTTTTTTAATAATTTTCCTTTAAACTACGATCCTTTCGAAGTATGTAATGTTCATGCCAAAACTAGAAGTAATTATTCAATAACTATACCAAGCTTTAATGAATTTAATGATCCGCATAATATAACATTTTATGTATATAAATTTCATGACTTTTTCGATGGACTCATAGGAACCGACTTATTAGACAAATGGGAAGCGGTAATAGACTATAAAAATAAAACACTTTTTACCAAAACTGCTTCAAACCCCATATACGTACACGACTCTCGTAATGCAAACTTATACGAAGGTATAATCCCAGCAGGTCAATCAAAATTGTTACAAATTCCTATTAATATACACGATGGTGAAGCGTACATAAAAGAACAAAAAATTTCAAGTTGCATAATTAGTGAATGCCTTACGTCCGTTAAGAATAGCAGAGGTATCGTAGAAGTTAAAAATCCCAGTAGGAATGACGTAATATTCTCAATGGACCGAGCCGTCATTGCTGAAATTAACAATATCAATTTCACATGCACTAAACAATCTCAACGTGTAAAGGACGTTCTGTCGCGACTTCGTACAGAGCATCTTAACGTTGAGGAACGCAAAAACTTAGAACTGTTATGTAGCCAGTACTCTGATGTATTTTATCTAGAAGGCGAGCAACTTACTTTTACAAATAAGATAAAACACTCGATTAAAACTATCGATGAAATCCCCGTTCATACAAAAAGTTATAGATACCCATATGTTCATAGACAGGAAGTACAAGAACAAATAGCTAAAATGCTCGATCAAGGAATAATAAGACCCTCTAATTCGGCGTGGAGCTCACCTATTTGGATTGTACCCAAAAAGGTCGATGCCTCCGGCAAAAGAAAATGGCGAATAGTTGTTGATTTTCGCAAATTAAACGAAAAAAACAATAGACGATAAATATCCAATCCCCAATATTAGTGACGTATTAGATAAATTAGGAAAGTGTCAGTATTTTACGACTTTAGATTTAACCAGCGGATTTTATCAGGTACAAACTGATCCTCAGGACATACACAAAACAGCATTTAACGTAGAACACGGACATTATGAATTCCTACGTATGCCCATGGGATTAAAAAATTCCCCGGCGACCTTTCAGCGAGTAATGGACGATGTGCTGAAAGGCTTACAAAATTCTATTTGTTTAGTCTATATGGATGATATTATTGTTTATAGTACATCCTTACAGGAACACGTAGTCAATTTAGGAAAAGTTTTTCAGAGACTTCGAGAGTCTAATTTTAAAATCCAAATGGATAAGTCGGAATTCTTAAAACGGGAGACAGCTTTTCTAGGCCATATTATAAGCGCGGACGGAGTAAAACCAAATCCCGAAAAAATAGTTGCAATTGAAAAATACCCTATACCAAAAACACCAAAAGAAATAAAACAATTCCTAGGCTTAGTTGGATATTATCGTAAATTTATACCAGATTTCGCGAAATTAACAAAACCGCTCACACAATGCCTGAAAAAAGGTAGAAAAATTTTTTTGAATGACGAATACATATCTAGCTTTGAAAAGTGTAAAACAGTCTTAACGAATGACCCCATACTTCAATATCCCGACTTCAATAAAGAATTTAACCTCACAACCGATGCATCCAACGTGGCTATAGGCGCTATTTTATCACAAGGCCCTATAGGATCCGATAGACCGATTTGTTACGCCTCAAGGACTCTTAACGACAGTGAACAAAACTACAGTACCATAGAAAAAGAATTGTTGGCTATAGTCTGGGCTACAAAATATTTTAGGCCTTATCTATTTGGTAGGAAGTTTAAAATAATCACAGACCACAAACCATTGCAGTGGATGATGAACTTAAAGGAACCAAATTCACGACTAACGAGATGGCGCTTACGCTTAAGCGAATATGACTATACAGTCATATATAAAAAAGGTAAAAGTAATACTAACGCGGACGCTCTCTCTAGAATAGAAATACATGCGAAAGAAACAAAATCGTTAATAGAAGAAATCGATGAATTAAACTCGCTATTTGGCAATCCATCCGATACCTTACGCAGAGCATCCATTTCCTCTACGATATCGGTTCCCGAAAAATCAAACTCTTCAACAATAACCGCCTCTCACCAATCTAATTCCTCTACGTTAACGGCACACAGTAGTCACGAGAACCCTATTTTAGAAATACCGATAACGGATGAACCTCTTAATAAATTTCATAGGCAAGTAGTTTTTACTATAGTTGACGGTATAAAAAGAAAACCTGCAGTATCAAAGCCTTTCGAGAAATACACTCGAATTTACATACAGTTAAGTAAAACTAATTTAGAGGAAGATATAATTAACGCCGTAAGAGAATACATTTGTTCTAAAATTAAAACAGCTATTTTAGTTAATCCTATTTTAGATATGTATACCATAATTCCAATTTTACAAAATAAATTTAAATCATCTTCAATGAATTTAGTCTTAGCAAAAACAGAAATAGAGAACGTTAAAGAATATCATAGACAACAGGAAATTATCCGTCATTATCATGAGGGTAAGACGAATCACCGCGGCATTAATGAAACATATTTATCATTATCACGAATTTATTTTTGGCC
The DNA here is from genome assembly GCA_019049475.1 of Eueides isabella. Classification (NCBI taxonomy): domain Eukaryota; kingdom Metazoa; phylum Arthropoda; class Insecta; order Lepidoptera; family Nymphalidae; genus Eueides; species Eueides isabella. Next base: position 10,749,599 of record CM032401.1, read on the forward strand.
CAAAATGAAGGATCAAATAACTAAATTTATTACAGAATGTACTATTTGCGGACAAGCCAAGTACGATAGAAACCCAGTCCGACCTCAATTTAACATTGTACCCCCAGCGACGAAACCGTTTGAAATTATTCACATAGACTTACTGACAATACAGAGTGTCAAATATATGACTTTCATAGACGTCTTTACTAAATATGGACAAGCTTATTACTTGCGTGACGGAACAGCTGTTAGTGTGTTACAAGCCCTTTTACAATATTGTACCCACCATAGCGTCCCTATGACTATTATTACGGACAATGGAACAGAATTTTCCAATCAATTATTTAACGAATTTACAAGACTTCACAAAATTAACCACCACAAAACCCTAGCTCACTCTCCTAATGGCAACGGAAACATTGAAAAATTTCACTCGACTCTCCTTGAACATCTACGACTTTTAAAATTACAACATAAAGACGAACCCATTGTCAATCTTATGCCCTACGGCTTAATAGCCTACAATAGTTCCATACACAGTTTCACGAGATGTAGACCTTTCGATTTGCTAAACGGACATTTTGACCCCCGTGACTGTCTTGACATTGACCTCACTCAACAAACGTTACAGCAATACTTACAGACACACAAAGAACGCATGAAAAAAGTTTACGATATCGTTAACAAATCATCCCTTAGTAACCGAACAACCCTTATCGAGAATAGAAATAAAACACGCGAACCGGAGTTAGAATATGCACCTGACCAACAGATTTTTGTAAAGAACCCTTTAGCTGAGAGACAAAAACAGCCCCAAGATATACACAAGATACTGTCCTTGCCGATCTACCTATACACATCTACACTAAAAAGAAGCGTGGCCCTGTGGCAAAATCGCGAGTAAAACGAATCCCTAAAGCTGCGAATTTGTTACAGGATCCTGGTGTTCACGATGCTACCCCTGGTACATCTTCAAGATATTAAATTCGAGAGTCTTGATGACGGACCTGGAATACTTCCCTATAAACTTGGACCGATGAAAATAACTACACACTACCATACATTTTTACAATACATAAAACTTGACGACATAGAAGATAAAGCACACAGTCTACAGAACCAATTACACAATTACCAGAATCAATTACCTAATAGCATACATTCAGTTTATGAAATTCAGATAAGTTACTTGCTTAACAAATTATACGAGATATTATTTCAAATTAAATCTTTACGACCCACTACATCCAAAAGAGGAATCATTGATGGACTCGGAACAGTTATAAAAAGTATTACAGGAAACTTAGACTACACTGATGCCTTAAAATACAACGAGGCTATAAAATTATTAGAAAATAATCGAGATAAAATTACAAATGAATTTAATAATCAATTAAGCATAAGTAAAGAATGGACACTAAATATAATAGCGTTTTAACTCAACTAGTAGAAAATCAAAGTAAAATTAATAGTACCTTAATGTTAATATTTTCTAACAAAATTAATAATGGTTCGACTTTAATTAAGTATGCAAAATTTTCGCAATTATTAGTAATATTAACTGACAACATAGACGATTTAATGAACGAATTACTTAGGATAGAAAATAGTTTAGGTTTTATACATGCATCAAGCATGCACCATTCTATGATTAGTATAGACGTATTAAGCTCAATGATAGATAAACTTAAAACTATCTACGGAAAAGAAAGCATTTTGAATTTAGAATTAAGAGAATATTATTATATAATAAGACCAGCTTTTTACTTTACTAATAAGAAAATAGTTTTTATATTCCGATTTCCTATTATTTCTAAAGATAATTTTTTATTATATAGATTAGCAGTAGTACCAAATAAAAAATCACAGGCTCTCATCCCATCCTCTCCTTTCATTGCAACTAACGAGAATTCATTCTTGTACATAGAGGCCGAATGCCAGAAACATAGCAGCTGGTATCTCTGCGAAATGGAACTCAATCATCAGATTCGTACAAATTCTGATTGTATCCACAAGCTAATTATTAACCAAATTTTAGAAGAATGTTGTCACTTAACTACCGTCAATCTTCAACGAGGATCAATGGAAAAATTGGACGATATGCACTATATTATATCGTTCCCTGAAAATCAAAAGATACAAATATCATGCAATAAACAGGAATTTACATCATTAAAAGGCAGCTACCTTGTTACTATTCCCCTAGGATGCCAAATGATATCCGAAGATTTTACGATAATCAATGACAACAACCAAATAAGAGGACAACCTTTAAAATTAATAAAGATATCCGATGAAATTGCACACCTAGATACAACTATTAATATATCATCTATAAATATTAATGGACTTCAAAGACTCAAGGATAAAATTATGATACAGTCACCGCTACACATTGAACACAAAAAAGATACTACAATTTATCATACAACCATACCAATATACGCAATACTATTCGGTGCAGCTGCACTCATCATTTTATTACAATATAAAAAGTATAAGAAAACGACTATAAAGAATAAAGAAGTTTCAGAAAACGGAGATAATCCAGAGAATAAAGCAAGTACTCCGGCAACTTTTTCACTCAACGTCCTCAAATAGTTGCCTCTCTAGGGGTGGAGGAGTTACGGAACCCTAACCCTATGAATATGCTGACGAACCAAACTGATGGAAGCTTCCCACGCGACCACCTCGCGAGTTCCCCGCATTAGAATTCGATACCCCATTGTTTTAATTTTACTTTATTAATTGTAATATTTTTTAGATCACTCTTTATTCCCACTTCGATTAAAGCAGTCGTTAGTTTTAAGTAATTATTGTATTAATATATAATTAATAAATAATTAATAATTATTCGGTTTTTTTTCAACCTCTCAACTGCCGCAAACGTAATTAAAGTCAAGTTTTATTTATAAATAACATATTTTATAATATAAATAAAAGAATATATATTTCTACGTTAAATATTGTAATCAAAATGAAAAAATATTAAAACACTTACAAATAATATACATCTGGCTTTGAAATAAAACAATAACAAGCAGCTTACATAAAGTTGCTTCAGAATTTTTCATTTTTGGCGTATTATATTTCTTACTTCCGCTGTTCTAAAAATAATAATGTTTTTCTTTTTAAATTATTATATTTTTACGTTTTTCTAATTCCGTTAAACACAATCAATATAACCTATTTTTGTTATCTGTAACAAGAACTCGAGAGGTAAAATTATCTTAAGTATTTACAGTCAGTATATGTATTTACCTGCACGACAAGTTAAGCCGTGACGGACAAGTCTTAATATGAACAACGCTAAATGCCTTAAATTCGACAAAAAGTAGAGTAAAGAACGGAATGAAACTCAATATTAGGTTCCCAGGTGCCATGTGCGAGGTACAGCGTGAAGCTGAAGAGAAAAAACTACATAATGCAGAACAACGTGGTAATTTCTTATAAAACCATCTGAGATTCGTGTAATTCATAAATTTAAACAGAAATTAAACATTTTTAATGTTAAACAATGTTCTGTGTTTAGGCAACATACATTTTAAATAAATGTTTATTTCATTTAATTATTAATAATAATATGTGTAAATAATACAAACACAATTTTCCAATGTTTATTAATTTTATAAATAATTGCTTAACACTGCTTAATTGACGTTTTAAATATTTTGTTAAAATTAGTGTTACTATTTCCAAAATAGTATTAAATAGCGCATATTGATAGTACGGTGTACACAACTTTGGAATTATAAACATAGTTATGAGTGCTTGTTTCATTTTCGCCTCACTGAAGAACTCTTATCATGCTCTTTCCTCACAATATATACAGTTAAGGGAAAGCAATATATATTTACAAATAATCATAATATTACACGTACGAATGAATATTATAGTGTTTAAAATATTTGATAAGGCATTTGAGATTCCGAGACGGGTGCCGTTTGATATAGGAATTCATCGACGGCGTCTCTCGCATATCTCATGCCGTTGAATATATCATTCGTGTATCTTATATTATGTTTTGTTGCGTGCAAGTTTTTTTCTATACGTTCACTTGAATTTGTGTTTAATTTTGTTATATGTTTTTGTGTTTGTGTGTGTGTTTTTATTGAAATAAAATCACCATGCAGAAGTGTCATTCCTATCCTTTTCTGCCTTTAAATTTAATTTTTGTTATTTTGGCTTTTCTTGTAATTGTATCAATAAGTAGTTTCTTTTAAAAGAAACTAGGCCAAAGGAAATAACTAACGTTGAAATATTCTATTCCCCACTTTCCCCCAATTATCGAAACATTACATATTGAGCGGTAAAACTCAATATCACGCTTAGTTTAGTTTAAGTAGAGCCATTAAAAACAATTTAAATAATATATCGTTGTTCGTGATACAAAGTGAGGAATGGAAGTATCTTAATGGAAACTTTAACACGAGGCTCTCTCTCTACCTAACAGACTATATACTAAATACATCAGAATAAAAAATAAAAAAAAAGCAAATAAATAATTAAATGAATCTTCCAATTGCTCAAGCACAGAACTCTCACGGTTAGATTCAAACGTTGTGCCACTGCGCCGCGATGTCATAAATGTGTTTTATTTATTGTCATACTTAAGGCTGTAACCATATAATTTATATTTAATATTTAAAATCATTATGAAAATTTGTACGTCACGGTTTATCATGTCGTGCAGGTAACATTTTGCCGTGTGATTCCGGCTTAGAATAGAATCACCCTGGTACTGATGGTGTCGTAAGAGGCGACGAAAGTGCGTGTGGTAGAGTCACCAGTCAGCCAGTAATGGCAACACGCATGGGCAGACTCGACGGGATTATTACTACCCCCGGCATTTAAGACCGGGGTTAAGTAGTGGCTTTGGCCACTGCGTTTCGCTTTAGGATATGCCAGGCCCCGGTGCCTTTCCACCTCAAATGACGGCAACGCTCCTGTTGCTCCTCTGGAGTTACTCGGAGCCGTGGGTGACGGTGATCACTTACCACAGGGTGACCCGTATGCTCGTTTGCCGTCTTTTCCATAACAAAAAATAAATAAATAACATGATTAATTTATCAGTATCACTAATAGTAATGACAGTAATAACGATGATTTAGGAGCTAACTTATATTTTGTAGTATACATATATTGATTGTAAACACTTATGATAATTTTACTTCTTAAGTTATTCTTATACATAAGGTAAATAGGTCATAATGATGTGTTTGACAGACTTACAAAAGTATAGAATTATAATTTAAAAGAAAACCATTTTTTTAAATATGTGGAAATAAGAAATATAGCACGCCAAAATCAAAATATTATGACACAATTTTATTTCTGCTGCTTTTTATTTTGTTATTACAAAGCCACATGTATAATATTTGAAGTGCTTAGTTCTTTTTTCCAATTTGATTATAATGTTCAATATTGAAACATATCTACGAGTATATGTTCTTTTAGTTGTTTTTATGAAATATGTTATTTATAAATAAAATAAACGTGGCATTTTTTTATTATTATAATATAAAAAAATACAAATAATAATAGAATTTTAAGCGTAAATGTTTATATCGTAGTGTAATGCGTGTCCTCGGTCGCTTTTCATATGAATATTAACATAGGAGTAGCCCAGCCCTCCCGAAGTGACATTTGCAGTGGCCCCAGAATGGGTTAGATCGTAGGCGAGTATACCCTGGAATAAAAACAAATGTTATAATTTTTTATTTTATTATCTTTACGCATATCCTGCTAAATGAGCATGCAAAGGGAACCTGGGAACCTAGTGATGAATCACTCCGTTCCCAATAAGATACTTAGAGGCATTACGTTTCGAGTGGCGGAACTCAACGTTTCGTTGTTGCTTATTGCTAGGCCGAGGAAATGAAAACATCAAATATTACTTTCCTGCAAATAGGATCGAATCCACAACCATTACGATAACAGACTACAGACTAGTGCCGCTGTGCCAACGCGCCCCTATAATATGTATTCAAGATATCCATAAATATAGATGTTTCTATTAAAAACATTTTATTTGCAATAAAATAGATATCCTAAATAAAATAAATATATCCTAAGTAAAATAAATCTGTGTTCAGCAAAAATATAGGTTATAAAAATATAAATATGCATTAAAACTTTTTTTTTTTAAAACTATTTGCACACATCGTCGTATTGCATTTCAAATCACGTCACTTAGCCGACCGTACGTTGACGTGTCCAAGCCAAATGCTAAATTTCAGCTCCATCAGTCAGGAATAACCGGTTTAAAATACAGATACAAGATTTGACCTATTTTCAGTAGTAAGATTGTGAAATTTGTATAACAATAATAAAAATACTGTGGATATTGTTTTCCTCATACACTCTTTGCGTTGCTAAGTTTTTTTCAGCTTCACGGTGTATCCCGCACATGGTAGGGTAGGCTGAGGGAATTTGAGTACCCAGTACTATGACATCCTGTTGCATATCTCACTTTACACCGAATTTGAAGTAACTAAACGCCGTGGTTTGTTTTTTTACCATAGCGAGGAAATGAAATAAATTCGTCACGTTCAAAGTGGCAATCACAAAATTATTTCGTCACGTTCAGAGTTGGCAACATAAACATCTAACGTCTGAACGTCAGTGAATTTACAATTGTATTAACATTTGCTTCTCAAGTTTCCTCTGCCGAATCAGCGTGAAAAAAACATCCAAAATGATATCGGAATCAAATATTATTTTCTAAAACGCAGCGAACCAAGAACCATTCACTAAATATATAAATAAAGAGAATTACCTGTATAGATTTTCCATATCCAATCGAAGATGGCAACGCATATGTGATGTTTTCGTCGCGTTGTCTAAGCCTCTTAGCACTATATTTAGCATCTTTATGGAACACTCGACTTCCGAAAGTATTGGAACCGTAGAAAGTATGAGTACACTCAACGAGCACTATAGCTGCAAGAAAAGCGGACAGACAAATGTAAAATTTCATTTTAAAATTTATATATTAATAACTATAACTTAGTTGTGATATGTCGATCTTAGTGAATGCAAAGTGTTTCTAGCTAGCCTTATATTGAACATTTTATCAGATATATTGACCGTATCGATAATTGCTCTTTGATGAAGGTTTTCTATTGCGGTTGTTATCAGAGTTAATTTCATATAATTTCTATTATGTTATTCATGTATGCATTAGTCGTCATCATTGGAGTTTAGATTATATTGAATAATTAATTCTTTATTGCTTTCTCAATTAAGTATTTATTAATGTGAAAGAAAGTGATCGGGACGAGGTGATAGTAGGTTCGAACCATGTAGGGTAATATAACCTCATAGTGTCATTTTTTAAATTTTTTGGTGTATTCTGTTCAAATCTCTTGTGCTTTCTTTGTATTTTTATAAATTTGCAATTCAGATGATAAATATGAAGAAACAATATTAAAAAAATATATTCATAACAAAAAATTACGATATTTTGATGAGAGGCATTGCAAAGATGATAACGATCGAAAATGCTCATTTAAAAATAAGGCTTGTTTAACCGTTTTGAGAATAACAATTTTACTAAATCGATATCAGATTAGAATCTGTTAAAAAAGTTTACACGAAAGTAAGATTTTTTGTATCCTTTTAAATCATGTAACTTAGTTCTATTTCGTAATCAGCACTTAATAAAAAATGCCGTAAATAATGAAAATGAATTGATAGACAATGTTAACATAATTATTGATGGTGTACACAAAAATAGATCAATAAAGTATACCTAACTACGTACATTCAATATTATTTTTAACATATATATATATATATATATATATATATATATATATATATATATATATATATATATATATATATATATATATATATATATATGTATATACATATATATATATATATATATATATATATATATATATATATATATATATATATATATATATATATGTACTATTATTAAATTTATTTTGTGAAAAATTACAAAACTATTCAGAAATAAGCGTAATAATTACCAAAAATAAGTTCCATGTTTCCGTTGACAAGAAGACCAAGTAGAAACGAAGAAATATCTTTACAAAAAAATCTTTAAAGAAAATAAGAGGCACATCTTGGCGCAGCGGCACAAGCGTGTAACTGTAACCGATAGGTTGTGGGTTCGATCCCCACTCGAGGAAATGAAATATAAAAAATATTTTCAATTTCAATATTTAATATTGTCATTTCTTCGCGCTGGCAAAAATCCAAAGCGCGGCGTTGAGTTCCACCACTCAACACGCAATTCCTCAAATGTGGCGAAAAGTGGGGAACGGAAGTGAAACGAAGTGTCTTAACTGTAGGTTCCCAAGGTCTCTCTGCCTACCCTGCCATGTGCTGGATACAGCGTGAACCTGAATACGAGTAAGAAAAAAATGGCGCAGTAATATTAATATAAAACCGGAAACGAAATTTAAAAAAAGGACAAACGAATTATATCAATGTAAATTAAAAAAAACCCGTTTTTAACATTTTACATCAATTTATAATTGAGGGGACTTAAAAGGGGATTCTTTTCAAATGGAAAACTCATCTGATGCGAAATACGTAAATGCCTACGTAATATATTGCAAATAATCAAAACCAAATCTACGTCTTATGGATTACTCATTTTATTGATTAATTCAAATGGAAATAAGTCAACTAATGGCGAATTTTTCTTATATGAAAGAATAGTTTATAGAATTTAATGTCATGACATTCTGTTCTTCATTTTCCACTGGAAATGGAGACATGTTGAGTAACGGAAATAAGCTATGCAATTTCTTTTTATTAGTGGGAGGAATTAAAAACGTTCCCCTGATTTTGGATTGAACTAACGACTATCGTATTTCCAGTCGGCTATTGCCCACTGAGCCACTATGACGTCAATAGTTTGTATTATTAATGTTTTAGTATTATCCTGTTGGTACAGGGCACTACCCTACTATGTATGTAGGGGGTAGAAGGATACTCAGATGTAATTTGGCAACCTAATGTTAAGACACCTAGTGTAAATAGTTATATTCTTGGCTAAAATTAAAAACCAGAGTGATTTTCAGCATACTTTATAAATACATAAATGTAGAAAAAAGAAAATAAATTAGAATAGGTATATTGAAATTTATGAAATAAATTGTAAAAACTAAAATATTGTATTTGAAGCTAAAAATTCAAATGTCCCAGCGCGATATCGCGGCGTTCGCTTTGAAAATCTCCGCGAGTGGTAAATAAACAAAGAGATGCAAAAAACATTGACTTATCTCAATACGCGGTGTGACACATACAGTGCTGTGGTTGGCGTTATTTTTACTCTATTTTTTTATTTTATACAATTTGTTTGTGTTTTTGTAAAAAACTGCCATCTAGCTTATTTATGGAATTTTATTTTGTAAGTAATTATTGATATTTGTGGTTTTCTCTGTCATCTCTGATTTAAAAACACACACCCACACACACCCATTTTAAATACTTAATCTAAAAAAAATAACGCCTTAAATGTCATCTAATATCTAAATTTCAAGTACATTTTAAATATTTAATCTTTAGAAAATATTGAAAGCCTTTAAATAACAAATAAAAAATTTAAAAGAAAAAAAAAGTCAAATAATATCTTTATCGAAATAGGGTAGGTAGAGGGGAACTTGTGAATCTAGTGTTGCCAATCCGTTTCGTTTTCCACTTTTAGCCAAATTTGAGATATTGCGTGTTAAGTGGCGAAACTCAACGCCGTGTTTTGCCTTGTTAACAGAGCGAAACATTAAATAATTAATTTCCTCGAGTGGGGATCGAACCCACAACCTTTCGCGTTTTTTAGTCCTATGAAACAAAACAAATACAAAAAAATTATAATAAATATCGATACCGCAAAAGATCGGCCCTGATAAACGCGAGACGAAAGAAGTTGTAAAATAAACTATTAAGGAGACTTATGGACTATTGGGAGCTCGGCCGCGAACCCATTTGGCACAGACTGTCACATTAAAAATCGACACTCTGAATAAATACGATACTCGTAGTTATTGCTGCAATAAGAAAACTTGTAAGAGAAAAATAAATGCTCTGTACATATAGGGTCAATCTTATTTAGAGGAATACAGTTCGAATGTGTTGAAAATGACGTGTCTGAATGTTGGAGATGGGTGTTGGTTTGAAGATTTACCTATATATGTATTTATTAAATGTTGATATTTTCATATTATAAATGCAAAAGTTCTCTGTGTATGGATGTTTGTTCCATTTTCACCTAAAAACTACTCAGTGAATTTAGATACTCAGCTTCACGCTGTATCCCGCACTAGGCAGGGTAGGCAGAGGGAGCCTAGTGTAAAGACACTCCGTTCCACTTCAGTTCCCCACTTTCAGCCGAATTTGAGGCATTGTGTGTTGAGTGGCGGAACTCAACGCCGCGCTTAGCCTTATTACCAGAGCGAAGAAATGGAACATTAAATATTTCAATTGAAAATATTAAATATTTCATTTCCTCGACTGGGGATCGAACCCAGAACCTGTCGGTTACAGTCACACTCTTGTGCCACTGCGCCGCGACAGGCCTCAAAGAGTATAGTGAATTTAGATGAAACATTAATATAGCTTATACATCAAAATAGCACATAGGGTATATTTTATGTAGTGGTTTTATACTTTTTGTACTCATTACTATTATGCTATATTATTATTTTGCTATAATATAAATATTTCTGTCAAATATTCAGCAAATATATAAAAATATTCCGTAAGAATACAAGTTGGGTCCTATATAAGATACATTCGAGAGGAAGCATTTGTTGATAAGGATGGAGAATAGATAATAATGTATGTTTGCATTGTATGTATTCGTCAAAAAAAATGCTAGCAGGTGCAATGGTATGAATTAAATAGATTAACGTGGTACAATAAAGCTTAAATATATTTTTGTTGCGACTAGTAGTGCCTGAAAGTGGCATACTCAATTACTGACTTCTCAGCTATATAATATTAGTGTAGATAAGGCCTGTCGTGGCGCAGGGGCCGAAGCGTGGGACTGTTAACGGACGACAGACTTCGATTTCCACTAGGAAATAAAATAATATTTTTTTATTTCCCCTGAAAAATATTTTTTTAATAGTTGGGTGTGGGAACGGTGTGTCTTACTTCTAATAGACAAAGCGTAACTTACTACGTTATATTTCGTCACTAAACACGCAATAGCTCTAATATTGTGCGGAAAGTGGTGAACGGAAACCTTAATACTAGGTTCCCAATTTCCCACTGCCTACCCAGCTTTATTCTGGCATATTTAATAAAATGTTTCTACACCAGCATAGTTTATAGAATATTTCTACACCAACTTAAACTAATAAGTTCACATAAATATTGTTTTTGCTGCAGAAATTACAGCTCACCAACAATAGCTCTTAGGTCCATGTTTCCGGAAGTTTGACCGGAAGTAAATACAGCTAAAAGCATTTTGCATACTCTACTCATTAATTTTAAGGTTAATTGAATTTTTCATTATTTTCACATGCTAATGCCTACAGCATAGTGGATGATTGTTAGTATTACTATACCAGTAATTATTTTCAGAACGCAGATATTTATAAAGGGTCAACATTTTTAATAATTGAATAGTATTATATAATTTATTGCTACATTCTTTCACATATATTTTCAAGAGATTTTGTCATCGTAATTTTATAACTTTCATTCTATATCCCACATATAGTAGTGTAGTCATAGGGAACCCAGTGTTAAGATACTCTGTTCCTTCTCTCCGTCTAATTTTCAACATATTGCGTATTGAGTAGCGGAATTCCGCTTTAAACATTATCATGAATAGTATCTGAAGCTGTAACTATAATGTTTAGTCCAAAGTAAGCTTTACCGGTCCATATTAATACTTTATTATTCAAATAATTGCGCATTTACAATATTTATTGTGTGGTTCGCCAGACAATGTTCCAGTCTTCGACAGGTATTGGGCAACTTATACAAATTAAGTTGCCAACTAAAATTGACTCCACTATCGCCGGTGTTAGGTAGCGCGCAGACTACTAGAAGGGTTATATTAGGAATATATTATATTTGTCTATTAGTAAATTAAATAGGTAATTAATTTAATTTAACATATTTATAATTATAATCGCCACTTTTTTAAAAAAAATATATTTTTTTTATGGAAAAGACGGCAAACGAGCGTACGGGTCACCTGATGGTAAGTGATCACCGTCGCCCACGGCTCCGAGTAACTCCAGAGGAGCTACAGGAGCGTTGCCATCCTTTAAGGTGGAAGGGCACCGGGGCCCGGCATTACCTGATGCGAAACGCAGTAGCCAAAGCCACTACTTAACGCTGGTCTTAAATACGGGGGGTGGTAATAATCCGGTAACACCTTGTTTATGCCATTTTCCAAAAATGTAGTGTATTTATTTTTGAATATTCCCAGCGTTTCTGTTTTTTTTTCTTATTCTTAAGTAGCTAGCTATATGACGGATGTTCATAATATTTTTTTTAGCTTCACGCTGTATCCCGCACGAGGAAGGGTAGGCAGAGGGCACCCGGGAAACTAGTGTAAAGACACTCCGTTCCACTTCCGTCCCCCACTTTCCGCCGAATTTGAGGCATTGCGTGTTGAGTGGCGGAACTCAAGGCCGCGCTTTGCCTTAATACCAGAGCGAAGAAATGAAACATTAAATATTTAAATTGAAAATATTAAATATTTCTCCTCGACAGGGGATGGAACCCAGAACCTGTCGGTTACAGTTACACTCTTGTGCCGCTGCGCCACGACAGGCCTCAAATATTATGTTCATAATATTAAACAATATAATCATTTTATTCGCTTTTATAACAATGTAGGTTAAAAATGATATCACAACATATTTACTGTCTGTAACTTTATAATAGAAGAAGAAGTGGACGAAGCGAAAGAGGTATGTTGAGACCGAAGCGTTTGGCGCTCCGTTCTCTCTGCCTACCCGCTAATGATATACCGTGAAACCAAGTTAAATTGAGTGAACTTTATAATATTTGATAGTTTATCTTTACACTAGGTTCCCAAGATCTCTCTACCTACTCTGCAATGTGTGGGATGCAGATACCAGGTACAATAAATTAATTATTTAGGTAATTAAACTTTTTAAAGACGTTGACAGCTTTTTTTTTTAGCTTCACGCTGTATCCTGCACGAGGCAGGGTAGGCAGAGGGAACCCGGGAACCGAGTGTTAGGACACTCCGTTCCACTTCCGTTCCCTACTTTCCGCCGAATTTTGAGGCATTGCGTGTTGAGTGGCGGAACTCAACGCCGCGCTTTGCCTTTTTACCAGAGCGAAGAAATGAAACATTAAATATTTAAATTGAAAATATTTAATATTTCATTTCCTCGACTGGGGCTCGAACCCAGAACCTATCGGTTACAGTCACACGCTTGTGCCGCTGCGCCACGACCGGCTAAAAATCTAAAAAAAAAGTAATAAGTTAAGTCTACAGTAACCCTATCGAAAGGCACCTTAGTTAAACTTCGATATTGTATGGAACAAACATTGTTTGAATGTTGGCTTGAATTATTGTTGCTTGTTCGTTGAATTATGCGACAAGTATACTTGCGGCGGCAATATGCTGTTAGTACGTGAGGAATGAGAAAAGAGTATGATATTCTTTTTAGTACTTGTTTACTTTGTTGTAAACTAAAAATTTCGTTCTCACGTTTTCTGTGATATGGAAAATATATAAATTTTCCATATACATATTAAAAAAGTGGAAGCCGTCGTGGCTCAGCTGTTTAATGTCTGGCTTAAAGTTGTGGGATCAAGTTCAAGTTTAAGTTTTTTGATCACATTTTAAAATAAAGTACCATATATCCATAATATTCCTTAAATTTCGCAAAACGTGGAGAACGGAGTGCTTTTGCTCTCCGTTGAGTCTTAGCTACGATTTATGCCTACATATATCGTAGCTAAGATTTCATAGAAGCTGCAGGTATTTACTAGATTAAATTAAATTATTGATTTTCATTCTTTTACTGTTAATTATATTGGTACAATGCACATATGCAAAAATAGTTTATATCTTCAGTATAAACAATCAGAAAAACATTTTCGAACGTAGAACCAGAAGTAATTATAATATCATTTATATTACAAATACAAACTCCGGTCCGACGAAAGCTTATTTTCTTTTATATAAAATTACCCCACATTTTCCTTCTAACAAACAAAATAACAAACCCTTTCAGCAGAGCAAAAAAGGAATAACAAAAAGTTTCTATGCTCTCTTTAAAAGCTTCTAAAATATATCAAATTAATTACCGTTTTAAATGTTGGCAGCCTCTCCGCTCGTAGTATCTTAGAGATGTTGGAATGTTCGCGAGCCGTAACACCACAAAAAGGCTATTACAGACCAGACAGATCGCTATCACTTAAACACGTGCCAAATTCTACTGACTTTTTAGTTTCATTTCCTAAGAACCAGAATGGGCAATGGTCTTGGTGAGTTCGATATATAAATTCTTTACGAAAATTCTGAAAATAGTTTATTTTTTTTATCAACCTTAAAGGAATATTTAAAAATAACCTCAACTAATGAAAGTATTTATTTTTTTTATTGTCTCGAAATAATGTATAGTTATAATTAATTAAGTAATTATAGTGTTAAGGATTGGCTCATTTTATCATCAAAACAACTAAAATTATTATTATGATACATTACATGTTCCTTACCTCACGATCATTGTATCCTCAAATGCCACGCAAACTCAAAAAGTTTTGACAGGTACTAGCACAGATGTGACTTATGGAACATGCACGTTCTTATGCTTCTGTAGTTTGGTTCAAATCTAGATTTTTCTCGGTAAGAAGAAAGGTAAGGCAAGGTAGGGTTGATGACAGTTAATGAGGTGCTTCTTAAGGTGTACAGCGACTAAAGCGTTTGGTTCTTTGTTTTTGTCTTTGCTATCTAAGTTAAAACTAATTGTAACTATGATAAGGCTATAAATAACATTATATATATATATATATATATATATATATATATATATATATATATATATATATATATATATATATATATATATATATATATATATATATATATATATATATATATATATATATATATATTTATATATATATATATATATATATATATATATATATATATATATATATATATATATATATATATATATATATATATATATATATATATATATATATATATATATATATATATATATATATATATATATATATATATATATATATATATATATATATATATATATATATATATATATATATATATATATATATATATATATATATATATATATATATATATATATATATATATATATATATATATATATATATATATATATATATATATATATATATATATATATATATATATATATTAATACAAAAATACGTAATGTATTTCTACGATATTTTTCACCGTCGTATTGAAGTTTTATCAATAATAGGATTCAATTAAAGCTGTTTGTTCGAGGAAGTTTGAAAGCCGTCCGCTGATAGGTATAACTTTTCTAACTCGATTGTTGATTTAAAACTTTTAAAATTATTTATTGCTTTTGGTATAAAATAAATATAGCTATATTAAAAACCTTTTATTTCTTATCTAAACTGAGAGACCAGTAGTACAAATTATAAATTATAATTATTGAAGTATTAAGTATATTTTTTACTACATTTCGTCATATCGTAGCGTAGAGGCGCAAGCGTGCGACTGTACACTCGATAGGTTTTGGTTTCTATACCCACTTGAGGACATGAAATTTGTTTTTTTCTTCGCTGTGGTAACAAGGCAAAGTGCGGCGTTAAGATCCGCCTCTTGACAAATAAATATTTAAAATTCGGCGTAAAGTGGGGAACAAAAGTATTTTAATAAGAACGGAGTATCCCAGACTTATGTTCCTAAGTTCTCTCTGCTACCTTGCTAAAGAAAAATTTGCATCCTATAGTCGTAAACTTACTTACTTTTAAGTATTTAATGTGATTCTTTTGTTGACATGATTGATGTTTAGTGCTGTAACAATCTCTAATTTACTTTCAGAATTAACCTGCAATCCACAGTACTCCGAAATAAGGTAAGACATGGAAAACGGAGTGTTTTGGACCTAGAGACCCACAAAAAAAAACTAGAAGCTAGATGAATACTAATTACAAAAATAAGATTCACTGTCATTTTAATGTTTATTTTAGCCTTCTTATTTGGCTGTCAATATCTTAAAGGGTATTTATAAACGTTACTAAAACAAAGTAATTATTTGTGATACATAAGTTTCTTTTGAGTATCACAATATTATCTTTTGTTTGTTTCAACAAGTCAAAAGTTAATATCGCTTCTATTGCACAAAGTTAGATGGTTCTGTCGGTACGTTAATACTCATCGGCCTGTTGATTCTAGATACCTGAAACTTTCTCACGCTTATTGTTTCCTGATGAAACTTTCCCGGTTTCTACTATCAACACTATTTTAGTCTAAATTGTAACTTATTTACTTTAGCTTTATACTGTACTCTGCACATAACAGGGTTAACAGAAGGAACTTGGGAATCTAGTGTCAGTCTGTTCCTTTTAAAATATTTCCGTAACCTACTTTACATCGATTTGTATCATTGTATGTTAAGTATCGGAACTCAACGCTACACTTCGCCATGGTACCAGAGCGAGGAAATAAAAATAATAAATATTTCATTTCCTCTAGTGGGAAACGCAGCTACAATTAGTTAGTTATATGCTCCGCACTACTACTGGCCTTAAATTATGGGTTAATTGATGTTGAATTTAATTCATAATTACTATTGTATAGTTCCGTTGGCATCATCTATCTGTAAATGATAAAGGTTGTGGGATTGATTACAATCCGAGGAAATTAATCTAGATTTTCTTGCTTTAATAAGACAAAAGGGCAATTCCACCACTCAATACGTAGTGTTCGAAATCTGGCAGAAAGTTATCTATAGTTATCTGGAGAAGTTTATTTTTCCTTATTTCGTAAAGGCAAAGCGAATCTTTGAGTCACTCGAAAATCTCAAGTTAAAAACCTTTGAAAAGTAAATTTGAAAACGTTCAATATTTTCATTTAACTTTATCTAGTAGATTGAGTTCAGTTGCGCTACGTTCGTTAATTCCCGACTAAACTGAGCGTTGATTGTTTCCTGATGTAAACTCCTCCGGGTATTTATTGCGATTCTAGAAGTTGTTAAAGCGATTTTAAAGTTGTTTTGAGATATTCTCTCTTCTAAATTAAACTATTGAAAACATTTAATATTGTGTTGAAGGTAAATAAATATTTTAATTAAATCTATGTTTTGTACGTGTTAATTATTTTTTTTATTTACTCTTTTCTCGATAATCATTTAGTTTTTGAGACTATCGTTTTTATATATTATTTCATACTTATCGAAGAGAAATAGTTTTTTTTTTATCAAACAAGTAAAAATTAAGCGAAGTAGACTTTGAATCCGCGTCTCTGAAACTTGTCTTGAAATATAAAAACATAGAAATTTCCGCGCCTTGTTCACTTGTACATATGTTCTTCTAACCATTCAATCATACAATAACATCGCCTATATAAAATGTGAGCATACATTATCCAAGTTAACCTGTGAAACAATTAATATATTTCCTCATCAGACTAACGCTAATAGCTATATTATAATAAAGTAGACCGCACATAGAGATAAACATAACAGTAAAGCGTAATGGACTGGCAAGATACGGAAGTTTCGTAATTTTAATTTTTAACCTAATTAAAACTGTTATGGCGCTGGAGACTCCTCTTTCCGCTTGTTACGTGGGCGCCGTTTACATTGGGTGTTTGCGGTTTTTTAAGCATAAATGCATTTTTTATTTATAACTAACTCGGGGCCTGTCGTGACGTAATAGCCAGGTTGTGGATTATGTCCATACTTGAAAAAATGAAATATTTTAATATTTTCGGTTTGGTAACTAGGTAAAGTACGGCGTTAAGTTACACCTCTCAGATGTACTGTTGTTGTTGTTTTTTATTTTAGATTCTCGCATATGTACACCAATCACCGTCTTACTTACAATAATCACACCCGTCGTCGAGTTATTTTTATTTCATCGCTCTGGTAACACATCGAGTTCCAAAATCGAAAATTAGTTGAAAAATGGTAAACGGAATGTTTTAATCTAGGTTCCGTCAACTACGTTGCAATTGTTAAAAGTTTAATCTTTTATTTTTTTTAGAGTGAAATCAACAATCTCTCTACATACAGACATACTGTAAAACGAAAATATCGCTATATCGCCAACATAAATTATTGGAAACGACATAATAAAAACAGGATATTTGATACTAAAAGAATTGGACTGTAAACGCAATGCTTGATGAGTTTTTTAAAGGATTAACGTTCTGTGGCGTACTTTGTGAAAAAGCTATGGTGATTTACGGATTAGGGTGATAAGAAAATGACTAAACAAGAAATTTTCCTTTTGCGTATTTTCAGTAAGAAAAGGATTTATGCTTCCATTTTAATGTTTAGAAACTGTTTAATATTGTGAATTTGGTTGTTCTTTGTTTTGAAGAGATATTTTGTGATGGTTATTAACACATTATGTCGTACATATATGTATATACAAACACACAAATATATTTAGATACAAACACACATATATATATATATATATATATATATATATATATATATATATATATATATATATATATATATATATATATATATATATATATATATATATATATATATATATATATATATATATATATATATATATATATATATATATATATGCATATATATGTAACTGGGTAGGCAATACCTTGGAAACTTATTGTTATGATGCTCTCTGAGTCCACTACAAAAAATATACTAACAAGAAAAAAATTACCGAAAAAATAAAAAAACCTTTACGTAAACAAACTTGTGGAAAGCCAAACTTTCAGCCCCTATCCTATAGAACGAGGAAATGTCAATATTAAATATTTCATTCCCTTAAGTCGATTTCGAACAGTGTTCTATCGCTACGATGGCCTCGTGGTTAGTTTTGTGTTTAATATTATCATATTCACTTACTCACACAGCTTGGTGGCGCAGCGGTACAAGCGTGTGACTATAACCAACAGGTTGTGGGTTCAGTCCCTGGGAGCGTGAGTGAAAACGGAGTGTCTTAACACTAGATTCCCAAGTTTCCTCTGCCTACCCTGCCATGCGGGATATAGTATAATATAATATATAGTGTGAAGCTGAGATAGAGAAATATTTAATTTGAAATTATTAAATATTTCACTTCCCCAAGTGGGGATCGCACAACCGCTTGTGCCATTGTCATTGCGCCACAGCGGGCTCTTTAATGGTAATTTAAATTTAATTTAGGCTTTCTAATATTCTCATATTATTAAGTACTCTATGTAATTTCCTTCGTGCGTCAAAAGCTAGCAGATCTCAAGGTATTTAAGCTAAGTTTACAACAGAAAATACGTTCGTTTTTATATATTTATAAAAAAAAAAACATTTTATCATAGACTTAAGTATTATAACATATTCATCTTACATATGTGTACTAGAAATATGTCTTATTTTCAATATAACATTTATAGCGACATCATGTAGTTCCTCAAAGGAAAGCGCTTATTAATTTTATGTTGAACGAAGGCGTAAAGTCGTAGTTTCCTTTCGAGTACAATCTCTTTATAAGTATAAAAAAATTGTTAAATATAATGTTTATTTGTATTGTGGCACAGGGGGAGGATGTGACTGTAGACCCTACAGGTTTTGGTTCGATCCCAAATCGAAGAAATTAAATATTTTTATATTACACATTTAATCTTCTTCGCTCTAAATAAAAAAAAACCTAAGTATTTTTTTAAATGTTTGTTTTAAAAAATAATCCCTAGTACAAGAGAGTGAATTGGGCACTTTTTTTTACCCCTAGTACCTGGGCTTAAAAGTAAATTTTTCATTCCGATAAAACAAAAACATATTCCTTGTAGACGAGCTATAGCATGCACCCAACGCCAACCCAACCAATATTGTTATACAGTTGAAGTTAAATAAGAAAAGATAAGATGGTAGCTATATATAGCACGGGTAGGCTGAGTAATTTTAGTGTTCAAGCACTCGTTCCTCAATTTCCGACTAATTATCGAGATATTGTATGTCAATTTGCGAAACTTGCCTTGTTAGTAAATAATTGAATTTTTAGAGAAATTCACACAAGTGGGAATCGAGCCCTCAACCCTCGTATTTAGAGTCAGACACTCTGCCACTGTGCTACCACAGCTTATTAATTACGTAAAAAGTAGAAAACGGTAAGTACGTATACACCATAAAATAACATAAATGTTTAAAGATATCAATAGAAAAATGTTATTTCATTCACATTTAAAACCACAAATTGCAACTTGAAACAAATAATAAAAAGAATCATAATATTTTTTCAACTTTTTCATCAAATAAAAAATATAATGCCAAAGAAAATGACATAAAAAGACTAACGGTCCGATATCACGATGAACCGCACATCATCGTTTTATATACCAGTAAAGTTTAATTGGCTTATATTTCAAAAGGATAAATTATTACTCTTTTCACAATTTCAAACGGTTTTATTTGGATAAGGTTATGGTAATTTTTATTTTAAAGATAGCAAGTTTTATATATGCCTCCTTATAGCTTTTTATTTTTAGTTTTTCGAACGTTAAGTACATGTGCGTGTGAGTTTCAGCCTCGCTGGTAGAACAAAGCACCAAGTTTGTCCCTTAAAAAGCTTCAAAGAAGTTTTAAAAGTTATGGTATACATTGATGATGTGCCCATGGTCTCTATCATAATTCGGCTGTGTTTTTTTAATTTAATTCTGTATTCTTGTCCCAATAGTATAATTCGATATTAGAAAACTAAGTTCATGTCCCGTATGGTCTAGTGGCTAGGATATCTGGCTTTCACCCAGGAGGCTCGGGTTCGATTCCCGGTATTAATTGATTATATCGATTTTTAAACATTTTTTTCGATTTATTCGTTTATGATGTGTAATAATGGGAAAATTAAGTATATTTTTATGTAAAAATTGGTGTTTACATATTACCTTTTTACGAAAAAAGCATGAATAGTAATAAATAATTGTGAAAAAACAAAAAAACAAAAAAACGTAAGCGACGCATTCTACGCAAGGGAAATGGAAGCACCGCCACATTGTAGTCATTTTCAAGCGGATTAGAATTCGTTATTAGTATAACATTTGACTCAGAGGCGCTACGAAGTCTGCTCATTTTATTATTATATGCGATATTCAAAATCTATCGCTTGTATATAAATTATTAGTAGAAAATGACAAAATACGGTTTTAGAAGAAAAATTGGTGTGGCCAGATGATGCTCTTGGCAGAGTATACACAGATTATTCTAATAGTGATGGTGTTTTGCGCAAGATTGTGGGACAAATACAAAATAATTGCATCAGAAGATTTTTATATACTCTCAAGCGTAATGCGGAGAGCAATTTGAGTCTAACAGATGAAAGAGCAATTAATAGTTCCTATTGTTCTATACAGTATAAGGTATTTTCGATAGGAGGCTATTCCCTTACTGACTACGGTCTAACATGTACCCTTTTGGCCTTAGCAGAGTCCAGCCAAATACTATATTTTATAATATATAGCTAAAACAAACTACCATCTTAAGAAGTTGATTATTATAGTTAATAATAGCGCATACAAATTTAGACCGATACAAAGTTTATCTTTGTTTGAATTTAGTAAGTGGTTCAAAGTGCCTTAAATAACGAAAGGAAACTGTTAGATACTCAAGGAGACACTAGAAAAAGATATTTGACATAGGCAATTCTAGCTGTATTGAGACAACAAAAGAAAATTGGCCTTGCAGTGACATCTTCAGCCCAGCTTTATACGTTTTTAAATTTAGTAATCCTTAACTTGATCCACAGCTTTAAGCTTTTATCCCTAAGTTATAAATTGTTATCCCTATAACTTATTTATTGTCATCTTAAGAATATGTAAAATTTTCTGATAACATATTTTGTATTTTTCTCATAATATTCTGTATTTTTCCCGACCGAGACCTTGAGTCTACCCTCTGTGTGACCACGGACTACTGTAAAGTGTTCGAAACGTCGGGTTTCCAAAAAACATGTTTAACAATCAATATACGCGATTAATCCGGTTAAAAGTGTTTCATTTAAAACGTCACATATAATCTAAGACTTTTTAAAAAAATAAAAACTTTTCTAAATCTATTCAATAATAAAATGTTACATCATAGGAAAGCTCTACTACAAAAACTACGGTTATTGCAATAACTATAAAAATTGCATCCTATTCATAAACTCAGGTGGTTTTCATGGAATAGCTAGCCGGTATAAAAACAGAACATTTTTATGTTTTTTTATTACACGAGGATATTTTTAAACATAAGAAATTTCTCTCCCTTTTCTAACATTTCAGCACCTTTAGATTCTATCTTCGTAGACGTATTAATATTTAATAAAATCGTCTCTACGAGATAGGTATGTCTACACAGTTGTCAAATATTAAAAGACTCTTAGGCTGTGTGGGCATGCATGTAACACCTAGCCAACACCAAAGGATGTTATTTAGTACTTCAAGATTTTTTATAGCTGCGTTATGATATATTTTAAATAGATAGATACCGTCGTAGCTCAGTGCGAGTGACACGTGTGACTGTATGACGGGGGTAGGATCGATTTTCACTCTTGAATTGTACCTGAATTATTTCATTCCCTTGCTTTGTTAACTAGACAAATCCTGATGTTGAGTTCCATAACTCAACAAGCAATACCGAAAATTAAATAAGAATGGGGGAACAGGATCGAACCTTTCTGTTTACAACCCTGCCATATGAGAAATTCAGCGAAAATAAGCAACAAATCGTAGACATTCAACGTATACAAATTATGTTTAGAGTAATCACTTTTATTGGTTAAACGCCATGTTTACAATACACGATATTAAATTTTCATGTCTATTGCAATCATAAATTTTAGTTATAATTTGATATTATATTGGTTTCTTATTTCTTCTTTGCTATGAAATCACACTAATATTATAAATGTGAAAGTTTGTTTGTTTGGATGTTTGTCCGTCAATCACGCTGAAACTACTGAACGGCTTTTGATGTAATTTGGTATACAGACAGGGTACGAGCTGACTTGGATGATAGGATCCTTTTTATCCCGATTAAATACTTGGATAAAACAGAACTCTCGATATTCATCAATCACGGATTGTATAGTTTGGTGAGGTGCCAATAGATGGCGTTGCCTGTATTCTACATCGTGATATTAAAATGCCATATTCAATTGGACAAAAACGACTGTGACTCTGCGGTGAAATTCATGCCCGGTGACGCTGTAAAGACCATCCCAGGTCAACAGCAGTTAAGTCACTTAGAAAAAAAGAAAAAAAATGCAGTGCAATTAAAATATCTTTCTTTGTAATTTGTATCTATGTCGACTTGGTTCTTCGTAATAATATGCAATCTATTGAATTTAATAATGATCTTCTTCTCAATTAACTATTTGTTTATTTCTTGGATTTGATTCTTCATTTCGTTTTCGCAAAATGCCCGGGAAGCGCAAATCTAATATATACAATAGGTCGAAAGATGCTCGAGCTACGAAAGTAGCTAGGAATCAATTGAAACTACTGAACGGATTTTGATGAAATTTGATATACAGACAGCTGATTTGGGTGATAGGATAATTTTTATCCCGATTAAATACTCGACATACCGTGATAATCAGTTTTGAGTTAAATTTTACCATGAGTGTAATGTCATTTTAGTAAAACCATTCTTACAAATAACATACCAATAATGTATTTATTTTTAAATATAATATATAACAAAAAAAACTCCACAATTAAGATGCTGAAGGTAGTGACAACTCAGGTGGTTATCGTCACGAGATAAATGAAGATCTACGCGGGCGAAGCCGCGGGCAGCAACTAGTTTTTTTTTTTTTTTTTTTTTTTTTTTAATGGAGAAGATAGCGTACAGGTCACCTAACGACCGCCAGTAACTCCAGAGGAGCTACAGGAGCGTTGCCGTCCTTTAAGGTGGAAGGGCACCGGGGCCCGACATTACCTAATGCGAAACGCAGTGGCCAAAGCCACTACTTAACGCCGGTCTTAAATGCCGGGGATGGTAATGATCCGGTCGAGTCTGCCCATACGTGTTGCCATTACTGGCAACGTGACTCTACCACACGCACTTTAGTCGCCTCTTACGACACCATCAATACCAGGGTGATCCCATTCTAAGTCGGAATCACACGGCTATTGATATTTATTGATATATTTTTTTCTTTTTTGACTTGACGCTGTATCTTGCAGAGAGCAGGGTATGCAGAGGGAATCTGAAAATCCAGTTTTAAGACTCTCCATTCCGTTGTCCTATCTATTAGACAGTTTCCACTGAATTCTGGAGATAATGCGTGTAAAGTGGCTGAACTAACATTTTCACATAGCCAAGTTTAGCCACATAATATAGCCTTAAATATAATTAATATTTAATTTCCTTGTATAGGGTTCGAATTCAGAACTTGTTGTAATTACAGTTATATTAACATAAAAAAGTTTTAATTGAGATAAGGTTATATTACTTTACTTGTAAGTTTAGTAGTTTTTATTTTCACGTTCTCTATATTTTTTTTAATGTTTGTTACTTCAAAACATTAAATATATTTCATTTGGTTCTTCTTCCTTCCGTCCCTTCACACGCTTCAAAATCACACGTATGAACGCATACAAAACATAAATGACACGCTCAAGCTCTTTAA
The DNA here is from genome assembly GCA_019049475.1 of Eueides isabella. Lineage (NCBI taxonomy): Eukaryota > Metazoa > Arthropoda > Insecta > Lepidoptera > Nymphalidae > Eueides > Eueides isabella. The sequence continues at coordinate 10,774,385 of CM032401.1, forward strand.
AAAAAATTGTGTCTTTTTTTATAATATCTTTCTTCTTACTAAACTATCACCACGCCCCTTATTGTCTAGTGGCTAGGATAGCTGGCTTTCACCCAGGAGGCTCGAGTTCGATTCTCGGTACGGGAATGCGGTCTCATCTGTTATATATGATTTACTATGACGATAATATTTTATTATGACGTTTGTATATGATCACATATGTGAATAGTTGCCTTTTATTGACAATGTTTCAGAGGATACATATATTTAAAATGTCAGCCCGCCATGTCAGGCCTCATAACTTGTTTCAAACTATGAGGCCCGACATGGCGTAGGGGCGCACAAGCGTGCGACTCTAAACGCAACAAATCGTGGGTTCAATATCCACTTGAGAAAATTAAATAATTAATATTTTCATTTTCTTTGCTCTGGTAACAAGGCAAAGTGCGGCATTGAATTTCGTCATTTAACACGCATGGCTTCAAATCCGATGGAAAAAAGCGGCGGAGTATCTTTGTAAGTTTCCAAGTTCCCTCTGCCTACCCGACCATGTGCCGAAAATAGCGTGAAAGTAAAAAAATACAAGTTTTATGTAATTTTATGTCGCCGTCAATTGAGGCACATGAGACTGTAAGCAGGATGAGTTGTGGGATATCAATTATTTTTTATTCCTCGCTCTAGTAACGAGGCAAAACACAGTGTTAAGCCCTCAAAACGCAATGCCTCCAAAATTCAGCGAAAAGTGGGAAGTGGAAGTGTCGTAACACTAGGTTCCCAAGTTCTCTCTGATTAGCTATAACATGAAACTAAATAAATAAATGATCAATTTAGCTTCTCAGAATGCGCTTTATCGTATTTATTGGTATAGATAATGGCTATAATTGGCGCGAGATACGCAGCACCTACGCTCGCAAACATTCATGAGTATTTCCAAGCGCGACGTGAAGATCATTTTCCCTATTGTAAAACTGTGGTCTTCTAAAATATCGATTTATAAATTAGATCTAAATAATACCTTATTTATCTAATCTATTTAACTGTGTGGAAAATAGTTGAGTGTATTGTTTTAAATATTTTCAATAAAGAAAAATCAGAATCTATTTTTTTCTGTAATTTACAAACATAAAAGTGATCACTGTGGCTTATTTTAAGAAGATAACAATATGAGGCCTGTCGTGGCGCAGCGGCACATGAGTGTGACTGTAATCGACAGGTTCTGGGTTCGATACCCAGTCGAGGAAATGAAATATTTAATATTTTCAATTTAAATATTTAATGTTTCATTTCTTCGCTCTGGTAATAAGGCAAAGCGCGGCGTTGAGTTCCGCCACTCAACACGCAATGCCTCAAATTCGGCGGATAGTGGGGAACGGAAGTGGAACGGAGTGTCTTAACACTAAGTTTCACTTTCGTTCCCTCTGCCTACCCTGCCTAGTGCGGGATACAGCGTGAAGCTGAAAAAAAAATCAATAATATGGTGTTGCAGATTTTTTTTTAGAACTTTTGCATAGCTTTATCCATTTACGCTGTTCACGCAGGTAAGCTCTCTAGTTGTCCTGTTTTTTCAATATATTTTTATCTCCATTTTATGTAATATAGTAATATTTTATATATTATAGCCTTTCTCTGTATTTTTTATTTACCTAATCAATATTTCCTTGGATTAGAACGACAATCAAACAAACTCTTTCCATTTATAAGAAAAGTATAGATTATTCATAAGTTTTACACTCTAAACCTTTGAAATAGCTATAAACATAAAACTAACTGCTTTTGTAAACAAAAATTTATTCTGTAAGAAAGAAAACATCTTAGGATTTTATTTTGTAAATATGACATCTTGTAAATGATCGATTCCAACTCAAGGAAATTTAATATTTCATATTTTCAATTTAAATACTTACATAATATTTGGAATTAATCCGAACTGAGAGTCTCAACGATTTCGAGTTCTCACTGCCTACCATGCTATGTGCAGGATTGCAGGATACAAAACAAAAGTATCATTTTAATTGTTCAAATAGATTATGTTTATAGTTATCAATGAACTCTAGCGTTCACATATTCGTTGATGTACATTTTTTTTTTCAATATTTATACTGTATACAAATAGTTAAGAAAAATAAATAAAATATGTATGTTTAATTTAAATGACCTATAGAACAAATCCTTTGTTTGACAGCTTGTAGCAAGATCCTGACTCAATACATACTATAAACGTTTAGTATTGCAATAAATGTTAGACTGGAAAAAAAATAAACTAAAACTAGATGAAAAAAACCGTTTGATGTGACCACTTTCCCGTACCGGGAATCGAACCCGAGCCTCCTGGGTGAAAGCCAGGTATCCTAGCCACTAGACCATACGGGATATGTAACATATTTCTGAATGTTTTAATATGATCCGAAGTTTGGTAGTCCTCGGGCACATTATTAATGTTCTATACGTGTATTACACTACAACTTCTATCAGCTTCACGCTGTATCCGGCACATGGCAGGGTAGGCAGAAGGAACTTGGGAACCTAGTGTTAAAACACTCCGTTCAACTTCCATTCCCCACTTTCCGCCAATTTAGTATACAACTTAGTTGATAGAAAATACTCAAGGGTAATTTTTAAGGGGAACGCTGTAAAATGGAACTCCAAATCGCATGGAGTTTCATGCGTTTTGGGCAAAGTAACTCACCCACTCATCCAAAACATCCTGCCGTGGTGCAGCGGCACAAACGTGTGACTGTAACCGACCGGTTGTGGGTTCAAACTCCACTCGAGGAAATGAAATATTTAGTCTTTTCAATTTAAATATTTAAAGTTTTCATTTCTTCGCTCTGGCACGAGGCAAACCGCGGCGTTGAGTTCCACCCTCTCGAATTTGAACAAAGGACTTCTGTGTTGTTTTTTTCTCCTATACTCAATTACAATATATCGATTTTAAATTATATAATTATAATTTGGTATCACTAATAAATATGAGAATTACGAAAATTTGTCTAATGCACGCGAGAGGGATACATACTTTTTTTTATTTCTATTACTTCCTTTCATATAACTTACCCTGAAGGAACTAACTATACTCAAAGAATGCAATAAACTCATACAAATAAATAAAGGTAATATTTCGCCAAATAAACCGATATTGGTCCGATAAACAATTTTTATTGCCCTGTCAGCTATAACCCCGCTATAATGAACGCTATATACAACTATGATGCTATAAATCCATTTGGTTCTTAGATTTCGACTTAGTTTTACGTCAGCTTTGTTTTGATCTTGGATTGTTTAAGCAATAGTAAGTGTGATTTGCGAAATACCATTTTTAACTTCACTTGACGTGCTCATTGGTTAGTGCAGCGTTAATTTCCACGTCATGTTTAGAAAATAAGCGGAAAATATGAAGCCACAAACAAGATGACAACATTTTAAATATGATATACCAAAAACCCAAAATCTTTTCTACCTCACCTTAGCAAAGCGCTTTTAGTTATTAAACTGCATATCCGATTTTCATACATAAGAATTGTGACAATGAATAGGATTTTCAGGAGCTACTTGTGCCACGGGCACACGGGCATACACCTCTTTTAGCGTCGGAGGTTATAAGAAAAGTGCTAAGAACAGGATTATACAAGGACTTTTATAATTCTATGCTCATTAAAAATAATAAAATGAAATAACAAAAGATATTATACAATGTCAACAACCTAATATTTACTGTTTGTCCTTGTTTATGATACCGTCGTGGCGCAGTGGCACAGACACTTTAAATATAATGGTTGTGGATTCGATTTCCATTTCAGAGAGTGGATAGTTTTCATTTCACTCCAACACGTTTCGTTTTCAAAAAGTTATAAAATTCCACAAGTGATTTTAGATTTGCCACTTCAAAAATTTAAAGTGAAAGTTAAAAATATATTGTTAGGCAAAGCTTATTATTCAATTCGAGAATATTACCATGATAAGAATACATGGTATTAAATGCTGTTAGTACTCACTCAGGAACTTAATTATCTTATATATTTACTTTAATTGATATTTCGAACAAAAAGTAACTTGAGAAAGAGTTGAGATTCTTGCCGGCTCTTCTCAGCAGACCCACCTTCCGAGCCAGTGATAATTTCCTGTAGGACTGACACTACAGGCATTTCTATGTAACGTGGACGATTCAAAAGTGCTTGTAATGGCCTAATTGAATAAAGAATATTTTGATTTTGGATCTTTTTTCCTCACTTTCAACAAGAAATGCCTGACGTTGAGCTCTATCTAGCTACTAAAAAAATATATAATCTAAATATTTTTTTTTTTTCATTAATTATTCGTTCATTTACAAAAATAACTTCTTAGGTCAGAATGCTAAAGAAATGAAAAAGTTCTGTTGTTTCAAAAGAATCATTATAATTTTTAAGGGTGGTAATTCATTTAAAGAGGCATCAAGTATTTAACTTGTCAGAGTTAACGAGGAGTTATAAGCAAGTCGTGACTGAGATGACACGGCTCTTGGAATCCCGTGATATAAATTATGTCAAAAAATGGAAAGATTCCAATCAGTACGGCATAGACAATTGACATTAGAGGATCATTTTTGTGCACTTTGTAACGTTTTCTCCCAAAAAAAAAATGATTAAAAACTTTATGAATTTATAACTTTATGAATTTTATAATAATCGAAAGTGCTGAATTAATATATCGCTAAAATATTATAATATATATAGGTAACACTTTAACAACATTTATCTGCAAATTACTTTTGGGCTCAAACTAAGTAATACTAAAGTTTTCCTTAAATAGTATTTATTTAAATTTAAAACAAAACGATGCATGCTCTTTATTGCATAATTGGATAGGCAAAAGATATCTAGTATTTAGACACACTCTTCCATACTTCCGCCTATTTAACAAGACAGGCTGAAATCAAAGTGCACTGTTTACTTGAGCGTGGTTTAAAAAATTTATTTTATGTATTATAAAATCGTTATCCCAAATGAAGATCGAACCAATAGCCATTACGTTAGCAGTCAGCGCTACTCCACTGCGCCACAAAGGTCTCTAATTTATTGAAACTAGTTTAAAATGAGTTTAGAACGGTGTCGAGAAGAACTTACGACATCGTATAACGTTAGGTCTTCGGGGAACGGCAGGCCGACCGGAAGACAGTAATACCAGTCGAATAGCCCATTACGTGAGCTGATGTAAAGGTACGAGTATTTCTGCTTTAGATATTGCAACTTTTACAATGTTGAAATAATATGTTTAAGTTTAACATAAAAGTTCTTTCTAAAAGTGTTTTTTTTGTGTAATACGAGTGTGTAATACGACATGTCACAAAGTTCATATTTTAAACGTATTCAAAAAAGTTATTTTTTTTTCCTAAGTATGAAATATAACTTTATATGATTACTTAGCTTCACGCTGTATTCCGCACATAGGTAGAGAGATCCTGGGAACCGAGTGTTAAGACACTCTGTTTGCGTGTCAAGTGGCGGAACTCAACGGCGCGTTTGCCTTGTACCAGAGGAAAGAAATGAAAATAGAAAATATTTAAATAACACACACACATATATAAAATGAAAGTTTGGTAATATTCAATGTTTCATTTCCTCGAGTTTCATTTCTACGGACCCACAACCTATCTGCTACAGTCACACGCTTGTGCCGCTGCGCTACGAGGCCGTTAAATCTTTTAAGAAGTAATATTATATTTATTGTAAATTATATTCGTTTTTTTTTTGCGGGTAGGCGTGAATAAGTAAACAACTGATTTTAGAGCTCTTAATTTATTTTTTATATTTTAATATATATTCACAATATTTAAAGTGACTTATGTGCTAGTGTAATAATTAACCGACCGCTAGTGTTATCCTGTAATAATTTCCTATTGAATTAATATTATTGCCGTTAAACTTATTTTCGTTTCATTATGGATGCTATTAAGGAGTCTATAACTGCCATGACTGAGATGTTTAATACCAGGATGTGTGAGTTTCAGCAGGATCTTAATAAAACAGCATCACCAACAACTATTACTACTTTAGCTGCGGATTTTAATATGTTTAAAAACTTTATCCACACTGCACTGACTTCTCTGCAAAAACAGGTGGAAATTCTAACCCGAGATTTAGATCGATTAGAGATGTCCAGAAGGCATAAAACCCTCCTTTTTCATGGTGTAGTGGAAAAAAAATCTGAAGATATTAATAATATAATTATCAACTTAGTGGGGGATAATCTCAATGTGGCCAATTTTACTATTTCAGACATTAGATCAGCTTTTCGTTTGGGTCGTTCGCACGGTGAGAAACCCAGGCCCATAGTGATAAAATTTTCATGTCTGCAGGTGCGTAACAATGTTTGGTTTGCTAAAGCTCAATTGAAGGGATCTGGTGTCACTATATCTGAGTTTTTGACAAAATATCGCCATGAAGTATTCATGCTCGCGCGGCAACGTTATGGTGTGGGGAAGTGCTGGACGCGTGACGGGTCCATCAACGTCGTTGCCCCAAACGGTTTACGTTATCGCATTATATGCATGACAGAACTTCAGGGCATACCTGTTTCTCCTTCAAAGTCACCACCTGGAATGACTATGACTCAGGAATCTGTGGGGGCTCCAAAATGCTCACAAAATAAGGTTCAGGCTGTCCAAAGATGTAAGCGAGTGGCTAAGAAGTAATATAAATGTTATAACTTTCTCATTTCACCGCTCAGTTTAGTTATGATTTTTTTTTATTTCTTTAAAAAGTTATATTTAATTTGTTTTTTTTTTATTGTGTTTTTTTTCTCATTCTTTTTATTAGTATATTATGTAAGTTATGTTTACTGCTTTCACTTAGAGGAATTTGTCTGACTTATAATATTTGTTTGTTTTATTTTACTTGAAATGTAATATGTAAACTTAGGTACATTTATACAATTTTAATCAGACTTTTTAATTTGTAAATTTTACAATTTAGATATGCATACTATTTGTTTTGCTTATTACATTTTTTTTTATTACCTTATTATTATTATAGCTTTTGTTGTTTTTCCTTGCAATTACTCACTATTGATATGTATTAGTTTTAAACTTGACATGTATTAGTTTTTATTTAGATATTTTTTCTTTTTAAACCTTTAACATGATAAACACTTTTTGTGTTATTATTATTTTTTTAACTAAAGATAAACACTTTTGTCTTCTTTTTTTTAATAATTATGCAATATTATTATTTTAGTTTTTTTTTTAGGACAATTGTAAACTATTTAAGCGTTTATGCTTTTATTGTATCCGTTTCAATATTTTTCGGTATTTGTTATAATCATTTTCTGTATCATTATATTGTATTTGATTTTTTTCATTTGTCTTGCTTTTCAACTAGCGGGCGGTTGGCAAATTTAGTAAATTAGAAAATAAGAGAAGGTAATTAGACCTTTTCATATAGTTACAAATCATTTATTTATTTTTAATATAATATATATTTATTATACTATATTATATTATTTATATTTTATATACATACATTTTTCTTTATTATCAACAAAGTTTACACATATAAATTTATATTTTTTTCTTATTACATATTATTATGTCAAATAGAAATAACTTAACTAATGATACTTTCCTCTCCCCTCCGTCTACTTCTGATGAATTGAACAGTGATGACAGCCTTTCCAATGTTCCGACATTAAGTGAAACACTAGATTCTACTTTCTCAAATGTTTTGAAAAAATTTAATATAATTCATTTGAACGCGCAGAGTATTCCTGCACACTTTCCTGATTTCATATCTTCACTCTAATAATAAAAATATCCATGCTATTTTAGTGTCGGAGTCTTGGCTAAAACCATGCTTGCCTTCGACATCCTACTCTCTTCCCGGGTTTCATTTGATACGTAACGATCGTATTGGCCGAGCTGGTGGTGGTGTTGCCATTTATCTACGCTCACACATTCCTTTTAGTTCAATTGATTTTTCCATACACGAGCCTAACGCTGGACCTGAGCATCTCTTTATCGAGGTGTATTTTCTACATACTAAAGTCCTCCTTGGCGTCTACTACAACCCTAGTCTAACGATCGATTACTTTTTATCATTTGAGACCCTACTTGAGCACTACAAGCCTTCCTATGATCATACAATTATAATGGGAGACTTTAACACCTGCATTTTAAAAGTCAATTATCGCTCTTCCCGTTTAAAATCTTTGATAAGTGGAGCTAACTTAAATTTACTTCCTCTATCCGCTACTCATAATTTTCCTAATTGTGTTTCGTCATTACTTGATCTTATGATTGTTTCTTTCTGATTGACCATGTTGAAAAGCATGGTCAATATCCTGCCTTAGCATTTTCATACCATGACCTCATATATTTATCTTATAAAATTAAACCCCCTAAAGCTAAATAAAGAATCCTTCTGCAACGAAGTTTCAGTGGAATGGACCTGAATCGCTTGCGTGAGGATGCGTTTGCTATTGACTGGTCCAATGTATTAAATTGTATCACAACTGATGAACAGCTTACTATTTTTAACTCTTTATTAATTAAACTATATGATCATCATGCGCCAATGCGCCCTGTGCGAATAAAACATCTTCCCGCTCCATGGTTAACAGATGATGTTAAAAAATTGCAACATAAAAAGGTTATTGCCAAAATGAAATTCAAAGCGAATCCCAACAGTACGAATCGACAAAACTACACAAAAGCTCGAAATCGATGCAATATAGTTTGTAGAGATGACCAACGACGCCATATATACAAATCTGTTTCTGAAGAAAAAGACTCCCTCAAAATTTGGAACTTCTTAAGATCTATTGGAGTTGGTAAAGCGCAACAAAATTTAAATCCTCAAAGTATTAATTTAAATGAACTCAATCAACATTTCTCATCTTCCAGTGTTATTGATGACACAACGAAATTATCTACAATTAATAGTCTCAATGCTTCATCCATTCCTAGTTCTCAATTGTTTTTCTTTAGTCAATTTGCAGAATGTGATGTTAAGGAGACCATTCTAGATATTACCTCTGATGCTGTTGGTGCCGATGGCATAAGTCGTAAGATGATTATTCCTATCCTGGACATTGTACTACCTGTGATCACTAATATATTTAACCACTCTATAGCTTCCAACAAATTTCCTTCTACCTGGAAAGATGCTCAGATAATTCCTTTACCTAAAAAGCTTAATCCTGTTGATAATTCTGATTTCCACCCTATTGCTATCCTTCCTTTCCTGTCTAAAGTCCTTGAGCGCCTAGTTCAAAACCAACTCACACAGTTCCTTTATTCTCATAATCTTTTGGATCCCTTACAATCCGGCTTTCGTCCTAGTCATAGTACAACAACAGCTTTAGTTAAAATTACAGATGATATTCGTAAAGGTATGGACATGCAACAAATCACGGTCTTAGCCTTGCTGGACTTCAGCAATGCCTTTTGTTCTGTAGATTTTGATGTCATGCTTGCTATTCTAAGGTCTCTTAACATATCTCCTAATGCAATTGGCTGGTTTCGTGAATACCTGTATGGGCGCCGGCAGCGTTTACGTATCCAAAATTCCTACTCTGACTGGTCTCCTGTCATTGCTGGTGTTCCGCAGGGTGGCGTGTTGTCTCCCTTGTTCCTTATTTTCCATGTTTATTAATACAATTTCCAACTCAATTTCTTCTCTCTACCATCTATATGCAGACGATCTTCAGATCTACAATCAAGCGAATGTATCACATTTAGATGATGCCATTAATAAATTAAACAGTAGCTTGGAAAGTATAAGCATCTGGAGTAATTCATTTGGTTTGCAGCTCAATTCAAATAAAACTCAACTCATTTTAATTGACAGTAATAAGCTTATATCGAAAATCGATGTAATTTATTTGCCACCAGTATTTTTAAATGGTGATATTTTGCCTTATAGTAAAACTGTAAAAGACCTAGGAATCACTCTGGACAATAATATGGAATGGAATTCACAGGTAAGTGAGGTGAGTAGAAAAGTCTTTGCATCTCTAGGATCCCTCAAGCGCCTACGTAATTTTCTCCCTATTCCTACTAAAATTTCGCTAGCAAATTCTCTCCTTCTACCGATTCTTGATTATGCTGACATTTGCTATCTAGACTTAAGAGAGGAGCAGTTAAATAAGCTTGAGCGCCTTCAAAACTTGTCTATTCGATTTATATTTGGTTTACGTAAATTTGATCACATGTCCGACTATCGTAAAAAACCCAAGTGGCTCCCGATCCGCCTTCGCAGAAATACTCACATACTTCACCTTCTTTACTGTATCCTGTTCAAACCTACTTCTCCTTTCTACCTTAAGGAACGTTTCGAGTTTTTGGGCGGGTCACATCCTCGATCTCTTCGCTCAGAACGTAACCTAAATTCTCTTAAAAATTCCTTCCCACACGACTTCTTTTTACAGTGACTCATTTACCGTAACGGCGTGTCGTTTGTGGAATTCCCTACCTTTGCACATCAGAAAAGCTAAAACATTGAGCTCCTTTAAGCGTAGCTTAAAGAAACATTTCTTGTCACTTTAAGCTCTTATTTTGTTATACCACATTTCCTACTATCTAATCTATGTATGTATTCATGTATGTATGTATGTACTTTGTAAGATGAATATTATTATAGTAATTATCATTATTATTTTATATGTATATATGTGTGTATGTATGTGTGTATATGTATATGTATGTATGTATGTATGTATGTATATGTATGTGTATATGTGTATATATATATATATATATATATATATATATATATATATATATATATATATATATATGTTATGTGTATGTGTGTGTGTGTATATATATATTTTCACTATTTAAATTTTGTTATTTTAATACACCCTGCCTATTTATGTTTTCTATTCCTTCTGCCCTAGGGTTGCCTGGCAGAGATCGCTACTTAAGCGATAAGGCCGCCTTTGTACATTTGCTTATTCTGTATTGTAGTTTATACTTACTGATCTTTGGGTGTACAATAAAGAGTATTTATTATTATTATTAATATAGGTATTTATTGTTGCCACAACCAATGAGTATGTACTATTTTAATTTATTCCATTGTTAAAGGGAGTCCAAAGGAAGTGATAAACATTTCAATTTTTAATTTTCTGTTCAGGAGACGTAGATAATTCAAATTGACTACCACCGCCATGTATGTATATATTTCTAAAATGTTTTAATCAGTTCGATGGTCAAACTGTTACAGAAGTTTAAACTATAGCATATTTAAGTAAATTATGTCACACAGTGGCACTACATTAACGGAGATAGCTTTACATATTTATCTCGGTGTCACACTTCAGGACCCAAATGGATTAAAGGATTTGAATAATTAGGTATATTCAGTTTCGCCTTATGCTTCGCGCGAGTTGAAATTAGATAACTAAAATGCGAAATGGTTGGTTAGATTTGTACCAGTTCTACAATGTAGTTGAGTAAAAGTTATGTTTAATGGAAATTTACTTTGTAAAAGTTTTCGTAGGATCGTTTGTCTATTTAAAATTTGTGTATTGTAATTGTTTTTAGTTTATTTAAGGATAGAGCTTATAATTTGAAACTGAGCTTATTTATACATATAATTGTCTAATAAAAATAGTATTACAAAGTTATGGATCTGTCGTGGCGCAGCGACATAGACACGCAACTGTAAACGATAGGTTGTGAATTCGATGCCCACTCGAGGAAATGAAATATTTAATATTTTTTAATTAAATATTTAATGTTTTCATTTGAGCGTTGAGTTCCGCCACTCAACACGTAATGCCTCAATTTCGGCGGAAAGTGGGGAACGAAAGTGGAACGGAGTGTCTTCACACTTGGTTCGCAAGTTCTTTCTGCCTACCCTGCCATGTGCGGGATACAGATACATACACGGGTGTGAAGCTGAGTTTGTTTATTATAAAATTATTTATATATTGTTATTGATTTTAATTTATTTAGAGATGGGTATAGAGCTCATAATTTATATCTACACTTATTTATACATACATTTATCTAAAAAAAATATTAACAAGTAATAAAAACAATTAAATCAAGACAGACTTAGAGAATGTAACAAAAAAACTAATATTCACTTTAAATAATAGTTGACAGAGCTTTAATCGTTAACGTTTTGTCTAAAAATACGTAGATATATATATATATATATATATATATATATATATATATATATATATATATATATATATATATATATATATATATATATATATATATATATATATATATATTTATATATATATATATATATATATATATATATATATATATATATATATATATATATATATATATATATATATATATATATATATATATATATATATATATATATATAGTTTTATTTAGTTACATTTTAATAATTTTGCTAAAAACCTATTAAGGACATTATAACTTATTAAAGCTATCAATGCTCAGTGGGAAAACTGAAATCACTATGGTTATGGGTTCGGTAGATCATATCTAAATTATTATCAATATCTCGCCTGTTGTAAAATAAAAAAACATAAAACTCCTATTTTAAACTTAAAAAATGAATTAAATAAAATCAATAATTCATTTTAGTACATTAATATACATCAAGAAAAGTAATAATTTTAAATCCATCCCCTTTCATTTCCGTAAATTGTATTTGAATATAAAAGAAAATATCAACACAGCAATTTAGTAAGTAGAAGCGAAAGCTATTAGTCGTTAACGGTAGCTTATCTCTATTTAACAGAAATGTTTAATAAATTTACAGTGGCAGTTGCTTTTAATCCTTCCAAAAATCCACAGACTACACCTTTAATTTTGTTTGGGATAAGTCATAAAAAATAGCGACAAATTATATTTGTATGTGAGGTCATCGCAAGGGTTCAGTTACGGCTGTACAGTTAGCCGTAAATCCGAGAATTGTGGGTTCGATTACCACTTGATGTAAAAATATATTATTTTATCTTCTACTATCGAAGCATAATGGTAAATTTAGTTCCACAAAACAGAAACGGAATCATATATATGCTTATATGTAAATTTAATGTAGAAGAATAAAGTATATTTTCACCATGACATGTAAGACGACTTACATTTCAAGCACTTTTCAGTTTTACTTATACGTGTTATTTGTGTACATATGAACGTTGTTATTAACAAATCATTATTTAATTATATTGAACAAATTAAATTAAGATAAAAAAAATGTAATTATGTATTATTTACAAACATCTCTACACGCAATGCCTTAAAAAACTTGCTGGAAAGTGTAGAACGGGAGTGTTCTAAGTAGAACGGAGTGTTATCAGAAGGTTCACAGGTTCTCTCTTATCACTTTGATACAGTGTGGAGGTGAAAAGAAAAAACTACACTCTAGTACGTATTTTATTGTAGCATTTTAAAATTTTCAGAGCAATTTATATTTTTTATGATATATGTTAATATATTATTTAATAAAAACTTTACATTTATAATAAATTTAAATAATGAGTTAAAAAAACTGAAGTGGAGGGCGGAAAGTGGGGAATGGAAGTGGGACAGAGTGTCATAACACTCTGTTACAAGGTCACCTCTGCCTAACCCGCCATATGCGGGAAGCTGAGTAAAATTCTACAATTGTGTTGCTTTAAAACTGTGCAAGAGATGAAAGTAATCTACACCACACCTTTAAATCGTTCAGAACTTAAATGAAACAAAATTCCAAACTTCGCAAGTACTTACCTTGTCGTATTGTTGTACAACGAAAACCGATTTAGAGTATAATATGAGGTATATTTTATTCTTAAAGTGTATTAAAGGTAAGAAATATAATAATTAATTTCTTTTTCTACGTAATGTTAAAATGGGAAAAGCCAAATGGATGAATGTTGAGTCGTGGCACAGCGGCACAAGCGTGTAACTGTAACCAACAGGTTGTGGGTTCGATCTCCACTTAAAAAAATAAAATATTTCATATTTTTAAATTAAATATATGACACTTTCATTTCTTCGTTCTAGTAACAAGGTGAAGCGATGCGTTGAGTTCCGCCACTCAATACGCAATGACTCGTATGTACCTCGCACGTAATAAACGTGAGAACTTTTCGAAGAAGAAGGATGAAGGTTGATTATAAGAGACAAAGAGAAAGGGATACAGAGACTGTAGGCTTTGGCGCTACGTACCATATTGCAATCCCACAAGCAATATATATGTAGAGTTATATATATATATATATATATATATATATATATATATATATATATATATATATATATATATATAAATAGTTACTTCAGGTGATGGACGGCAGCAAGGCTAGACTCTAAGCAGCAGAGGATGCTCTTGCCGATATCCTGTTCTGCCAACAAACCTGGAAGTTCTTTTTTCCAGGACAGAGATTTTTTCCTACCCACCGGTGTCGCTGTAGAACCCAATGAACTAACGTGATATTTAGAAATAAGTAAAAGAAAACATGAATTACTTTTTTCTAAGCTATTTAACATCCAACAATGTACAGCCTTCATATTTTATACCATCACTACGAATTTCCCCGCATAATATATGAATAAACGAGTGCGGAAGCTGGAAATCGGATCAGATGGGAATGCGGTGAGAGCGCCTAAATAATTAAACGTAACCTAATTCAAAGCATCATATTCCACAACTGTTATTTTATTTATTAAACATTATAAAATCTTGCTTTAGTTGTTGTTCTATGAATTTCACGCTGTTACCGTGTGATTCCGGCTTAGAATAGGATCACCCTGGTACTGATGGTGTCGTAAGAGGCGACTAAAGTGCGTGTGGTAGAGTCACGTTGCCAGCAATGGCAACACGCATGGGCAGACTCGACCGGATTGTTACCACCCCCGGCATTCAAGACCGGCGTTAAGTAGTGGCTTTGGCCACTGCGTTTCGCATTAGGTAATGCCGGGCCCCGGTGCCCTTCCCCCTTAAAGGACGGCAACGCTCCTGTAGCTCCTCTGGAGTTACTCGGAGCCGTGGGCGACGATGATCACTTGCCACCAGGTGACCCGTACGCTCGTTTGCCGCCTTTTCCATAAAAAAAAAATACCCATAGAATAGACTATGGAGAGGTGGAACCTGGTGTTAAGACACTCCATCCCCAAGGTTAACCTAATCTTGAAAGCATGGCATGTTAAGTAGCGTAACTCAACGCCACGCTTTGTCTTGTTACCAGAGTGGAAAAATAAACATATTTTTTAACGAAAATAAGAAAAAAAAATATTTTTAAAAAAAGTAAGATTTATTTTGTAATTGGCACTAAACATATATATTATTGTAACCTAACACAGCTTTGACAGTGAAATTTGATTTGATTTCGAATTGACCAGCATTTTTATGTTCCATAAAAATGCTGGTCAATTCGAAATCAAGCGTGCCGTGCGTGTTTCGAGCGTGCCAGTTGAGCACTAATCTTCATCACTGTGACGTTCTATCTAGAATACCCGAAGGAGATGGTACGGTAAAAAAAGAGATCATTTTACAAAACAAGAGAATGCTTGTTAAGAAGAAATGCAGTTGAAATACTGCATTCTCCTATAGAGGTAAAGGGGAGGTGACGCCTGTCGTGGCGCAGGGGCTCAAGCGTGTACTGTAAACGACATGTGAAACATTTAACAATTTTAATTTTCTTGCAAAGTGTGGCGTTGAATTTCGCTACTCAACACGCGATATTTCAATTTCTCCAATTTAAATGGGGAACAGGATAAAGTGTCTTAAGACTAGGTTCTCAAGTTCCCTCGGCCTTCCCTACCAAGTGTGGGATACAGCGTGAAACTGCAAAAAATTCTATAGAGGTAGTGTAAAATGAAATAATATACATATATTATTGCATTTTACACTCCGTTCTATCTAACTAGGAATAGAGCACATCTCTCACAATCATTCCATACTTACAACTCTTAATATAACTTAGGTACAATGTAGTAATAATTTAACATCTATGAAAGCTCAAGCTGTTAGAATGTTAGCATAAAATTTTCAACATTTACCAACTGCCAACGTCACTTGCACTAAGCGTCAATACTCTTAGTGACTTTGTATAATAAGCAAGCTTATTTCCTTGAGGCGGTAATGTTTTAGCGTAATCTTACTTTGTTTATAATAAAATAGTTGAAGAAAAGCTCAAATGGAGATATCGTAGCGTAGTTGAATAATGTCTGATTGTAAAAGTAATGGTTGTGAGTTCGATCTCCGTTAAGACAAATTACTAATAAAGAGACTAAATAAGAAAAGTATTAAAAACTATACAAAAAAGAGAAAGTTTTACATTCTTAGGGTTTTTTATGTGACAATGAAGGCTCTTGAAAAAGATGTAGAAGAAAACATTGTTAATCTGATCCATTTCATCCACATAACTTGATTATTAAATTACGATATATTTAGCACGATATCTCTGATTGAGTACATACGAAATACAAATATACAATTCACATTTACAATACAAGTACTAACTGTTGAATTAAAATTTTCCCATAAAAAGACTATTTCACCTATAAAACCAAAAGATATGCGAAAAAATATATCGAGTCCATACCGAAAAAAAATCCAGCATAACCAAACGTATTCCAATAACGATTTCCGTTTAACTTTTATTTGGAACTGGAACATGTTTCATATATAACGAAATAACGAATAACGGACAAATATATAAAAAACTATGATTTATTGTATGAAAGTTCTAAATCAAAATCGTTAAAACGTACACGGTGGGTATAAAGACCTCAGGTGTGTGTCTGAAACTAATGTGACATTGCTGCGAATAAAATGTACTATGCTTTGTTCTAGAAACGACTTAAGCATTGAAATATATACGCAAAATTAAAATCTTTGCTAATATAATAGAGTTCAAAGTCGCTTGTCTCATAAATATCCCTGATTTCCTTTATAAAATATAGAGGCGTTCTTTTGAATATTTTGTATAAAACAGAAATGAACATCTACGCGAAATGAATTTTCAAGATTTATACACTTACTTAAAAGAAATTCGTGCTAATATGTAAGATTAATATAATTTCGCTATGTGAATAATTATTATGTTTTTATCTTAATCAAAAGACTAGGTCATGTGTTACGGTTTTTATTCTTTTTTTATAAGGGCCAAGAGTTAATAAAAAGAATATGACGCCGATTTACGATTTTTTTTTATTTTCCATTCACGCTGTTGCCTCATTCACGCACAAAAGTAGAGTAGGCAGAAGGGTCAAGACACTCCGTTTCCGTCAAAACACTTCTGTTTCCCAGACATTGCGTGTTGAGTAAAATATTATATATTTTATTGCCACGGGTGGAAATCGAACGCACAATCTGTTGGATTTACAATCGCACGTTTGAGCCACTGCGCTACGACTGGCCTCGCAGTATAGGACAGATATTTGTAATGACTACGTTATATGTTAGACATGTACTCGTAGTTTCAAAAGTAAAGATTTGTATTGAATCAAAAAATTAACATTCATCATCCCAATGAGATTTGAACCTATGAAGCAACTTTTTTTTTGTAAATTTATGTTTTAAGTATTTTATTTTATAATATTCTTATCTCTTCACTCTGGTAACGAGACAAAGCGCCGTGTTTGGTTTTACCTATTAACATGCAATGTTTCAAGAATTCAGCGCAAATCGAAGAATGTGAGCCTCCTCACTAGTTCCCAGATTCCATCTGCTCACCCGATTCATTGAGAAGCTAAAAAGTATTTCATAATTTATATTTAATGTATGAAGTACAATTGCCTACGCATGTCGTGGCACAGCGACACAAGCGTGTGACTGTAAACGTGACTGGTTATTGAGGAAATTAAATATTAACTATTTTCAAATTAAATATTTAATTTTTGCATCTTTTTTTAATAATAAAATGGATTCCGTACCAGTTTCAGGATTGTATGTCGACAAAAAGTACTACTGATATAAATTGACGATCTTAAGTATGCAGGCATATGCACTTATTTTGTGTGAAATAAAGTAAATATATGAGATGGTAATGGTTATTAATACCTTTATTTGTATTGTACTTTAGGCAAATGTATAAAATATAATAATAATGAAGAAGAGACATGAAAAAGAGAGAATGAAGAAGAGAGAAATGTAACAATAAAAAAATGATGAAGAGGAGTGAATAATTTTTCACTGTTAGGTTTATGTTTGTGGTCTACCGTGGCACAGCGGCACTAGCGTCTGACCATAAACGGCAGATTGTGGGTTGGATCCCCACACGAGGAAATTAAATATTTAATCTTTTCAAATTAAATATTTAACGTCTTTGTTCTGGTAAAAAGGCAAAGCGCAGCGTTTAATGCTGGCGGGCAACAGACTGTCTTAACATTAGGTTCCCAAGTTCCCTCTGCCTGCCCTGCCATGTGCATTTTTTCTATACTACCTTAAAGCAGCTCTGTAGTTCTTTCTACTTATATCGTACATTGTCACAACATTTAAACAAAACAACTTAATATTTTATAAATGTACATTCATTTCTTTGTTTCAAACAAACACTGCATCTATTCCCCGAGAGTCGCGCCAGCTAACGAACTGTCAACCGTCGCTGCCAAAATAAACCATAATTAGGTTACGCTTCATATTATCCCGAGCGTGTCACAAACGGTTAGCTCTTAGAAAGCCTTTTATATAAATATATAAACAATAGGTATACAATATGCTTACAGCATATATAAAATGTGTTACTTTTTTTTAGCTTCACGTTGTATCCCGCACATGGCAGGGTAAGCGGAGGGATCGAATCCACGACCTGTCGCGTGTCCGTTTAGTCACACGCTTGTGCACCTGCGCTACGACAGGCCTCGACCTAAGTTAAGAGAAGGTATAGGAAATCTTGGGTGTAAATTGTCGTAATCGTAAGACGTTGTTTGTGGATTTAAGTGCTTTTTCTTCAAAATTTTTGTCGCCAGTGGTCATCCTCGACTTCGATTGTAAGACTTATAAAACGTTTTTCACTACCCAGTCTCGGTTGTAGTTTGTTTGTTTATCAATTACATTAGTGAAAAATCACACAATTAGTAAAATATCTTAAAATAAAATTCCTATTCAAAATGTTGAGACTCCTAAAACTGTTAGCAACGGATCCTAATATAAACTATTAACCCTATAAACACTTCCTTTAGGGATCGAATTTCGCCAAATTACGTTTTGGGTAACCCGAAAGTAGTCTTAAAAATACTCTTTTTCCAGTGTCACGCTGCACATAGTAGAGTAGGGCTGGTTAGTGTTTGGCAGACATTCCGTGTGGTAGATCTCAACGTCACGCACTGTCTTATTACCAGAAATGTAAATTTAATATATTAAATTCCTCCGAGTAGGAATGGAACCGATAACCGTCGCATTTACAGTCGCACGCTTGTGCTCTTACGCCGACGACGGCCTCTAAAATAAATCCAAAAGTCAGAGAACCATAATTTAACTTCATCTGATTTGTATATATATATATATATATATATATATATATATATATATATATATATATATATATATATATATATATATATATATATATATATATATATAAAATAGATCGATATATATATATATATAAAATATATATCGATCTTTTGCAATTTCTTATATTAAATTCTTATGTATGGCAATATTTTATGTTTTCCAAAAAGATAAAAGGAAGATAATTAATCAACAACACTCGAGGCTCTTACGATAAAATTAAACAAATCTGGCCACCGTAACGTCATGGAATATCAATGTTGGGTTTTCATCATAAAGGCGGAGACGAGGCTGTAAATAAATAAAGTTCATTACGCCGAAAACGAGGCATAATTTAGTTAGCGGTGTATCGCCCCTGAGAGAGATTTTTTAAATATATTTTTTTGTTCAGCTATACACTGTATTTCGTACATGGCAGAGTAGGCAGAGGGAAGTTGGGAAACTAATCTTAAGACACTCTGTTCTCCCTTTCCTTTTCCACCGAATTTGCGGCATTGCGTGTTGAGTGGCCGAGCTAAGCGACGCGTTTCGCCTCGTTAGCAGAGCGAAGAAATTAAAATATTTCATTTCCTGACGTGAACATTGAATCCATAACCTGCCACCATAAGAGTAGCACGCTTGTGCCCCTGTGCCACAAGAGTGCTCTTTATAACTATGTCTAGTTTTCAACTATGCTTTATTATCTTATTTCAATGGTTTTCATTATATGCCAATAGTATTAAAATCATCATATGCCAGTAGATTGTAAATGGGGAGATTGTGGGTTCGTTACCCATTCAAGGCAGTTATTGTATTTGTTAAGGTTGGTATAAAAAAAATTTTGACTCGACCGAATTATTACCACCCCCGGCATTTAAGACCGGCGTTAAGTAGTGGCTTTGGCCACTGCGTTTCGCATTAGGGAATGCAGGGCCCCGGTGCCCTTCCAATTTAAAGGACGGCAACGCCCCTGTAGCTCCTCTGGAGTTACGCGGGGCCGTGGGCGACGGTGATCACTTACCACCAGGTGACCCGTACACTCGTTTGCCGTCTTTTCCATAAAAAAAAAAATAATAATAGACTTTATAGTGTTTGAGAAATAAGATAAGACTTTCAATTATTTTGATTCAGTTTATAGTTAAGAAAACATTTTTTTTTTGCAATAAGGCAAAGAGCGGCATTGAGTTTCACCATTCAACACACAATGCCTCTAATTCGGTGGAAATTGACCGGAATGTCTTAACACTAGGTTGCCAAGTTCCCTCTGCCTACGCTGTAGCAAGCAGAAAAGAAGAAAAGTATAAAATACAATTTAAAATTATATACTAAGAAATAGTTAAGAAAAATATTTGAAGTACATCAGTTTAGTTTTATGTTCACAACGCAATAACAGAAAAATATAAGAATACAATACAAACACTAAAAGGAAATTTCAAAACCGATTATAAATTCCAAGCTCACTCCTAATAACAGCGCATACTGTCTGATCTTAGAAATTATATTAAAGAAACTCTTCGTAGAATTCTTGATGTAATACTGTATAACGCTATTAGTTCCATAATAAAGACTTTACTACAATATTTCTTATTCAAATTTGAATTCTATATCTATAAAGTAAAGTTGACTTTTGAGCTTTAAGCTCTTAACTTGTAGTTTTCATAGAAAGTAGGAATTGTGACCATGTATCGTATAAACTTGGCTTTACCGTCATGTTGGGTGCAATTGCAACAATATCAGTGTCGTTCCCGCGAAGTGCCGTCACATTTTAGTATTGGCTGTAGAATCTGATTTTTATGATGCATTCTACGCTGTTTTACCACTGAATGCACTTTTATTTCAACTTTTACGTGAGTAGAAGTTCATGAGACGATATCTTTTTATGTATTTTGATTTTTTAGCTTGACGCCTTATTCGGCAGATATGATTGGAAGAAGGAAGGAAGGGCTAGTAATACTTATTAAGGCACTTCCATTTTTGCCCTTCCTTAAGATTCTGGAAATATTAGGTGGTGAAACTCTCTTTACAAGAACAAGTAAATTAATATTTTAAAAATTTCATGCCCTTAAATGGGAATTGAACCCACCATTTATCGCTAACCCAAGAACATACTAACATGCGTATGTATACTTACGATTATATGAACTGTTAACCAGCTAGGCATGAGGCCAATGTACTGTGATGACACCACGCTTGACAGCAGTCTCGATGTTATTGTGGGTACCGTTTCCTATTAGGGGAAATTAACTATTATTATTTTCCAACTCTTATAAGACATTTGGCAATGTTTCGAATTCGAAGCGAAATATATTAACACCAGATTGTCTGTCCCACGACTTACGTTGTAAAGTTTAACGTTACGTATCATAAATATGTGCTGTGCACGTGCCGAAAAACGCTTTGCTAAAATATAAAATGACATCATTTATTATGTCCAAACGTAATTATTTTCCTATCTCTCTATAAATATCGTGTATCTTCTCCTGATGATGATAATAGATCTCTCTTCTATCGAAATTTTCTATAACAAGTACGTTAATTTATGTACAAAATAGTAATAATAATTCTAAGGTGGAGTTATTGCAAAGCAGTAAACAAATAAACATGTTTTATTAGAGAGCAGTCGTGTGAGCTACTTATGTATATTTAGAAAAGATAAGAATATTTCTAGCGACATACGTCATTCACTTTTAGCACTAGACAAAAAAGACCCTTCGATGTCATTAAGACACTTCCATTTCCAATCCATATGTTCTGCCAAACTTGAGGTATTGCGAGTGGAGTGGCGGAACTGAACGCCGCGTTTTGCCTTGTTACGCGAGCAAAGAAATGAAAATATTAAATATTTCATTTTCTCGGTTGGGTATTGAACCCAAACATTGTCGCGTTTACAATCGCATGCTTGCCCCGGCGTCGCGACAGGAATTTGAATTGAAATGAAATATAGTTAAACAATTTAATTAATAAGTATAATCTTTTTTTATGGAAAATACGGCAAATGAGCGTACGAGTCGCCTGATGGTAAGTGGCCCTCGCCGAGTAACCTTCGCCCAAGGTTCCGTGTGGCACCAGATAAGCTACAGGAGCGTTGCCGGTCTTTAAGATGGATGGGCACCGGAGCCCGGCATTACCCAATGCGAAAAGCAGTGGCCAAATCCACTACTTAACGCCGGTTTTAAGTGCCGGGGATGGTAACAATCCGGTCGAGTCTGCCCATGCGTGTTAGCATTGCTGACAACCTGACTCTCTCACACTTACTTTAATCGTCTTTTACGACACCATCAGTGCCAGGGTGATCCTGTTCCAAGCCGAATTCACACGGCACAATATTTTTTCGTTATTGTTCAAAATACTACTTTTCCAATACAAAAGTATTCGTTACTAACTGTAGATATCGGCAAGTAATATTAAAATTATTTCGTAAAGTTTCAAAGCCATTGAAACTTTTAAATCTCTGCTCGATATTTTTGAGGAAAAATTTTAGCATATTCTTATTAATGATCTTATGTGAATCTCAAATATTATTATATATAAGTAAATAGTTTGCTTATTGGATCTGGAAGATAGACTGAACGCAATTCACACCTTAATTCTACTACGATGGTGCCGATTATAACTAGCCACCTAGAATTAAAATGACTCAGCTTCACGCTGTATTTGCACATGACAGGGTAGGCAGAGAGAACTTGGGAACGTAGTGTTAAGATACTCCATTCCGTTCCCCACTTTCCGCCGAATTTGAGCCATTGTGAGTTGAGTGGTGGAACTCATCAAAGCAAAACGCGGCGTTGAGTTCCGCCACTCAACACGCAATGCCTCAAATTCGGCGGAAAGTGGGGAATGGAAGTGAAACGGAGTGTCTTAACACTAGGTTCCCGGGTTCCCTCTGCCTACCCTGCCTCGTGCGGGATACAGCGTGAATATATATTACATTTAAAAATATTAAATATTTCATTTCCTCGAGTGGGGATCAAAGCCATAACCTGTCGTTTACAGTCACACGATTGTTCCGCTGCGCCACGTCAGGCAATGTAAATTACAATTTGAAATAATAAGTAAAGTAAATGTAATGCGGTCGTAGGTTCAAATCTCTCGTAGAGAAATGAATAATTTTCATTGCCTTGCACTGTTTACACCATAAATGGCAGTGTGGCATTAAATTCCAATACCCAACACGTTACGTCTCGAAAATTCAACGGTACGTGTGGAATAGGATAGTTTCTTTACCTACCCTGTTGAAAAAAAAAAATACATTTTAATATGTTAACGCTATACTCATACTTTTGTTAAAATCAATACTGTATATACTATGTTGTCGGTAAAAGATTGCTTCGAGCAAAACAAACATTTTGTACACATATTTTTTTTTATTATTTTGTATATCTGTCTCTTTTGTGTGCAATAAGGAATAAAAAAATATATACTCGTATTTACTTACTACTGATTATCAAGTAAAAATATCAAAACTTTGATTATAAAGGAATAGTCAAAAGAAAACCATTGTAACATCATTCTGTGTCAGATGACATTATTTTTCATCAAATACCTCCATTGTCCACGAGCTAGTCTACTTTATTAATATTGATTTATTCACCCCACCGTTCATCTCTGTTTGTGTTATTCTTTCTGATAAGATTTTATTAGCATTTCTTCGGAAATTGGTGATTTCCAGTTCAATTTGCTGCTAGAATGTTTCTGGAGTTACAAAATAAGTTATCTTTTTGTAGATAATGTTTTAAATGAATTGAGGTGATTGCAAGGGGACACAAGCGTGAAACTATTCAGGGTAAATAATGAGTTCGATTCTCGACGAGGAATAAAATATTTTATATCTTATTTTGAGGCTGTTGTGGCTGTTGAAGCCTGTCGTGGCGCAGCGACACAAGAGTGTGACTGTAACTGACAGGTTGTGGGTTCGATCCCCACTCGAGGTGAAATATTTAATATTTTCAATTTAAATATTTAATATTTTCATTTCTTTGCTCTGGTACAAGGCAAAACGCGCGCGTTGATTTCCGCCAATTAACACGCGATGCTTCAAAATCAGCGGAAAGTGGGGTCTTAATACTAGATTCCCATCCAACATGCAATACTTCTAGAATTCGGCAGAAAATAAGGAGCGGAAGTGCGGTAATGGACAATGTTTATTCAAGTACTTACCTAGAGCGAAATTATCTTCATAATTTAATATTATTAATGAGAGGTTAAGCACAAGGTATTATTAGTTTTTTAAGACGAGACAAGACAAAGCATTTTTTTTAGAAGGCAACACTTTTTACGAGCTAGCATTTTTTTAAGGCCTGTCGTGGCGCAGCTACACAAGCGTGTGACTGTAAACGTTCGATCTCCACTCGAGAAAATGAAATATTTAATATTTTCAAATGAAATATTTAATGTTTTCATTTCTTCGCTCTGGTAACAAGACGAAGCTTGGCGTTGATTTCCGAGAGGCGGAATCACGTAATGCCTCAATTTCGGGGGAAAGCGGGGAACGGAAGTGGAACGGAGTGCCTTAACACTAGGTTCCCAATTTCCCTCTGCATACCCAGTAATGTTTTTCGACAAGACAAGACACCATGTTTTTTACAATGATTATATAAATCGTTAAAAATATTATAACTTCGTTACAAAAATATTTGATAGCTTATTTTTACTCACTCACTCACTCACTCACTCACTCAGCTTCACGTTGTATGCCGCACATGGCAGGGTAGGCAGGGGAAACTTGGGAACCTACTGTTAAGACAATTCGTTCCACTTTCATTCCCCACTTTCCACCGAATTCGAGGCATTGCGTGTTGAGTGGTCGAACTCAAAGCTGCGCTTTGCCTTAATAAAATGAAAACATTATATATTAAAATTGAAAATATTAAATCTCCTCGAGTGGGAATCGAACCTATAACCCATCGGTTACAGTCACATGTATGTGCCGCTGCGCCACGACAGGCCTCATTTTTGTCTAAACAAAAACTTATAATTACTATCAAGTTTTTGGTTGCTGGTGGTAATATCCTATATAAATAAAAAAATAATACTAATCTACGATTACAGATCTAACGAGGTAATTTGTGCTAACGTGAACTTAGAACTACGGAATAATGTATGAGGCCCGAAATTATAGCAATTACGGCCTTTGTGGAGGAAGTTAGATTAATTATCTTCAAATATAACCTATGCTCTTGCACACGGTAGTTACAAGTTCAATATTTATGTATGTAACAAATTTTATGGCCTGTCGTGGCGCAGCGACACAAGAATGTGACTGTAACCGACAGGTTCTGGGTCGATCCCCAGTCGAGGAAATGAAATATTTAATATTTTCAATTTAAATATTTAATGTTTCAATTCTTCGCTCTGGTAATAAGGCAAAGCGCGGCGTTGGGTTCCGCCACTCAACACGCAATGCCTCAAATTCGGCGGAAAGTAGGGAACGGAAGTGGAACAGAGTGTCTTTACACTAGGTTCCCGGGTTCCCTCTGCCTATCCTGCCCCGTGCGGGATACAGCGTGAAGCTGAGTAGAGAGTACTATATATTGTTATTTTTCTTTACGGGGGAGTAATTAGAAAATAATTTTCATTCCTAAGAAGGCAAACGCAATGTCTGGTATCGCCACAATACACAATATCTCGAATAAGTACAAAGACAACTGGGAACAGAGAATTTAACTCTCTGCCTACCCTACGATATGTTGAATAAAATATAAAGCTGATAAACCTTGCCAAGTACGCCAAGGCCATAGGTTTCATCTACAAACACAACAACAAACACATTTAGTATACGGGAGCCCCATTTATAAGAAATATTAATTTAGTAACAGAAATATATTACCAATGAAAATTTCAACAGTCTATCACTGTTTATTAGATATAGCTTAGTAACAGACAAACAGACTGACGGATTGACAGTGGCACTAGTAGGGTCATTTTTCTTTCCCGGTTCCTTTGTATGAACCCTAAAAAGAAGCAAAATACCATATTAACTAGACTAGAAAACGACAATGAAATCTTGAAAATAGATGAGATGAATATAATTTAAGAATAGCAGTATAATATTTAAAATCTTAATATTGCGCTTGAAACTGAATCTGCATAAGAATAACATATACATTTAAAGTCAAAAGAGCCCGGGCTCTCAGCTTTGCATTTTGAACAGCGTAACTCTTGAAACCCACTTTTGTTGACTTATTTTTTTGGCAATTCTCTATTCCAATCCAAACTCTTTTTCGATGCAAATACGTCATTAGGCTTTCAACGTTAACAATTTGCGGCGCCGACGAATTTTAATACATGGAGATTTACGTTCAATAAGGGCTTATAACAAGTGTCATTCCGAAGGAAAACAGAGTTTTGTCAGATTTACCTATTATTGGCTGATAACTTTTGGTATTGTGTTTTAATTTACGATGAGTAAATTAAAAAAATATATTATTATTTTAATTTTAAAATAATATTTAAAATTTTAAAATAACTTTCACTGAACAATGTTAATCAAAGGCAAATAAAATTAAGTAATTTCACATATTATTATGACATACAATTTATTTATACATTATTTATTGTTTTTTATTTGGATTTCTAAGATCATAAAATGGACTATTTACATTTTAAAAATTATATTGTCTTGTCATATATTCTTATTGTCATTCAAAAATTTGAAATTAATAACAAAAGTTGTAGTAAATTCAATTATATTTATAACGACTGTTCTATCCTTTCATTTAATGCTACATATAACATGTAGATAGTCGAAATCAAACAATTTGCGACGGCGATTTTCTAGAAAATGATTTATTTTTCTAGAAAATGATATTTTTTTATTTGAAAAGATTCGGCGAGACAACATTATTTGTATTTCGATTATATTATCAATATGATAAGCAACAACAATAGTGGTCTCGATAAAAAATATGACTTAAGTAAAAGGCAGAAAGAAAAAAAATCCGTGTAAAGTTTTTGTTACGTAGGTAGACACAGGAATTAAAACAATCTTGATCAGCATCAGTTTAGCGGTCAAGTCACTGGATAATGATTGGACGGAAACCAATAGCCACTACCGAGTTTGGCAGAAGATTCCTATATCTTAATATGTAACGAAACTTAAAAAAAAAAAGAAAGAAAAAATGTATTGGATGTAGGTATTGGATGTATGAGGTGGTACAAACTTAAAAATTAAGTGTTTTGTTGTTTTGTTGTTTTTATTTTGCTTGTGAATTATAAAATTAAAACCATTTTTGATTATTGAAAATTGTAATAATAGTACATAAAAAGGCTACGACGATTAATTGTTAGTGAATACTTTTATTAATTGTTATCACATAAGTGACAATGTAATGTCTTTGTTGATAATAAAGTTCTTTAATCTTAATTTTAACGATATATTAATATCTAGCGACGGCCTAGCCTGCCTACAGCTTCGCCCGCTTGAATTACACTATTTTATTTTCTAATTTCAATTACATCATCACTCTTAAGACAATATCTTTACATTGAAAAGTAGAATTTCTGCTAAATAAATAAAAAAATGTATTAATTTGTATTATTTGTTGAGTTTTGTTTTTCAACTCATTTAAATCAAACTAACACTAATTATTAAATGGAAGTTGCTGAAATATAAAAGTGAAAAATGCATTTAAATCTAATCAGCCGTTTTTGACTAACGCTCAGACCAACAGGAAAAAAAAATCACTTTTATGGATCCTGTTATTAAAGACAATGTAAATATATTTTCCATGTACAGACATTGTTGACAGATTTATTATAAGTGTAGATAAACAACCGCTGAATCTTTTGACTGTTTCATTATGACAAAAAATTAATTTCTGACACACAGTGGTCGAGCCAGTTCTTATTGGGACTTATTTCGGAATATATTTCGAGCACCACATCTCGAATCCATCATCTTTTATGCAATCAATCTTATTTCTAATTTGATACTTACCCATGAAAAAAATAACCATTCAATTAAAATGCCAATTAATTAAAATTATTTGTAAGCTCATCATATAACATTACAAACAATTAGTGAAACATTAACCTTGTATTACAAAATTCACGATGCGGCACGTTACAAAGCCAAAGCTATCCCACGAAAAGGCTTGACTCGCGTCTCCGCGAAATTTGAATAGTTTTAATGAGATGGCCAGAAAACTTTGTGCAATTAGTGCAGCCGGGGCCCGGGGACTGTATAATAACGGTGTTTTAATTATTGAGACGCGTAAGCCTCGGTTAAAGACGCCCTCGAGGATCTCACTCGCTTTATGGTTGTATTTATATATGTATATATATATATATAGGGGCTGCCGTTTGGCACTCTTACGGTTAGTTTTATGAAGTGTTAACTTGGTTCGTTAGTTAGTGGGAATTCAATTTTCGTACTTTGCTTTTCCGGTTACGTTTTATGTACTGATGTTATTAGTTCAGACCGTCATGGTGTAGCAGCTAAGTGTGTGATTTAAAACGGGTTTTGTGTTCGATTACCTCCTGAAGGAATACATTATTTTTTCTAATCATCGCTCGTGTAACAAAATATAATCTTGACTCCGCCACTAAGCATACTATGTTTCGAAAATGTTCATTTACCTACCTTGGAGACTTTCTCATTTTCGTGCCTTTGTAGATTTATAAAACAGTACAGTTAGGATAGAGATATATAAGATAAAATATTGGTATTAAAACCTAGAATCTTAGCAGGAAGCTTTAAATCTAAAGTGTACTAAAATATCTAATTATCCAATTATGTATATATAACCGATTAAAACAATATCTTTAGTAAAATTTTAGAACAGTTAGTCATAACATATTTCGTTGTTGGAGATATTTCATACAAAATATAATTATTTTTATAACCAACCTACCAATGTGGTTATATGAAAACTAGACGAGAGTAAATGATACTCTTACATTACTAATTGTTATAGTGGAATATATTTTTTTACTTAATTAAGTGGTATAATTATACCATATTTTTTATTATTTTTTATGAATATAATCTCTGTGAGTTTCCCGCTGTGAGCTGTGACAGGGTAGACAGAGGGAACTTGAGAATCTAGTGTTAAAACACTATGTTCCACTTGTGTTCCCAATTTTTCACCGAACTTGAAACACTGAATGCTGAGTGGCGGCAGTCGACGTCGTGCTTTACCTTGTTACCAGAAAATGTTAAAATTTAAATATTTCATTTCCTCGAAAGAGAATCGAACCCACAGGCTGTCGTATGCAGTCACATACTTGTGCCGCTGAACCACGACAGGCCTAAGGATAAATACAATCATTCTTCCAAATGGGAGGAAAATCAAAAAATATCATACTTACAGCCAGGCACTATACTCAAAAAAGATAAACAGTAAAATTATTACCTATTTTAAAATAACAGCTTTTAAAGCTTTACATTATCAAAAGTGGCGATACAACGTGAAGCTGAGTGATTATCAAAATAGGTAGACGACAGAGGGAACCTACCTATCCTCTTCTGCTCGTTTTTATTAAAATATTTAAAGTTCATATAAAATTTGTGCAATACAAAACTTATTTACAAAAGTAATACAAGTCTAATACATATTTCCATATATACAAATGTAAACTTTAAATGACGTGTACCAGCAGCGACGGAGCCGCTACAAGTACGAGTATTATAATTTGTTCGGGACATCGCAGTGGAAAGGCGTTTGGCGGTTGCTCGCTTCCTTTGTTAACATTTAGCAAGTTCAGTTGTTTCTTAATACGAATTCTGGCTTGTCTGCATCCTGATTACTTTCTAGATTAACAATATATGTTAATCTTGTTCTTACTTTACGAAGAACGAAATGTCTCAAATGCTAAGATCTTGTTGCTGTCTACTGCCTAACTTTGCAAGTGTGCAACTAAATAATATTTAAAGTATTTATAATATTGAGGCCTGTAGTGGCGCAGCGGCACGAGCGTGTGACTGTAAACGACAGGTTGTGGGTTCGATCCCCACTCGAGGAAATGAAATATTTAACATTTTTAAATTAAATATTTAATATTTTCATTCCTTCGCTCTGGTACAAGGCAAAGCGCGGCGTTGAGTTCCACCTCTCCAACACGCAATGCCTCGAATTCGGTGGATAATGGGGAACGGAAGTGGAACGGAGTGTCTTGACACTAGGTTTCCAAGTTCCCTCTGCTTACCCTGCCATGTGCGGGATACAGCGTGAAGCGTGTGAGTATTTATAATATTTAAGTCTTCATGATCTATTTCTAATATAAATATAACCTAGTTATAAGTATAGGTATGGAAAAAAAGGAATATTTCAAGATATTTCTTAAAAATTGGCTTCACGCTGTCCTGTACGAGGCAGGGTAGGCAGAGGGAACTCGGGAACCTAGTGTTAAGACACTCCGTTCCACTTCCGCTTCCCACTTTCCGCCGAATTTGAGCCAACGCCGCGTTTTGCCTTATTACCAGAGCGAAGAAATGAAAACTTAAATATTTAAATTGAAAATATTAAATATTTCATTTCCTCGACTGGGATCGAACCCAGAACTTGTCGGTTACAGTCACATGCTTGTGCCGCTGCGCCACGACAGGTCTCTCAAAAAATAGGCAAATATATATTTAAATAGTTAAATGAATAGCCTAAAGAAATAGAATAATAAAATATTATTTAAACCACAATATTTTTGTAGCATACTGTTACTAAACGTAACAGTGTATTATCGTGAATATAAATTGTAACAATGCAATTAAGTAAATATTAGTGTTATTTTTTAACGACAATTCCATAAATGTGTCAGTTTGTAAGAGAATCCTTTTGAGTCTAGTTTTGATCTAAGCTATGCTTTGCATTTGTTGAGTGCTTTTTGCTTACACCTGTTATAGCAACGACACATATTTATTTTTCCAGCTTTACGCTGTATCTCGCACTTGGCAGGGTAGATAGAGGGAACTTTAGAACATAGTTTTAGGGCACTTCTTTGTGTTGCTTATTAATATTTCGCTGAATTTGGAAAATTCCGTGGTGAGTGGCGGAACTCCATGCGAACACTAACGCGAACTTATTACTAAAGAGGAGAGAGGGAGAGAGAAAGAGAGAGAGAGAGAGAGAGAGAGAGAAAAATGAAAACATTAAATGTTTACTTATACACTTCTTATATACGAGTATAATCACTAACACAAGCACAAAGCTTAGCTTAAATTTTTGTAAACTGTATTTCTATTGAAACTACTCAATTAAATAAATACCCAAGTATCTAATATAAAGACGTTAATATAAAAACTTCCGTTAAGCAGACGGTCTAAAAGTAAAATGTTCCATAGCACGAAATTAAGAAACGCGTGGAATTTTGATGAAACCATACACTCAGACGGCTATTTTTGTAACAAGACCGTAAACGTTGCGTGTTTTAATGAGATCATATATCGCGCTAAAAGTACGTAATTAGTTCCTAAGTAATGATGTTTTCAATTAAGAAATAAGAACATTTATTCTTCTTCTTCTTAGCTTCACGCTGTATCCCGCACTAGGCAGGGTAGGCAGAGGGGATATATATATATATATATATATATATATATATATATATATATATATATATATATATATATATATATATATATATATATATATATATATATATATATATATGGTATAACATTAACTCCTCTGCACTATAGACACTGCAAAAGATATAAAATAAAGATTTTATACGATAGAAACCGCAATCCTTATTTTATATCCATTTTTCAAAATAGTACATTTTCAGTAACGGAACTCTACGCCACGTTTTGTCCTGTAGCCATAGCGAGGAAATTAATATGGTTGAGCCATATTGACCTAACTGTTCATATCATATGATACATTTATTAATTTTTATACATAAAATGATAAAAAAACACATTTATTACTGCTTTAACTTTTCATATAAAACGTTATTACAGGGTACGTAATTGCATATTATTTAAAGACTCCAACATTAGGGCCACTACGGTCCCACAATAATCGGCGGCACAAATTGACATTACCATTGACTCACTGTTATCGTAAATTCAACGTCCGATCGTATGCAGTAATTGGAACGCATAATGCTAGAATAGAGATCCATTGAACGGTCTCCAGGAATAGGTTGTTGATATTTCTGTTAATTAAGTTTCTGTATAATGTTTGTTAGGTTGAAGTCTGTCGTGGCGCAGTGGCACAAGCGTGTGACTTTAAACGTGACAGGTTGTGGGTTCAATCCCCACTCGAGGAAATTACATTTTAAATATTTAATGTTTACATATCTTAGCTCTGGTAACAAGGCAAGGCCTGACGTTGAGTTTCGCCACTCATCACGCAATGCTTCAAAGTTGACTAAAAGTGAGGAACGGAACGAAGTGTCTTAACACTAGTGTAGTGTTTGTATCTATTTAATAGATACGTAACATTGTCTCATGTACACCAGTAGAGGGGGGGAGTATTGTGACAGACACGGTACGGGTCGGACGTGCTCCCGCGCCGCTGCTACCTCGTGTAGTGGTGAGCCAGGGATAGTGATCCCAGTATCCTTTACGAGTGTGTAGTGTCTATAAAGCCATACACTACAAGTGGCGACGAGGATAAAGGTATGAAAGCTTAATTATTATAAAATACGGAAGAAAAAGCGCAATGAGGGTAGAAATCAGTAAAATTATTTATTGAAATAACATTAGAAAGGCAAAAAAAAAAAATATCAGGTTGGTTCTTTCTTATTAATTGTTCTAAATATAATTGACAAACAATGGAAAATGATAAATATTATTAATGTAATATTAAAAGGTAATCGATAAATATTAAAGGTGATTAAATAATTTTACATAGACAACGACAACAGCGATGTATGGAGGTTTGGTTAAATTTTGTAATGATTAAACAGATCCTTTTTTATAAAATATATAACATTTGTAATGTAATGTAATTAAGTTAAGTTTAGGTCGTACGTCGATTGTATGGGATGTTATATAAATTTATATAAAGATATGTATGTATACATATTATGTTTAATGAAGTATCACAGCATTTTATCTTGCTGAATTTATATTAGTTTTCATATATATTTAGTTTACGACGAGTTCAATTTTACTAATGTAATTAGGTTGTTTTAATTTTTTTTACTTTATTTTATTTTGATTTTTGAATATCCCGTCAAAATTTTCTTCCGCACAAAAAAAAAAAAAGAAAAGGATGAAAAAAGGAGGAAGGATATTCACAATATTACTTTATTAAGATGTTGCGAAATGACTTAACAGTATCCAGTATCATAAAATTATTGCCTATACGTAGATACGTTCTGTTTAACCATTTAAAATTAAAATTATAATTTAAATGGACAGAAAATTATAATTCAAATAGATAGTAGTCGTAGTGGCACACAGTTGGACAGCGCCGACTGATTGTGGAAGCGGATGGTTGGTGCGGGTTCGACTCCCACTCGGTGGAAAGATTATAATTAAAACGTTTTACTTGGAAAATTTAAGGTTACATTCAATTAATGATTTAAAATAAAATTGCTATATTTTTCATAATTACCTAAACATTAAATGTATATTCAATTACAAGTAAGAATATATGTAATATTATTATTAATTCGAAATACTTTTAAATATACATGATATTTATCTGATTGATCTAAGTGTCACTTACCTTATATGAATAAGTAGCATTGTACTTATTGCTATAGCTGAGGGTTCGATTCCTGCTTATTGCAATAAGTTAAAATTTATATATTTGTAAATTAAGTAATATTGCTCTGGAACAGGTCAGTAATTTGAGATATAGGTTCAATTCTCGTTTGATATATTAAATTATAATATTACATAGGAATTTCTTTAAATTAGAGCTGCTCACCGGAATTTTATTAATTTAAAATTGATCATCAGAATTCCATTAAATTGGAATTAGTCATCGGTATTCCATTAAATTGGAATTACTCGTCGGAATTCCATTAAATTGGAATTACTCATCGGTATCCCATTAAATTGGAATAGGTCTTCGGTATTCCATTAAATTGGAATAAGTCTTCGGTATTCCATTAAATTGGAATAACTCGTCGGAATTCCATTAAATTGGAATTAGTTATCGGTATTCCATTAAATTGGAATAAGTCTTCGGTATTCCATTAAATTGGAATAACTCGTCGGTATTCCATTAAATTGGAATAGGTCTTCGGTATTCCATTAAATTGGAATAACTCGTCGGAATTCCATTAAATTGGAATTAGTCATCGGTATTCCATTAAATTGGAATAGGTCTTCGGTATTCCATTAAATTGGAATAAGTCTTCGGTATTCCATTAAATTGGAATAACTCTTCGGTATTCCCTTAAATTGGAATAAGTCTTCGGTATTCCATTAAATTGGAATAAGTCGTCGGTATTCCATTAAATTGGAATAGGTCTTCGGTATTCCATTAAATTGGAATAAGTCTTCGGTATTCCATTAAATTGGAATTAGTCATCGGTATTCCATTAAATTGGAATAGGTCTTCGGTATTCCATTAAATTGGAATAAGTCTTCGGTATTCCATTAAATTGGAATAAGTCTTCGGTATTCCATTAAATTGGAATAAGTCGTCGGTATTCCATTAAATTGGAATAACTCGTCGGAATTCCATTAAATTGGAATTAGTCATCGGTATTCCATTAAATTGGAATAGGTCTTCGGTATTCCATTAAATTGGAATAAGTCTTCGGTATTCCATTAAATTGAAATAACTCATTGGTATTCTATTAAATTAGAATTGCTCAACGAAATCCATTAAATTGGAATTAGTCCTCCCAATTTTAATAAATTGAAATTACTTATTGGTATTGCATTAAATTTTAATAAAGGTAAATAAAGGTCTCAAAAGTTATTATCAGTTAGATTTCAGATCGCCCCATTAAGCTATGGAGAGTCAATTACTTCTATCGGAAAATTAGACTTAGATGGTAATGGTATACCAGTTGTATGAAAGTGGCAATAAGGGAAGCGGTCTCTGCAAATATACTTTAAGGCCGCTGAGGTAACCCATCCTATAAGAAATGGACAAATTATTGGACAATGTCGATAGGCAGAGCTAGACGTCAGAAGATGTAGGCGACGAAATCACATTGGCCAAATACATTAGAAATTGTTACAATTGTAAACTTAACAAGAAGCAAAAATAAAGAAGATTTAAGATTGAATAAGTGGAATAGACAAAATAATAACGATAACATTTAGCTAATATATTTTAGATGTGGAACGTCTGCACATCTTTTACGAGATCTACCCTGTCCAGCAAAGGGTAATAAATGCAATGAGTGTGGAAGACTAGGTCATTATCAAATATGTTACTATATTCGAATCAGAAACATAAATTTAAAACAAATAAAAAAGGTAAAATTAGAGAAACAACAAATATAGGAGCTACCAATAGAAAATTACTTGAAAGTGAAGATGTTCAGTATATATTCAATATGAATAATGATGCAACAATAACATGTGAAATAAGAAGAGTATATTCAAATATTCTTATCGATTCTGGATGCAAGATGAATTAAATATCTAACAAAGAAAGCTAAATAAAAACAAAATAATTTGCTATAATCAAAAAGCAATTCTAAAAAAAAAAACAAAAAAGAAAAAAAAAATTAAGTATCAAGGTGTCATTGGAAGCTACTATAAATGTAAATGGAAAGAGGGAACGTAATACTATTTATGTTATTGAAAATGAATCTGGAAATGTACTGCATAACTTTAGCCGTGTGATTCCGGCTTAGAATAGGATCACCCTGGTACTGATGGTGTCGTAAGAGGCGACTAAAGTGCGTGTGGTAGAGTCACGTTGCCAGCAATGACAACACGCATGGGCAGACTCGACCGGATCGTTACCACCCCCGGCATTTAATACCGGCGTTAAGTAGTGGCTTCGGTCGTTGCGTTTCGCATTGGGTAATGCCGGGCCCCGGTGCCCACCCCCAACCCCTCCCTAGAATATGAAAGCGGCACTAAAAAAGAAACTACCCCAGGAGGGTACCTGCATCTTAGATGCTGGAGAATCCCTCCCTGAGTCATCAAACTCAGGCCGCCCTTCGAATTCTGGGGAGGGCACAGTACCGCGCATTTTACAAGGCAAACGAGGCGTACGTTCCACGGCAGCCCCTGATACTCTCAGCATTGACTTTACCAACATCAGGGGTCTACATTCAAATCTGAATGCCGTCCACCACCATCTTGAGACGGCACAGCCGGCCTTGTTATTTCTGACGGAAACCCAGATTGCCCGACTGAGCGACACTGCCTACCTTCAATACCCCGGCTACAAAATAGAGCATAATTTTATACCTCATGCCGGGGTTGCTGTGTTTGTAAGGGAGGACATGAGTTTCCGTCGTCTTGTCAATTTTGAAGGTCGGGACCTGTCCACCATCTGGCTCCGTGTGGACATGGACGATCGTGTCCGAATCTACGCATGCCTGTACAGGTCCCATAGTGGTAATGCAGAAACGGATCGGCTCATGGAGCACATGCAATCGGCTATTGACGATGCGCTCTCACAGATCCCCACCGCAGAGGTCGTGATACTGGGCGATTTTAATGCACATAATGCCAGTTGGCTCGGTTCACGCACCACCGACCACGCGGGGAGAGCTGTATTCGACCTTGCTATGGCGAATGGATTGTCCCAATTGGTTGAGTCGCCTACGCGAATCCCGGACGTGGACAACCACAACGCCTCCTTACTGGACCTTCTGCTGACTTCACATCCAGAACAATACCAGGTTGTTGTCGATGCCCCCCTAGGGTCTTCTGACTACTGCCTGGTACGGAGTGCTGTGCCTATTAACCGCGTCAGTCGCAGAACATCAGCGACTCGTCGTGTCTGGCACTACAAGTCAGCAGATTGGGATGAGATGCGCACATTTTACTCATCTTATCCCTGGGGGCCGGTTTGCTTCTCTTCTGATGATCCTAGTGCTTGTGCCGCTGTTGTCGCCGACGTGGTTCTGCAGGGTTTGGAACTTTACATTCCTAGCTCTGTACTGCCAATCAGTGGCAAGTCACAGCCTTGGTTTGATACGTCTTGCAAACTTGCTGCTTCTGGCAAGCGCGAGGCATATCGAACCTGGGCCAAGGCACTTGTCACTAAGGATCCAAAGGTGAAAACCTTAAAAAGAAAGTACAACCGTGCCTCTAGGTACTTTAAGTGGCAAATTGTCAGAGCAAGGTCCGAGCACATCGCTAAAATCGGCGAGAAGCTTGAGAGTTACCCGTCGGGAACTCGCCAGTTTTGGGCCCTCTCAAAGGCTGCACTCAACAACTTTAACCAGCCTTCGCTTCCGCCGCTGCGCACGGAGAATGACATCTTGGTCCATACGGCGAAAGAGAAAGCCGATCTTCTGGGCGCTCTCTTTGCCTCAAACTCGACTATCGATAACCAAGGAGCAACGCCGTCAACCATCCCGCGGTGTCAGAGCTCAATGCCTGACGTTAAAATCAGTCAGAAAGCTGTTAGGCGAGCTCTCTCTTCCTTGGACATTCACAAGTCGAGTGGGCCAGATGGCATCTCTCCTCTTGTGCTCCGTTCATGTGCTCCTGAGCTGACTCCGGTGCTAACGCGTCTCTTTCGGCACTCTTACTCAGTCGGCGTAGTCCCAGATTCGTGGAAGAGCGCTCTTATCCACCCGATCCCGAAAAAAGGCGATGGCTCCGATCCAACTAACTACAGGCCTATTGCTATCACCTCCCTGCTCTCCAAAGTTATGGAGAGCTTAATCAATAGCCAGCTCTTGGTTTATCTAGAGGATCACCGATTGATTAACGACCGCCAATATGGCTTTCGTCAGGGTCGCTCAACCGGTGATCTTCTGGTTTACCTAACCCACCGCTGGGCTGCAGCTATTGATAGTAAGGGAGAGGGCCTGGCAGTTAGTCTGGACATGGCGAAGGCCTTCGATCGTGTGTGGCATGGGGCGCTCCTTGCGAAACTTCCATCTTACGGGCTTCCCGAGAATTTATGCAAGTGGATCGCTAGCTTTCTCACTGGGCGCAGCATCAAGGTCGCTGTCGACGGTTTTTGCTCTAAATACATGCCCGTGAACGCTGGCGTCCCCCAAGGCTGCGTGCTGTCCCCTACGCTATTTCTTCTGCATATCAATGATATGTTGGAGGACTCTAACATACATTGTTATGCGGATGATAGTACTGTGGACGCAGTATACTCCGGCCGTGCAAGCCTTTCTCGGGAAAACGTCGACCAGTGCCGAAATCAACTTGTGTCTTCCGTTGAGGCATCCCTCAACAATGTCTCCGTATGGGGTGAAAAGAACCTAGTTCAATTCAACCCCCGGAAGACACAAGTCTGCGCGTTAACCACTAAAAAAACCCCATTTGTCGTATCACCAGTTTTCGAGAACACTCCCCTTAAAGCCGCGCCCTGTATCAGTATATTGGGCCTCAGCTTTTCGAACGACTGCCAGTATCGCGATCATCTGGAAAGCAAGGCCAAGTTGGCCTCGAAGAAACTGGGGGTCATCAGCAGAGCGAGACAATATTTCACGCCAAAACACCGTCTGGCCCTGTATAGGGCCCAGGTTCGGCCTCATATGGAATACTGTTCTCACCTCTGGGCTGGTGCACCCCAGTATCAGCTTGAACCATTTGATCGCGTACAACGTAGAGCCGTTCGAATCGTTGGGGACCCAATGATCTGTAAGGGGCTTGACACTTTGGCTTTGCGTAGAGACGTATCTTCACTGTGCGTTCTCTACCGCATTTATCACGGGGAGTGTTCTGGAGAACTGTTTGACTTGGTACCTGCCGCCGAATTTTCTAACCGCACAGTCCGCCACAAGTTACTATACCATCCACAACATCTGGATACGTGGCACTCTACTACTGTGCGGTTTCGTAGGAATTTCCTTCCACGCACCATTCATCTCTGGAATGGCCTAACCGCGGCAGTATTTCCAGGTCGATACGACATGGGTACCTTCAAAAAGCGCGTCTACCTGCACCTCAAAGGCCGGCAACGCACCTGTAGCTCCCCTACACGGGGCCGTGGGCGACGGTGATCACTTACCATCAGGTGACCCGTACGCTCGTTTGCCTTGCCTTTTCCATAAAAAAAAAAAAAAATAAATAAATAACAGAAATAAAGATGGTAGTATTAAAGTTAGGAATAGACAGAGACAATGTAGAAATTTTGATTGATATACCTATATATTCAAGAATCAAGAAATTACTTGACGCTGAGATAAAGAAGAGTTACATGAGCATTCACCATGAGTATCTCCAATAATTATAATTCTTAAAAATGATGGCGATGTTCGGTTATGCCTTAAATACGTAATGCAAGCGCTGCTATCTTAAGTGAAAGTTTGTCTCCTAAAATAAAGAAGGCACAATGTCTCGAACTTTGATATAATTAACGCTTACCATCAGCTTCATCTTAATTCAAGATATTTAACACATTTATAACGTCCAGTGATTTATATAGATATAAACTTAACATAAGTTTAACTTATGCAATGCTACAGAATGTGAAGGAATTATACTTTTTATTTATGACATATTAATTTGGGGAAGTAAAAAAAAAAAAAAAAAAAAGAACGTGACTTGCGACTTGCCATAGTGTTAAAGGTATTGAAGGAAAATATTTTTATGAAATGAAAATGTACTTTAAAACGCAAAAAAATAAACTTTTAAGGCCAAGAATTCAAAGCAAAGGGACTAAAACCGTTTTGCATATATAAAAGGTATATCTGAAGTTAGAGTATTAAGAACAATAGAGTTACAAAGTTTTCCAGTTAGTAAACTATAAAAATAAATGTAAATGTTAGTAAACTATAAAAATAAATGGATCCCTATTTTGGCTACGTTGACTGAACTTCATAAATTCTTTAAGACTCTTAAGACAAAACTTAGGAATAATAATTAACCTTAAAAGATACTGGAATAGTGATTAATATAAATCGTTTGAAAGACTAAAGCAGGCACTAACAAAAATTGAAACATAGGATATGATGTTAACGATAAGATAAAAGTCATAGATATAGTCAAATACAGAAGGAGGTCGAAAGTATTTCTCTCTGATAAAGAATTTAATAACCATTAGAGTTTATTTTAGTCCAAAGTCTAAACCTCATGTTAAATGATGGGTTTTACTTCTGCAGGCATATCGCTATTATAATAAATGTAGACTAATCTCGCAGACCTGCTATCATGATTTTGTGAATACTCTTATCAATCTATTAAGCCATCGATATAAAGCCATGTCCATCATATTGTTGAACTAGCAAACTCAATGTATAAAATTAAAGCTTCAGAAACGAATCTGGACATTAAGAGGAATAAAAAAGTAATTTATAACAATCAATGGGATGAATGCGTTAAATCGTACAAAATATAATCAGATGAATTATTCTTTTATGATAATAGGCTTTTAGAAGGTTACAGATTAGGAATTCTTAAAGGTCTCAGGTACCATATATTATGTGCAACTCATGAAAGTAATTCTGAGATTGTTGGCATGAAAAGTCATTTTCGCTGTAAAGTATAGTGGCCTTGATAAAGACGTCTGACGGATTGAACGAAGACGTTAAACTTATGGTGAATAGTTGCAAGGGGTGCACGTTAGTCAGTTAATCAAATCTTCAAGCACCAATGCAACACCGGGAGCTTTCATCTGAATCCTGGGTAGATATTGCAATGGATATAGTGGAACCATTCTAAGTAATGATTGTAGTTTACTTGTTATTGATTATTATATTCGCTATAAACATATATAAAATAACAATAGATCGATCGATCGTAGCAAGTGGACTAATAAAAAACAATGCAAGAAATCTTTAGTAAACCTGTGGCCGCTTATAATGGCCGTTTTCAGCGAAGAGTTTTAGTATTTTTGGGAAAAAACTATATCTATGTATATATAGTAATGTCAGACTTTTTAATACTGTGCCATATTAGCCACAAAAAAAAAATGAATAAAGTACAACGACAAGGAATTATTAAAAGACATATAAGTAAAAGTGACAAGAAAAATATTAAAGAAGCTGTATATGAATACCTAATTATGTACATCCGCACTACTCGTTTCGTAACGGGAAAGGCTTCATTAATTCCGGAATTATTTTTTTAAAAACCAATAAAGAGGGATAAAATCCTGATGTTAAAAGATATGAATAAATTGGGAAATTACACCGATGTAAGAGATGATAAAGCGGAAAAAGGAAAAGGAAAGGAGTATGGAGACCGGAAGAGAAAAGCAAAATACATAGAACTTACAAAAGGTGATACTGTATATATTAAAGAAATGGATAAGACTAATATTCTCACACCTCATGTAATGGGGAAATGCGATGATGGAGAAATATAAATATCAGTAAAGAAGTCAGTAGAGGAATTGAATGATTCAGATGAGGATAACTTAAAAGAATAATAAACAGGCCTTTATTGCTGTGTCAATAAATTGGATAATTAATTTATACTATAAGGCATATAAAATTGTGTATGATTAAAATAATAATGAGGTAGAAAAAACATAAATAACAAATATTAAAAAGGAAGGGATGTAGTGTTTGTATCTATTTAATAGATACGTAACATTGTCTCATGTACACCAGTAGAGGGGGGGAGTATTGTGACAGACACGGTACGGGTCGGACGTGCTCCCGCGCCGCTGCTACCTGGTGTAGTGGTGAGCCAGGGATAGTGATCCCAGTATCCTTTACGAGTGTGTAGTGTCTATAAAGCCATACACTACAACTAGGTTGCCAAGTTCCATCTGCCTACTTTGGCATGTTTGTGATACAGTTTCGAACTGAAAAAAAAAACATCAATAAATAACGGGATAATACTAACTTTGACTGACATTCGGGGATCGATTCATTTTTATATTGCTGTTGTAAGTAAGATTAGCCGTTGCGTGGAATTCCACCTGTCAACCACACAGTTTCCATAAATGTGGGTACAAATCAGCAAATTTTAAAAGTAATTTGACGTCGCTATATACGCAGTATAAAATAGAAAAAATCTAGAAAGAAAAAGACGCCTCAAAAATCAGTTACAACAACGCAAGCACGTTTCTTATGGCGAAAGAAATCGTACAACAAGTATTCTGCGGGATGAATAAATAAGTAGTATATTTTTCATTTTCACGCGTCTCGCGTCTCATGCGGGTAGACTATGTTGTGAAAAATATTTTTTTCATATACTTTTGTCCAGTGGAATATGCAACTGAAGTAAGACGTAAAAAACAAAAAAATACAGAATATTTTTAGTTTCAAGCTGAGTACTGTATATATTACAAACTAAGCAGAGGAAATCTAGTCTTATGACTCTCCGTTTTTCAATTTGCACTCAATTTCTAAAATAATTACGGGTGTGGTGGTGCTTTTAAATCTAGTGTTAGAGCTGTCAAAAAGCTTTTCACAGTGTCTTAATACTAGGTTCCCAAGACCTCTAACTACTCTGCCATGTTCGGGATACAACTTGAAGCTGAAAAGCTTTTTAGGTAACATACTAACTAGTAGACATAGTTTTTATATTCATTTATTGAAAAAACTTATTAACATTTTGTCCATATCTTTTTTCCATATTATTATTTTTTTTGAGACCTGTCGTGGCGCAGCGGCACAAGCGTGTGACTGTAACCGACAGGTTCTGGGTTCGATCTCCAGTCGAGGAAATGAAATATTAAATATTTTCAATTTAAATATTTAATGTTTTATTTCTTCGCTCTGGTAATAAGGCAAAGCGCGGCGTTGAGTTCCGCCACTCAACACGCAATGTCTCAAATTCGGCGGAAAGTGGGGAACGGAAGTGGAACTGAGTGTCTTAACACTACGTTCCCGGGTTCCCTCTGCCTACCCTGCCTCGTGCGGGATACAGCGTGAAGCTAAGAAAAAGAAGAAAAGAAATATGTTTTTTCCCTGTACTAATGTTTGAAACTTTGGTTACTCCAATTAATAAAGTAAATCGCTATATAAAAGCATTAATTTAAAAAAGAAAAATAAAAAAAAATACTTACCCCTGAGCGGAAATTGAAACCACAATAATTACTTGCTATGCTGCTGTGATACGATGGCCTCATTGTACTTGTTTAATAATATTTTAATGTTTGACTTTAAAATATATAAAAAATTTAAAAGCCAAAAGTTATTTTTTCAATAAATATTAAAAAAATCTACATAGACAATCACTAAAGTTGAATTTGAAACTCAAAAGACAGTATCCATCTACATCTATATCTAAGAAAACAGTTACGTCATCGTCTACGTCATATAGGAAGGAGCATTAAAGTCTTTCAATACGAATTCATAGCGCGATAAAATTGGGATCACCGGTGGAGAGGTCGAACGCATAATCGATATTTTATGCTTCACTCAGTTCACTTACTGTCAAATTCTTTTCTTATTATAAATTATAATGTTGAATGGAAATATGAGATCGGGTAGATTATTTTTGTGATCACGCTCGCTTGCGGTGCTGTATAGAACATAGCTTCACTCTGTATCCCGCACGAGGCAGGGTAGGTAGAGGGAACCTGGGAACCTAGTGTTAAGACACTCCGTTCCACTTACGTTCCCCACTTTCCGCCGAATTATGATAAATCTTCTGAACGATTTTTATAAGTCTACTCAGCTTCACGCTGTATCTCGCACATGGCAGGGTAGGCAGAGGGAACTTGGGGCCGTAGTTTTAAGACACTGAGTTCCACATTCATTCCCAGTTTACGCCGAATTTGAGGCATTGTGTGTTAAGCGGTTGGAGCAGCTGATTGTTGCGGCACCGGGAGTCTGGCTCTGGAGGCTAGCGGGATCCGAAGCACGGTGCACCGCTGGCCGACCGTAGGCAGTTGGGGGCCCAAGTAGCGGGAAAGCCACCCGCCAAAGGCTGCCCCGCCACCTGACGAAAAATCCCGGGTTGTTCCACCTTGCCGGTTGGCGACCGGATGGGAGGACCAGGTGAGCATCCCCGGGGGGGTTCGGGCGTCCC
Organism: Eueides isabella; assembly: GCA_019049475.1. NCBI lineage: Eukaryota > Metazoa > Arthropoda > Insecta > Lepidoptera > Nymphalidae > Eueides > Eueides isabella. The sequence continues at coordinate 10,818,692 of CM032401.1, forward strand.
CGCGGTCTCCAGGCCAGCCTCTTCTGTGTGTGGTCGCAATCAGTTTTTACTCCTCTGGCAAAATGAGTCAAGATGCCTCGCTCAACTGCCTTCCTCCTGCCTATTCACTTCTTCCCTCTTTCTCTCAAAAAATACATATATGAAGCACAAAATCAGAAACAAGGTTAAACAGCGGTTGCACGTCCTCCCAATGAAAGTGCACCTCACCAATATTCGAGGCTTGCACTCAAATATCAACGCCGTCCACTACCACCTCGAGACCGAAAGACCGCATCTTCTGTTCTTAACTGAGACACAGATCAAATGTCCAGCTGACGCGTCGTACCTCAACTACCCTGGCTACTCCTTAGAATATAGGTTCGAACCACGAGCAGGGGTCTGCGTTTACGTTCGCGATGACATCTGCATCAAGCGCCTCAAAAACCTTGAGATGCCAGGTTTATCTGTACTTTGGGTAATGGTCGATTATGGAGCTACGCAAAATGTGTATGCTGGTGTCTACCGCTCGCACAGTGGAGATACGGAAACAACCAGGTTCTTTGACCACCTCAGCGAAGCCGCCGATGAGGCTCAGCAGAAGTACCCAACCGCACAGTTATTCTTTCTGGGGGACTTCAATGCACACCACAAAGAGTGGCTGTTCCCATACCAGACGACTGACCACGCTGGACGAGAGGCGCGCAAATTTTCATTATCGCTAAATCTCTCCCAGCTGGTCAACTGTGCGACGAGGGTCCCCGATGTAGAGTCTCACACAGCTAATTGCTTAGACCTTCTGCTGACTACGGACCCAGACCGATGCTCTGTGGCAGTTACGGCCCCTTTGGGCACCTCTGACCATTGTCTGGTGAAGTTTGTATCCGTGTACTCACCACCCGATCAGTGCCCTTGTAGTATAAGACGGGTGTGGCGATACAAGTCAGCAGACTGGGATGAGATTCGCCACTTCTTTGCGGCTTATCCTTGGAGATCTTGTTTTTCTTCAGGAGAATCGTCGAGCTGCGCAGAAGCCATAACGGAAGTCATACGGCAGGGCATGGAATATTTTATACCATACTCTGATATTCCTTCTGGCAGTAAAGCTCTCCCATGGTTTGACGCTGACTGTAACCGTGCAGAAGCACGGAAACAAGAGGCGTATAATGCCTGGGCTGATGCTCGCACGCGCAAAGCTCCGAATACTCGAGAACTGAAGAAAAACTTCAACAGGGCCTCCAAGCTAGGTAAAAAGGAATTACGTAGAGCTCGTTTGGAGCACATTCGTAAAATAGGCGCGAAGCTTGCCTCGTACCCAGCGGGTAGTAAAGCATTTTGGTCACTCGCGAAGGCAGTCGAAGCGAACTTCTGTCGATCCTCTTTGCCGCCCTTGCGGAGGCCAGATGGTGCCCTTGCTCACACTGCGGTAGAGAAAGCCAACTTGTTCGCTTCTCTTTTTGCGGAAGATTCGCGTCTAGATGACGCAGGTAAATCACCACCATCTTTGCCGTACGCCAACTGCTCTATGGCACCTGTCCGCATTCACCAAAAAGAGATACGCGTGGCCCTTCAAAATCTAGACGTGAATAAGGCGAGCGGCCCAGACGGCATTCCTGCAATTGTGCTGCGTAACTGTGCGCCTGAACTGTCACCGGTTCTGACACGCCTGTTTCGACTCTCACTAGAGACTGGAGTAGTGCCCAAATCGTGGAAGCTTGCAAATATACAACCTGTGCCCAAAAAAGGCAGTCGGGCAGACCCTACCAACTACAGGCCGATATCGGTCACCTCTATACTCTGCAAGACTATGGAGCGCGTACTGAATAAAAGGCTTTTGGCATATCTGGAGGAAAATGATCTCCTAAGCGATAGCCAGTACGGATTTCGTAAAGGGCGATCGACGGGAGATCTGCTTGTGTATGCCACGCATATATGGAGCGAGGCTATCGAGAGATATGGTGAGGCCCTTGCCGTGTCTCTCGATATCTCTAAAGCCTTTGACAGGGTCTGGCATGCAAGCCTTATAAGTAAGCTTCCCGCATACGGACTACCGGCCGAACTTTGCAAATGGATATCAGACTTCTTGAGTGGGCGATCGATACAAGTGGTCCTAGATGGCCGCGTATCTGATCAACAGGCTATAAATGCCGGAGTTCCTCAAGGATCCGTTCTGTCTGCAACCCTATTCTTGTTGCACATCAACGATATGTTAACACCTGGTATCGTTGGGTACGCTGATGACAGCACGGTTGTTGAAAGATATCTTTCCAATGCAAAGGCCAGCCGGATCGTAATCCATTCTTGTCGAGAGTCTATGATCGATCGACTGAATCTGGCACTTCAGGGTGTCTCCGAATGGGGCGATGCCAATCTAGTCAGGTTTAACGCTACAAAAACCCAGGCGTGTCTATTTTCCGCAAAACGGGGCCCATTCGATCTTGCTCCGACTTTCCGAGATGTACCCGTGCCGATAGCTGACCATCTCGAGCTTCTTGGCATGAACCTTACGTCAGATTTGAACTTTGGACGTTACATCGAGTCTTTGGCCACAACTGCAGCTAAAAAACTAGGTGTCCTTTCAAAGGTTAGGCAGTATTTCACTCCGGGACAGCTTCTTCAACTCTATAAAGCTCAAGTCCGATCGAGTATGGAGTACTGCTGCCACCTTTGGGACGGATCTGCTAAATATCAGCTAGCGTCCTTAGACTCGATTGAAAATCGCGCCAAGAAGCTCATTGGCAATTCAGTGATTGTTGAGGCAAAGCTGCAAAGCCTTGAGCATCGCCGAAAAGTAGCTTGCCTGACGATTTTCTACAGGATACATTTCGGAGAGTGTGCAGCAGCGCTGCATGACTTAATACCCTCTTCTCCTTTCTATCTGCGGGACAGTAGACGTAGGCAGGGATTTCACCCATACGTCGTCGATATACCACCTTTTCGTACGCAGCGCTTCGCCTCTACTTTTCTAATGCGAACGGCTAAGGAGTGGAACTCCCTGCCTGCTGAACTGTTCCCCGACAAGTACAACCTGACCCTCTTTAAGGAACGAGTGAATAGGCACTACCTAGGCAAGCATGCTCCACCTTCGTTCGCATCGTCACTTACCACCAGGTGAGATCGTGGACAAATGCTTGCCTATCAATAATAAAAAAAAAAAAAAAAAAAAAAAAAAAGAACTCATTTTGCCTTGTACTAGAGCGAAGAAATGAAAAAAATAAATAATTAAATTAATATTTTATTAAATATTTAATTTCCTCGAGTGGGGATCGAACCCATAACCTGTCGGTTACAGACACACGCTTGTGCCGCTGCGCCACGACAGGCCTTTTTATAAGGATGTAAATAAAATAATTTAAAGTGCCATGCGTGCCATTCAAAAATATCTCCATTGCAGAAAATTATTAGTCACATGACTCTCAGTCTACTTAGTTTGATATGGTAACGGTAGTAATAAAACAAAGTGACTGCATGAAAAAGTAATAAGAAAAAAAAGCCTTATCCACTGATTTCTTTATTAAGCAATCGATAAATAAATAAATATATTTCTTTTGTAAAGTAGAAAGATCAACCAGGACTCGTTTTAAATTTATGGAGCTCTTTAAAAAGAAATATCTCAAAATAGATGACCTGCGGTTGTACTGCGATGCTTTTGTCTATTTAATTTAATTTTGTCTGTGTTTCAAAACGCCGCTTTTTGCTTTGTTGCCAGAGAAATAAAATTTCAAATCTAATATTAATTCTTAGAGGGGGAGACCGAACCCGCAACCGATGCCTTTACAGTTGAGCGTTTGTGACCCTGCGTCATGAGGGCCTCTCTTATAAAATATTATAAATTAAGTACTTTTTATATTGTTAGAATGCAAGAATTTGAATGTTAACTTAGTAATATTTTATTTCATACTTGAAAATTAAATATTCATTGCATCAAACTCTATCCAAAATAATATTAAGAAAGACGAAAAGAAAAGTACAAAAGAAGGATATAATATATTGAAAATCTTGATGTGTTGAGATAAGTAGACATTAGAATAAAAGAAACGAATGTATATTTAATAAAGCTGAAGAGTTTTTTTTTAATCGAACGTTATAATATTAAATCTATCTTTCATATCTTGCATAAAACAATTTTCTAGGAAAGCTATAGACTTTTTTGCATCACTTGGGGACTTAATCCGCTGTATCTATGGCCATAGTTATCTTCTGCACTTGTGTTATGTTACTAATATTATAAATGTGAAAGTTTCTGCGGATGGATGGTTGTTTCACTATTACGTAAGGACTACTGAACGAGCTTAGATGGAACTTTATAGTAATATAGCTGATAAATCGGTATAAGTTATGGGCTTCTTTTTTTTTTCTTAATATTATTTTGGATAGAATTTGATGCAATGAATATTTAATTTTTAAGTATGAAATACAATATTACTTAGTAAGCATTCAAATTCTTGCATTCTAACAATTAAAAAATATCTAATTTATAATACTTTATTACAGAGACCCTCATGACGCAGGGTCACTAACGCTCAACTGTAAAGGCATCGGTTGCGGGTTCGGTTTCCCTTTATTTAGGTAGTGATTCTGTGATTCAGAAAGTGGAGAACGGAACGGAGTATCTTAACACTAGGATATATTTCAGATCTGTTATTTACTTAATTTTGAAACGCGAGCGAAGCCGCAGGTAAACACCAGTATACACGTTCTATAAAACTTTAATGTAAATTTTAGTATTCAGACAGCGTTAACTAACCAAAACTTTCTCAAAATTTGACTGTCATATTTCCGTCACAAAAAGGAAAGCGTGTAACCGTCGAATTAGAAAAGTTTCCAATACACAAAATAAACCGTTTATAAACAAAGAAAAATAGTTTCAAATTCTTTTCTGCTACTGGGTCATGCGAGTTTTAGCCGCGGTATAAGTAAGTAGCGATTGCAAAATAGAACGCAGCTTAACTATTTGAGGTCTGTCGTGGCTCTGGGGTGTATAAGCGTGTGACTGTAAACGACAGGTTGTGGGTTCGATCCCCACTTGAATTGATAAACATTTAATATTTTCAAATAAATATTTTATGTTTTTATTTCTTCGCTGTAACATTACACAATGCCTCAGATTCGGCAGAAAGTAGGGTACCGAAAGTGAGTTACGGAAAGTAATACTAGGTAACCTAGACACTCACAATTTTTGAGACAAGACGTGTTAAGTGGCGATCAATATCACAATTTATATCGTTGCTAAAAAGTGGAAATATAAATAATTTCTTCATTAGATTGGTATTGGTATCTTACAATTATCACTCGTACAATCAGACACAGTGCTTATGTGATCCTTCGATTTCAATTATTTCATTATGTAATATGATAATATTTTTTTTATGGAAAAGACAAGGCAAACGAGCGTACGGGTCACTTGATTCTGAGTTATTACCGAAGCCCACGGTCCCGTGTAACACCACGGGAGCTACAGGTGCGTTGCCGGCCCTTGAGGTGGAGGTAGACGCGCTTTTTGAGAAATCCATGTCGTATCGACCTGGAAATATTGCCACTTGTAGGTCATTCCAGAGATGTATATGATACATACAAACACAATTTACATTCATATAGAATGTAGAATATCCACTATTTAGTTTATGTGAAGTTAGACAATTTTGTACTAAATTGCAGTTATTATATTTTAAGCAAACCTAATATGTTTTTTATTAATGATGTTTTTCTTATAATCTCAAGCAGAGGGATCTTGGAAACCTAGTGCTCTCCCTCAGCACTCCGTTCTCATTAAGACACTTCGGCCCACTTTCCGCTAAGTTAGAAGCATTGCATCTGGAGTAGCTGAATACAACGACACGCTTTACTGGCTTTTAATATATATATCTTCTTAGATGAATATATCAAATATTTATTTATATTATATGCCGTTCACTTATATATACCTCAGAAAAGATATATATATATATTCTGACAGGTTGGTAAAAATATAATGGCCTCAAACTTCGACTAGAAGAAGGGATTGGAACGGAATCTTTTATTAACACTAGGTTCCCAAGTTCCCTCTGCCCATCCTTCTACGTGCGGGGGACGACGTGATACTAAATAAAAATAATATAAATGTAAGAAATATGAGTTCATAAACACTGTTATGTATATAGTAAAAACAGAAGCCAAGTAAATATCTTATAACTTGTCCCCTAATGTAATAAAGCAGGACACCGCTCGGCATTCCTACGCCCCCGTCAAGTTTGCTTTGCGGGAAATGTACAGTGGGAAAAATGCGCGCCCGGAATATCAGATGAACTGTAACGTACTTGTGTACTTGTGTGTTTATTCTTGCATACAATATGGTTAATACTTAATAGTATTGTGACTGGTCTCATAGTTTAGACATATTTTAGACATTTTATTATTATAATTTAATTTTGATCATAATAATTATTCTTTTATATTAGAGTATTTTTTTCCTAAGTGTGGATGAATATTTTAAAAATAGTAAAACTATGGAATAAATAACATTCTCTTTGCCAAAGGATAATTTTAATGAATTTTCTATTTTGAGTAGCGGAATTTGGTAAAAATCTCCCTACAGAAATGTTGAATACGTAGTTGTAAAACGTTAGTTACATCTTAAGTAAGTTATAACAAGCGTCTATGAATTTCGACAAAACTTGATGAGAACGTGTGGCTCAGTGGTTAGAGCACCTGGATGGTTTTTAAGAGGCGCAAGTCCAAATCCCGTTACGTTCGTAAATTATTGTACGTTTTTTACTGTTCATTCAGAGTTATTAAATCTTAAAAAAAATACATTGAAATTATTTCAAAATAATACTTTTGAATAGTAACTAATTTATATAATAATATAAAAAAAAAATATATAAAAAAAATGACAACATTTAGAAAAATAAAACATCCTTAACTTAAATGAAAAAAAAAACAACCTACGTTTGAACTCGATAGATAATGTAAATTATTAAGTTCATTGAACTGAGACATTGTTATTACAAAAGTGCGACTGTAAAAGTAACGCTTGTGAATTTTCTACCTAGTACCCAGTTAAAGCGCGGCGTTGAGTCCCGCCACTCACCACGCATTACCCAAAAATCTGGATTAAAAATACAGAATAGAAGTGTTTTAACATAGTTTAACATACAACATGGAAAAAAAAACAGGAATTAATTACGTTTTTACAAAAGGCCAAACAATCGTACAAAAGATAGCCAACAACTTATAAGTAGATTTACTCCACGGTTTTTCATAACAGGAGGACATAACAAAGTGCATGTTTTTGAACAGAAAGCCTTCAAACAAAGTAGCGGACGCGACAAAATGGCCCACATAAGCTTAGACAAAAGTATAAAGGATCTCTCAGTAATGAGGGTCTCGGTCATTTTACGCTCATTTCAATGCAAATTCGAGGTTTCGCGGTGTTTAGAACGCTATGTAAATATATAACAGAAGATTTTGATTAAAGTTTATTAAATCAGTGTGTCGTTTGAACATTTTCATAATTTTCCTCGTGTAAAGGACCTTTTTCGTGTGATGATAGTTAGGTAGTAATTGCTTAATTATTTCATTGAGACGATATCGGAATGTCTGAGTATACATTCTGAGTATACTTCAGCTTCACGCTATATCCTGCACGTTGCAGAGTAGGCAGAGGGAACTTGGGAACCTAGTGTTACAATTTGGTCCCTTTAAAACTTTGAAATTTTAATTTTCAAGTATACTATCACTATCTTATCTCGTTTTTATTACCATGTACTCTTATTGGAAACTCGTTGTTAGGTTAGATATGGGTTCAATACCTACTTGAAGAAACAATATTATTAATTCACGAACAGTACCCCAAATTTGGGAATAAAGCAGGAAAAAGAAATTTAACTAGTAGACTAGTAACGTGTGGCTGAAAAAGAGTTCATATAGACAAAGCTATGATTCCATATAGTCCTCGCACCCCTGCATTACGACATGCCTTTACTGACTGACTTGTGAGTTCAACTCTAATTAATTAAATAAAATGCCTAATATTTTCATTTATTCGCTCTGGCAACGAGACAAAGATCGACGTTAAATTTCGTCTATGCTTCCAGAACCCAAAGGATTCCCTCGGATTTTCTCACGTAGTGTTAAGACACTACGTTATCTATTTTCCGCCGAAATGAGACCATACGTGTTGAAAGGCGGTACTTATACCACTCTTTTTTTGTAAGGAGTTTGAAAATACATTGCGTGTTGAGTGGCGGAACTCAACGCCGCGCTTTGCCTTGTTACCAGAGCGAAGAAATGAAACATTAAATATTTAAATTGAAAATATTAAATATTTCATTTACTCGACTGGAGATCGAACCCAGAACCTGTCGGTTACAGTCACACTCTTGTGCCGCTGCGCCACGACAGGCCTCTCTCAGGTGTTAGGTATTATTTCTTTTATCTTAAAATATATATTCTTCTTCCTGCGAATTGAGTGAGGTTGAGGGAAGTATACACTTTCTATCTATGTAGACACTTTCTATTCATCACGAGAAAATTGATGATAAGTGACGAAATTTCCACTTAAACGCGTAAACGACTCTAAGACAGTTTATTTATTTAATCTTGCATATTTAATGTTTAAGAGTCAAAAGTATATCTTCGAAGAAATATGTTAGTAAAAAGTTGAAACTTATTTAATACAGATACATAACGCCTGGGGCTAACTAAATTCATATCTAGTACGTGACACGATTTACGTATTTACTATGTATGTATGTACCTACCATACATACGTCGTTATAAGTTTAATGCAAAATGAACTTTTGTATTAATATATTAAATAAAAGCAATATATTAATATTAACTAGCCTAGTAAAAACTGTTATTGGTAGAGTACGCAGAGGGAACTTGGGAACCCAGTAAGACACTCCTTTCACAATAATACAATTCTGATATACACTTTCTGCTGATTTAAACGCATTGCCTGTTGAATGGCGCACAACGCCGCACTCTATCGCCTCGATACCACAGTAAAAATTTAAATATTAAATATTGCATTTCCTCAAGTGGGGATCCACAAGTCAATTCCCATAGTACTTCCATAGTACAAGCCTGTCGTGATGCAGGGACACCAAGTAGAGATTGGACCCATACCCATCGTGATCGTAGTCAGACGTTTTCCAACTCCGCCATAACGATCTCTTTTTGCTATAGGATTAGCATAACAATACAAATTTGGTAATTGATCCATACATAGAAAGTGCAGAATACCGCTACTATAGATAATAATTAATATTAAATTTAACAGCAGCTTAGAATATTGATGACGTAATTAAGATTAGATTTATTGATATAGGTATAAATAGCTGAGTATAAAATTATTAAGGACATCGTTTTTTTTTATTCACAGCTGTTCATTGTATTTTATATGAATTTCGAAACGTTACTTGGCAAGTGGCTGTTTCCAAACGTTACTTGGCAAATTTCAATTTCTATATTATATTCTGGTTTTTTTTTCTTTATGACAGAGACTATTAAATAGGACTCGACTCCGCGCTTCAACTCGTTTCTAGAACGAAGAAATATTATTTTCCATTAAATATTTAATTTCATCGTGTGATAATCGAACCCACGACCTGTCCCTAACATAAACAAGTTATGTTTGTAATAATAATGCATTATTATTACAAAATTCGTTCTCCCCATCGAATTTCATATAAATTGATAGTGTAACCTATTATATAAGTAAATTTAAATAAACTTAGTTGCGTTAACAACGCTATGACAAACACTTTGATGTTTTGAATTAGTAAATAGGGGTGCCGGGAAGTATTTGTGTTTTGCTACGAGGTAACCAAATAGCTTAATGGGGACCCCATTGGAAGGCTATAGTTATATTATGTGACTTAATATAATTTAATTTGATGAAGATTGTCTTGTAAATGAATTTATGGTAACGTTGGAAATTGTCGAGTGGTTAGGCAAAATAATATATACATTATTAATATTTTTGAAATGTATTTTTTTTTATGGAAAAGACAAGGCCAACGAGCGTACGGGTCACCTGATGGTGAGTGATCACCGTCGCCCACGGCCCCGTGTAACACCAGGGGAGCTACAGGGGCGTTGCCGGCCTTTAAGGTGGAGGTAGACGCGCTTTTTGAAGGTACCCATGTCGTATCGACCTGGAAATACTGCCGCGGGTAGGTCGTTCCACAGATGTGTGGCGCGTGGAAGAAAATTCCTACGAAACCGCACAGTAGTCGAATGCCACGTGTCCAGATGATGTGGATGGTACTTTAATTTGTGACGTACTGTGCGGTTGGAAAATTCGGCGGCAGGTATCAAGTCAAACAGTTCTCCAGAACACTCCTCGTGATAAATGCGGTAGAGAACGCACAGGGAGGATACGTCTCTACGCAAAGCCAAAGTATCAAGCTCCACACAGATCACTAGGTTCCCAACGATTCGAACGGCTCTACGTTGTATGCGATCAAATGGTTCAAGCTGATACTGGGGTGCACCAGCCCAAAGGTGAGAACAGTATTCCATATGAGGCCGAACCTGGGCCCTATACAGGGCTAAACGGTGTTTTGGCGTGAAATACTGTCTCGCTCTGCTGATGACCCCCAGTTTCTTTGAGGCCAACTTGGCCTTGCTTTCCAGATGATCGCGATACTGGCAGTCGTTCGAAAAGCTGAGGCCGAATATACTGATGCAGGGCGCGGCTTTAAGGGGAGTGTTCTCGAAAACTGGTGATACGGCAAATGGGTTTTTTTTAGCGGTTAACGCGCAGACTTGTGTCTTCTGGGGGTTGAAGTGAACAAGGTTCTTTTCACCCCATGCGGAGACATTCTCGAGGGATGCCTCAACGCAGGACACAAGTTGATTTCGGCACTGGTCGACGGTTTCCCGAGAAAGACTTGCATGGCCGGAGTACACAGCGTCCACAGTGCTATCATCTGCATAACAATGTATGTTAGAGTCCTCCAACATATCATTGATATGCAGAAGAAACAGCGTAGGAGACAGCACGCAGCCTTGGGGGACGCCGGCGTTCACGGGCATGTATTTGGAGCAAAAACCGTCGACAGTGACCTTGATGCTGCGCCCAGTGAGAAAGCTAGCAATCCACTTGCATAAATTCTCGGGAAGCCCGTAAGATGGAAGTTTTGCAAAGAGAGCCCCGTGCCACACACGATCGAAGGCCTTTGCCATGTCATTTTCTGATTTAGTACAGAAAACGGACGGTTGGTTTTTAGCAATCACAGGTTCAAGTCCTGCTACGTCCAAAATTATTATAGGTTTTGTAAGTAAGAAATATGTAGACTATAATACTAGATTCTTTCTATCCTATCCTATTAAATGGACGAGAAGCGAACTAAAGAAGAGGAAATTCTAATTTACATTATAAGGGCGACAGATAGTGTGTTCGTTCCCCACTCAAGGAAATAAAATATGTAATATTTTCAAACTAAATATTTAATACTTTGAACTTGGGGACTTAACAATCCCAAAAACGATACGGAACCATCGATTGGCGAGTCCAACTCGCACTTGCCTATTTTTTGTCTATTTAATAAAGCAAAACTAGACTAACTAAAAAAACATATATAAAGAAAAACGATCCTTCTGTAATTTAATAATGTTTCTACGCCATTTAGAAATTTTATACTTTATACAGAAAAATTGAACGTCTTGTTCAATAGCGTCTAAGAACTAATTAGCTAAAGATAAAACAATCTATTAAAAGGTTGTAAGACAGGTTCTATTGCGATACCTAATTTATTTTTAGTGGGCTTCTTTACTTATCGGTATTGCCGTATTTTATGTCCGACGTGAGATAAAACGAATTGCTTTTAAGTTGAGAAAGAAACTGTTACCTTCGTTAAGTGTAATTTAGGCGGCGTTAAAATTACGCTCAAATACCTTTAGGGAAATATAGTATCGTAACATTGAGTTAGAAATTTGGTTTTTATTGTTGTTATAGAATTCTAGAACTGTCTGAAAACTGAACGCGGTTATCTGAATTACTACTGATTCAAATTGATATATATTTTTTTTACTATTTCATTTATTTAGAAAGTCAATAGGACGAGAGAAATAATAAAAAATCTTAAAACACAGAAAAAAATAAGAGCTTGAGTCAAAACAAGAAAGCTTGAGAGTTTATTTTCGTTTGACCATACGTACAAAGCCGTTGGCAAAAGCTAGGATTCAATAATTTAATAGTTAGGCTTTTGATTTTCATTAATTAAATGTAAATGTTTGAGACAGATTGAATATTGTCTTTCTAATTTTATATTAACGTAATTGAGAGATCTCTTTGATCACTATCTTATAATTTTCAGACAATTTAATTGATAAAGCCTATTGACAATAATCGTATATAAAAGAAAATATATTAATAGAAATTACAGTTTTTTTATGCAAACGAGATCCCTGATGGTAAGTGATAACCGCAACCTATGACCCCGTAACGCTAGAGGAGCTACAGGGGCGTCGACGGCAGAGTACCCATGTCGTATCGAACTGGAAATACTGCCGCAGGTCATTCCCAAGATCCTACGAAATGACTGTAAAATAAACCAACTAATTATATATACAATGTTAGAAAGTTATATAACTTACCAGAAAAATCGGATTATACATATCACATACGTACATTTTAGGTGCCCTCGTCTAATAATAATCATGGGAAAAGGGCGAACCCCTTTTCACCCTGGATTTATATTAAATTCCTTAGTAGCAATTTGTCGAAACAATTCCCCATGGTAAGCCGACCGCGATTTTATTATTTCCAACCGCATAGTTCGGTCTTCGTTTTCTTAAATACTCTAACATTTTCTTTTTAGGAATTTGTGTTTATATAGATTACATTTTAAGGAGAATTTTAAGCATTGTTTCACAATTTAATAAGAAGGAACGTAGATTGATAAGAGCGTATGGCTTAGTAGTGGAGCTTGGATGGTCTCCAGGACAGGCGGGTTCGGATTCGCTTCGCTTACCTAACTAGTTTTTTTTGTTAGCTTTATTGTGAACCCAGGGCAAGGCAGGTTAGGCATTTTTTAAATTTAATGTTAAGTCACTCCGTTTCGTTCTCCACTTTCCACCGAATTTTAGGCACTGCATATTGATTGGCCGAACTCAACCACAAACTTTGCCGTGATACCAGAGCCACGAAATGAAAATATGAAATATTTTGAACCCACAAGGCAACAACCTGTTGCGTTTTCGCAATGTCACAGGCCTGTGCTTCTGTGCACCGACAGGTCTCATTATTTTTCGAGTAATATATTATCTTTATTCAATTAAAATATATAAATTGTATAAAACTTTATATAATTCAAAAAAAATAATCTTTATTTAAATATGGTTTTTTTTTGTATTGGCCCGTATTGTTTCATTAAAATCAGTTTAACAAAAACTGTAACAACAACAAAGACGGTGTATTGTTCTACTTAGAATATTTCCATTTCCTCACTGTGGTAACAAGGCAAATCGTGGCGTTGAGTTCCGCACACAATACCTCAAGAACCGCAGAACATGGCAACGGAGTGTCTTACATTAGGTAGCAATGAGGTTAAAAATAGGTAAAAAATGTTAAAAAGCAATATTTCCCGAATGAAAACATCCGAACACTGAAACACCCTTTCTCTTCATCGTCATCCATCAAGGTGCCCACAAATCCTTCCTACCTGATCCTTCGGGATATATACAATGAATTTTTATTCACACAATTATGTTCTTTATTCCGCATAAACATAAGAGCTATAATAAAAATCAAACGGCTACTTATATTTGACCGTGCACGTCCCTAGACCGCAGTTTTTGTTCGAATTACTATCCTTTTAAATCCGCATTGAAATGTGACCTTAACACTATTTAACGCGTTGGAAGCGTGGAATTTATTTTTTTAGAAGCGTTTATTTATAATAGCAATTACATTATTAAAGGAGATCGCTTTTTTATTTCTGTCTATTAACATTACGAGGCCTGTCGTGGCGCAGCGGCACAAGAGTGTGACTGTAACCGACAGGTTCTGGGCTCGATCCCCAGTCGAGGAAATGAAATATTTAATATTTTCAATTTAAATATTTAATGTTTCATTTTCTTCGCTCTGGTAATAAGGCAAAGCGCGGCGTTGAGTACCGCCACTCAACACGCAATGCCTCAAATTCGGCGGAAAGTGGGGAACGGAAGTGGAACGGAGTGTCATAACACTAGGTTTCACTGCCTACCCTGCCTAGTGCGGGATACAGCGTGAAGTTATTAACATTGAAGCCGTGATCACGATGGTTACAGGGTTGTGTAAAGAATGTAGTTTCTTCAAAAGTTTCTTGCTGTATAGGAATACTGCTTTATACAGGTTTTTCAGTCATACTTAAGTATAAAGAAGTAGAGACAGTTATATAGCTAATTTTAGGTTCACACTGTATCCCGCATATGGCAGGGTAGGCAGAGGGAACTTGGGATTCAAGTGTTAAGACACTCCGTTCCATTCCTTTCTTTCAGCTGCATTTGAGGCATTGCGAATCAATTGGCGGAACTGAACGCAGCGTTTGGCGGACCAGAGTCATATGAATGAGTGAATATTCAATTTGAAAATATTTAATACATCATTTCTTCGGTTGGGGATCGAACCCAGAACCTGTCGTGTCCACAGTCACACGTTTGTGCCCCTGCTCCATGACAGGCCTCTTAGCATTTTTTCTTAAATAACATAAATTATAACAACCTTCATTTCTATGATGATCTGTACAGCTAATACAGAAATCACGATCAACTTAACTTGTATTTATCAAGGTATTCGCCAGCGTGCCCAGCCAAATTAAAACACTTAGAACGCGTCATATACATTATTTCAAGGTAATTTTATTTTAATTTATTTTTATTTATTTGTCTTTATTGCACACGAAACAACCAATCAAAAATCAGAAAATAAGGCCTTATTGCTTCAAGCAATTTCTAACAGGCAACCTTTAGAATTTAAAAAAAAAAAGACTTGAGAAAAGAAGAATAGCGAAGAATAGACTTGAGAAAAAAAGAATTTACTTCCACAAATTGTATGTATAATAAAACCTTATGTCTAAAATTTAAAGTATTTAATACTATCAACTTAAATCACGTCAAACTTAACTCAGTCACAATAACCGTTGTGGCCTGTTGTGGCGCAGCGGCATAAACGTGTAACCGATGGGTTGTGGATTCGATACCCACTCGAGGAAATTAAATATTTAATATTTTCAATTTAAATATTTAATGTTTTCATTTCCTTGCTCTGGTACAACGCAAAACGCGGCGTTGAGTTCCGCCACTGAACACGCTATGCCTCAAAATTCGGCGGAAAGTGGGGAACGGAAGAGGAACGGAGTGTCTTAACACTAGGTTCCCAAGTTCCCTCTGCCTACCTTGCCATGTGCGGGATACAGCGTTAAGCTGAGTCTGAGACAATAACCGTTATAAAATAAATTATTTATAACATAAATCGCGTCAAATTCAAGTTATTTACAATAACCGTTATAAAACCAATTATTTATAACAGCTTAATAATAGAATCGACTTTCAACAATTCGCTAAGTTTCAGCAATGAAAAAGTTTTATGAGGAGACATTGACTCGAGTGGAAAACTTTTCCCTTTAAAACTTCAAAAGCCATGTTTTTAATTTCCGAACGAGTAGACACGTGGCGAAGAAGATGTACTTTTGTAACTACTGATACATACTGGCCCATAGATTAACATATAGGAATTATATATTTTTTAGATGTTGATGAAATCTAGTGTTAAGAAACTACCTATTTCTTACTTTTGATACATTTATCCAGTTGTTTATAGTTATAATTCGTTCTTTATTTATTCGAGAAACTGTAAATAGCTAAACGCGGCGTTGAGTTCCGCACTCAACGCGCAATGCCCAAAGTTCACCGGAAAGTGGGGAATGGGAACAAAACGAGAAACGGGGTACTGCGTGAAGGTGAAAAAAAAATATTTCAGTCCCCCAAGTGGGATGCGAACCCACAACTGTCGTATTAACAGTCATATGCTGTGAGTCTGTGCCACCTGACACACACACGGCAGGCAGAGAAAACTTGGAAATTTACTGTTAAGATACCCCGTATCACTTCTATTTCCCACCAATTTGAGGCATTGCGTGTTGAGTGGCGAAACTCAACGCCGCGATTTGCCTTGTTACCAGAGCAAAGAAATGAAAATATTCAATATTTAATTTGAAAATATCAAATAACACATTTCCTCGATCAGGGATCGAACCCACAACCTGTCGTTTACAGTCACGCGCTTGTGCCGCTGCGCCACAACAGACCGATTCTTATCTAAATTAATTATTTATTTTCTATTTTAAGTAGTAAATGTTTTACCCAGTGTAATAAATGGATATTTTATTCCAAACAAGTATCTTTATTCTTCCGTTTCCCCTTTTCTGACAGTAGTGATGAAGTATTTATACTGTACTAATCGTTGTTTCCAAATTTATTTCTATGAGCTTACGAAGTAAATTGGAAATTCCTGTATATCCTTTTCGTTGATATTGAGAAACATTTTATTTTGTGCTATTGTAAGCGAGTCTGGTTGTGCTGTTCAAATTTCGCATCAGCGGCGTTGAGTTCCGTTTATCAACATGAACGCAACATCTCCAGAATGTACCGTAAGTGGAGACCGGAAGTGTTTTAATGGGAACATAATGTAATTTTACAAAAACAAGTATTTGTATGTTTATTATCCTTATTTTCCATATGTCCATACTTGAGCGTTTGCCCTGAGCAAAAGTTCGACCCTGTTCTGTTAGTGTGCCGTATATTAAAACTTTCTAACGTCCATTACATTAAGAACCTCAGCATTAGTGCCTTTTTGTACCTAACGCTTACCGACCTACTTCCGCTTTAGAATTACACCTTTATATTTACTTTAATTGCTAAATTATGGTTTTTTAGAACTTCAGGTCTTAATTTTGCAATGTTTGTGTAATTTTATTTTATTTTGTTTAACAGTTTTTAGTTAGTAAATTTGGGTTGCTAACTAGATTGTTTTTTTTTAACTAAACCCAATATCGTTTTATTTTCCGTTTTCTACATATTTTTGGCGTACTTTTATGTTGTAGTGGCCCATTTGTAGTTGTTCTGTATTGCCTCGTTCCATTTAATCTTTTGTTCTTTATTAGGTATTTTCGTAATTTTTAATTTTATTTTTTTAATTTTGTGTAAACTGAACTATAAAACAAATAATTAACGGAACGGAAACACCAAAAGAGATACTTTTCTAGTATCTTTTTTTGACACTGCTTTTACTGTCTAAAAGTGTAGAAGACGTCCATTCTTTCAAATAGGTGCATATACTTAAATAATGATTTAGAAGGAAATTTAAGCTATTTAAACGCAAAAGAAGTCTCCTTTCAGTATCAATGTTATACGTGAATAAATTAAAATATTAGTTATCAATAAATATAAAGTTATGAATCAGTGGATATACATATTACATTTGAAATTATGCATGCCTGCAATACACAACATGTGTCGTAAAAGGGGAGGAAATCATGGGAGATTTAAACAATATATACTGTTTTTATTTTTGTGAATAGATTTTTAAAAGTAGGGTACCTATTCTAAATCTATCTCAGTTTTAATTTAAATTTAATCTATATTCATTTATAAGTCAATAAAATAAATAATCCATAAGATATATGCAGCAATCTTATAGGAAAAAGTATAGAGTGTTTAACAATACTCAGTTTCACATCACATAATATATCAGGTTAGGTAGAGAATATCTAGGGATAAGACATTTCATTCTCCATGCACCGCCTATCTTTGAGATATTGGAAGGAACTAAAGACCGTCTTTGTCTTGAAATAAAAATAATTAAATTTCAGCTTCACGCTGTATCCCGCACATGGCAGGGTAGGCAGAGGGAACGTGGAAACCTAGTGTCAAGACACGCCGTTCCACTTCCGTTCCCCACTTTCCACCGAATTCGAGGCATTGCGTGTTGAGTGGTGGAATGCAACGCCACGCTTTGCCTTGTTACCAAAGCGAAGAAATGAAAACATTAAATATTTAATTTGAAAGTATTAAATATTTCATTTTCTCGAGTGGGGATCGAACCCACAACCTGTCTACAATCACACGCTTGTGCCGCTGCGCCACGACCGGCCTCAAGGAATAATTAAATTTCACGAATGGAGATGAAGCTCATGACTGTTATGTTTACAGTCAACGAAAAGGTTTATACATTATTTATATTTGTAATCATATTCGCTGAACGAACTCTTATCCCTTTTAAGTTGCCACTCCCTATGACTATATCTTCCCTCCGTACGTAGGTTGTTGAGAATGACACTTGAAATTGTGACACAATGTGCACTTTAGATTCTATTTGGTAAATAATATTATGAACAATATGCCTACACGTATTGTTCAAGATTTTTGTAATGAAATTCAAAGTATTTTCAGTTTTAATATTTCATATTTTAATGCTTTCGCTATGGTCACAAGACAGTATACAGCGTTGAGTTCCGCCACTCAACACGCACTGTAATTCTGCGAAAAGTAGGGAAAGTAATGGAATGTCTTAGCACTAGTTTTCTAAGTTTCCTCAGTTTCCTCCCGTCCCTGCCATGTGCGGGAAACAGCGTGAAACTGAACAAACATACAAGATTATAATTCAATTATGAACTACAACTAAAAAGCGTTAAAGTAAATATGCAGTCATGAACAGAAGAATTATACGACGCTTAGCTCGCATTTTATTTACTTTAACGGTGTTCAGAGCACAACTGCAGGGAATAAAAATTATTTTATACAGTACGTAGGAGAGTGCAAATTTGCATATGCGTATATGGAATTAAACATTAAAACGGTCGCTGTGGAAAAATATAATTAAGATTAGTCTAATTATGTTTTTTTTACTTCATAAAAATATCTGTATATTACCTACTTATTTCATTTTAAATTTATTTGGCCTATGAGTTTAGTTAACGACTGCTAGTCCTAAGATCTTGTTCTCGTATTCACTCACTCAGCTTCACGCTGATTTACTCGCAATATTTCTTTTCCTCGAGTGAGGATCGAACCCATCAACCTGTCGGTTACAGTCACACGCTTGCGCCGCTGCGCCGCGACAGGCTTTTTGCTCGTATCATATTTCTTGTTTAGTTTCACAGTATATCCTACACATAGCAGGGTCCACGAAGAGACTTGGGAACCTAGCATTAAGATACTCCGATCCTATTGAGACACTTCTGATTAATACTTTTGAAAGAATTTGAGGGTATGATCGTTGAATGGCGTAACTCAACGCTGCGCTTTGCCTCCTTTCCAGAATGACAATATGAACAAATTAATTATTCCTTTTCTTCGAGTGGGTTCATCACACGCTTATGCATTTGCGCCACAACAGCCTACACTGTAATAATAAAGCCTTAATATATTATGGTAAATGCAGTTATTTTTTTACAAGTTAAAAAGGATCTTGATACTACCAATATTTAGCTCATCATTGCGCGGAATCTGAAGTATGATGTTTGTAAGTACAATTTTCGTTTAGAAGAATAAAAAATATTAACTTTCCTTTAATATTATGTTTGTAATAAGACAAAATGCACCGTTGTATTTGGCTTCTCGATAAAATTGGCAACGAGTATATCTTGTACGTTAGGCCCCCTTCTCTGCAAGGTACAGACTTTGCTAAATGCGGGAAAAAGTGTACAGGTAGTTTTATTTATTTATTAATATTTAAATGAGATTTGGACTTGTAATCCTCGCTTAGCCTTTAAAGTTTGAAAAAAAACAAATATACAATCATATATGTTGTTAAAGTTATGCATTAATAAGGCCTGTCGTGGCGCAGTGGCATAAGCGTGTGACTGTAACCGACAGGTTCTGGGTTCAATTCCCAGTCGAGAAAATGAAATATTTAATACTTTCAATTTAAATATTTTTTGTTTCATTTCTTCGCGCTGGTAATAGGGTAAAGCACGGCGTTGAGTTCCGCCACTTAATATGCTATGCCTCAAATTCGGCGGAAAGTGGGGAACGAAAGTGGAACGGAGTGTCTTAACACTAGGTTCCCGGGTTCCCTCTGCCTACCCTGTCTGGTGCAGGATGCAAGCGTGAAGCTAAAAAAAGTAATATTAAGGCAGTGGGATTGCGTTAGACTGGAGAGAATGAAATGTTTTTACTTTCTACCTCTAGTCATTAGATTCTGTTTCCCACACAATTCAACGCTACTACTTTAGTAGCGTTGAGTTGTGTGGAAAACAGAGTATCTTAACAGTGTATCTTTTGTAAGTCTCGTCTCTGCCTATCATCTTTACATGCGATATAAAAAGGCGTAAAGCAAAAAAAATCTTTCAGTAAAAAAATAACAAAAAAACTATTTCATTTTATAATAAAACAAAAGAAAAAAATAGTCGTCCTTGTTCCGATTTTGACTCCACTTTTTCCTCGTATTCAGAGTAACCTCTAGAGAAAACTTGAAGTGTTGCTTTTAGTGTTTTCACGAGTATAAATCAAATGTGAGTATTATTCAGCTATCAAACTTTCTAACGTCTGAGTAATGTTGAAGTTGATATACGAACGAAATTTCAAATTTTACGTGTCTTTTTTGTTTTGACAAGTTTTTTTAAAGTATATTTTTGTGACGCTTTTAAAGAAAGTAGAATGAATGCAAGGTTAGGCAATTACAATATGGCTTCTGTAAACCAAAAATACTAGATTTAGAACTATCATGGTGCATTACAACTAGCGTCTGACTATGAACGCGATGAAATAAAACATACACACGCAACGTTTTAAAAATAAATAGTAAATATTGATTAGATGTTGCATCCACACAAAACTAATGTTACATAAATAATATACAAAATACAATTCAGTTTTAACGAACATGTTAAGGAATTTCAGAACGTAGTGTTAAAACACTCCACATCGCTCTCCTCTTTCCGCTGTAATTGATGCATTGGGTGTTGAGTCACGGAGCTTAACGCTGCGATTACGCCGAGCGTCGCTGTGGTTAGCGACGCTCGCACACTTGTGCCCCTGCGACGACAAGCCTGTATTAGTTTGTTCATATAAATTAATAAAAATATTGTTTTGGTCATGATAAAATCATGTTTGAATAATACGTTTTTTTTAGTTTTTGACATGATGACATATGGAAATGTAAATATAATTGACATATGAAATGGTCACCTGTCAGTTAAAATATTGAAAATGCCAAATTTGTGTTTTATTTTATTGTCAGCGATATTACAAAATTTTATCATCATTTATCATTTTATATAAAAAAAAAAATACATATGAAGAAAAATAAAAAAGCTGAATGTTTAATGCTAAAAAGAAAAAAAAAATAATCCAACAGTTCATTAGGATTAATTCGGATCGGGATCCATTTAAAATTTTATAAATCTTCTAGTGGAAATATAATAGATTGAAAAATATGTTTTATTTCGCATATTTTGTTATAAATACCTTATTAGTGATTTATTGATACCTTTTAACGTTGATTTCAACTTTCGTAACAAGTATAGACTAATCTGTTTAAGAATGGTTATTAAAAAAAATGTACAAAAATTGCTAGATATATCCTAAGCTGTTACAATGAATAAATATTATAGTGCCGCTAGCTTATCTAATTAAAATATATAAACTGTATTATCTGTTTTAACTGTCTGTTTTAACTGAGGCCTGTCGTAGCGCAGCGGCTAGCGTGTAACTGTAACCGACAGGTTCTGGGTTCGATCCCCAGTCGAGGAAATGAAATATTTAATATCTTCAATTTAAATATTTAATGTTTCATTTCTTCGCTCTGGTAATAAGGCAAAGCGCGGCGTTGAGTTCCGCCACTCAACACGCAATGTCTCAAATTCGGCGGAAAGTGGGGAACTGAAGTGGAACGGAGTGTCTTAATACTAGGTTCCTGGGTTCCCTCTGCCTACCCTGCCTCGTGCGGGATACAACGTGAAGCTAAAAAAAACCTGTTTTAATGTATTTAACTATATATCTATTGCCTTATTCGTACCGGACTCGATATCGCTTTTTTTTCGGGGGCAATAAATAGTCTACTGGTCTAAGTAACCTTAGGCTACTAAGATCAATTTAACGATGCTTTAATTTCGTAAATTTGTTCAGTGTTCTGGACATGAAGATGTGAAGTCTTAAAAAATATACATACATACGTATAGGAAAATATTAATAAATAGATTAACAACAATTTTTGAAAGAAAATATCGAGTATGTTGAGATTTAGGAGACGGGGAAGAGATTTAAATCTTTGTCATTTTTTTTCATATAATATAAATATTTCTATTAAACGTACAAAATCCTGCCTCAATCAAGTCTATCATAAAAACTCTTCATAAAAAAATATTCTTAAAATAAGCCAAATCAAAGTTTCCATGTTTTTCTGTATACTTGGGTAGGCAGAAAGAACGTAGTGTCTCTGTTTCCTATTTTCTGACCAAATTTTTATGTTATGCGTTTTGAGTGGCATAAATAAAAAATCATTTCCCCCGACTGAGGTCTGAACATACAACCGTCGCGCTTACAGTCAGACAATATCCCATTACACCACAAAGATATCAAAGAAAGAGAAGTAATTTGAGAAAATACGACCGCATCCACCTCAAAGCAGCATAAAATTATGATCTCGAAAAGCGTTGCTACTTCTAGAAAAATCGTAGCAATCAAACACGGAGATAAACGAGAAAAAAGAGCCTCAACGATCAAAAGGTCTTAGCTGACAACTGCAGATGGATACATGACACGCCGCACTCCTTTTGAAAACAGTCCCGTATTTTATATCCGAGACATGTGTAAAGTGTCCACTTTATGGAGACCCCTGGGAGAGTACATCTCGCAGTCTACGTTAGAACATTGTAAAATATCAACTTAACTTGGTGAAGCTATAAAGCGTGTTGCCAAGACACACCCTACAGTAAGTAAACCCCCTTTGTCTATTTGAGAAAACAAAAAGTGAGCGATTGTTTCGCGCGAATTCTGATGTGCCGTTTTCAAGTGGAATGTTTTTTCTTTCTCCGGCCAGTGTCCGTGTCATATTCACATTTTATTCTAAAAAGTTCTTGCATTTGAAGTAGGTAAGCGCAGATAGCGTTTGCACACTAAAATTTAGCTGGATTTTTCCGAGTGCGACACAAATAAGTTTATAATTGTACCTTTTTCATGTTTTTCATGCAACATTAAATGTTTGTTTAATTCTTTTCGGAAAAGTATAAAGTAGATTTTGTTTTATGATTTATGCCTTTTTAAATGCTTTTAAATCTTTTAAAAGTATGTACAATACAATAGATTAATACAAGTAAATAACTATCTCTTTAAATTAAGGTCAAACAAAAATATGTACTATCAAAAATACGTTTATTGAATTATATTGCAAAGTAAGTGACTCTCAACACAATCACATTCGCTAAGGAAGCCCTTAAGAAAATACCTAACAAAAATGATAATCACTAGCATAAAACGTAGTCTATTTTAAACATTAAATTATTTTCTTACATTATTAAAACTGGAAACAGTAAATAATGTTAGCAAATTTCCGTATAACACCAAAATGTACCACTTTTCTTTAGAATTGTCTAGACACATAAATAAGATGTCTACGATACCCATAGCGTAAAGTTCTTGACTAAATCTATACGAAATATTGCTACGCTATTGTACATCTTCATATATTTTAAATTTGAGGCTACAATGACGTATATGCACTTTTCGAAATATTACAGGAAGACGGAAGCAGGGTATTTAAAAAGATTTTCGTTAAAAGTTTGGTATTTTTAAATTGTTTTTTGAATTGCAATTTCGTTAATTTTGCATCAAACTAATTAATAGTTAGCCATATTAGCGTATTTATTGTCTGTTAATTTTTCGATGCTACACTATTTTTGTAACATTTTGTTTCTTTTTTTGGTCCTTAGCTTCACGCTATATCCCTAGCAGGGTAGGCAGAGAGAACTAAGCGCGAAACACTACGGTTTCGGTATACCTCTTTTGCCTCGTCCACTGTCATCAACCTCTTCATACATGCCCTTTAGGATGTCCTCATGCTTTTTAAGTGACCATCCTCCAATTTCGTTGATACTGTGTTTTCGATGCTTCATAATAGTGTCGATACCAACACTGCATTGTGTACGGTCAAACTTGCAACTACGCTGACGTTTCACCGGCTCAACAATGCAGCTAAGGCCCGTTAACTCTGTTACCGGCAGCAATACGCCTTTTCATATCCATTTCGTATCCTCCACCTCTGCTAAAGATACTTTCCAGATATACTACCTCATTCACTTGTTCTAATATTTTATCGTTTATACTGATCTTGTTTTCTCTTGTCAGCTTCATGCTGTTTGCCCCATGGCGGGCTTAAGCTGCCCACAGCAGTTCATCTCTGCCTAATTGAGAACTTGGAAACCTAGTGTTAAGACACTCTATTCCCGTTAAAATCTTTTGTTCATTTTCCACTGAATTTGAGAAGTTGAGTGGTAGAGTTCACTCAAAATATAACATTAGAACAAACCATCATTTCTAAATGTGTAAATGTCGCCAAAATAAATGAGTACTTCCCGTAAACGTAATACATAACTAAATTCACTCTACATATCATATATTTTTTAAGAAAACCAAGGAAAAGTAAATATTTTTCTCCATATCATAAACAATTTATATAATGTTACATTACTATATTACGTACGGCATTTTTATGTGGGAAGTGTAGTGGTACTAGTGTTTTATGACGTCATACGTTGTACAAGGGCACTGCCGGTGAGTGGATATGATGCTATTAGTATAAAATAAAGGAAAGTTTCTTCATGAATCTTTTGCATTTTGCAGGAAGGCTGGTTCTGGTAACAAGTTTTTCTGTTATATATAAATGTAGCTGAATTTAGACACCTTAGTATTTTCTGTTGAAGAAGAGGTTAATTTTATTTGGAAGAAAGGAATTAAATTGGCACATCATAGGATGAAGTCTATTTAATGTTCAATGATTTACTAACTACCTAACAAATATTATTTTTGCCTACATACGTAAGATTTCTTTTCTCCACTGTTCCCATTAAGACACTTCCGTTCCTCATTTTCCGAGGCGAAGAACAAAATGCCTTCTGGCATTTCACGTTGAGTGGCGGAACTCAAGCTTATGCTTCATGTTGTGGCCTTCTTACCAGGTGGAAAAAATAAGAGAGGACATTTAAGAACCTAGTGATAAAACACTCCATTCTCCACTTTTCTCTGAATTAAAAGTATTGCGTGTTAAGTGGTGAAACTCAACTTAGTCACGCTTAGCCATATATTACGAGATTGAGAAAAGTAAGTATCAAATATATTTTATTCCCGAGTGGGCCTCCGCCATGACAGGCCTCATTCTACATTATTTTCTTACAGTTTTTTTATCAATGGAATGGTCTTTTGAGGGATTATAGCCTCTAAACCAGCGGTGACTAACCGGATTTGGAATATGTGTTAACACATTTTGTGATATTTATTTTTCCTATAATTTCCGGTTTTTAGTGATTACCATAGACGAGGAGTATTTTTTCTAGTCTGGAAGTAATATATTTAGCTTATTATATTTAGCTATTATTATGAATCGAAAATGTGAAATATTTAATATTTTCAAGGAAATATTTAATATATTAATTTCTTCGCACTGGTAACAAGGCAAAACGTGGCGTTGAGTTCCGCATTTTCAATAAGGCGGAAAGTGGGGAACGAAACGGACTGTTTTAACACTAGGTTCCAAAGTTCCCTCTGCCTACCCTGCAATGCAGGATACAGCCTGACGCTGAGTATAACTATATTACATAATAATTTTCTAAATTTATTAATTTATTTCTAAATTTATTAGAGAATACATTACAAAACTTCTACTAAATTATATGTACTAGCACATTAATATAATTTATATTAAATACTAAAGTAATAACAAGAAGATCCTATATTAATTTGAGCCTATTTTAACTAATTATATAGTTTTAATTATGTTTACTTTGATGAGACAATAAGGGTATTTCATATTAAAATCAAAATTAATATATTCAGGTAGACAAAATTAATTAGTAGACCTAAGTCTAGTCTAGGCTGAAAATTAGAGTAAATAGTTAATATTCGATGTAGGTTTTATTGTACTGGAGTATACAAAAGGTATTGATGTCATTGTAGAGCAGTGAATATGCCTATAAAATACTTATCAAAATAATTTACTTTTGAATTTATTATTATTTTGCTTTCTTTGTACGCAGATATTTTTTTAATTTCATCAGCTTGATCAGAGAAATTTTAACTACATATAATATACAAGAACTATGAATACAAACATCGTTTAACACAGGATAACTTTGATATTTAGAAAAATAAGAAAATATTAAGATTTGATCCTGCATCTCTTCGAAATCTTGAAAGTGCTGTGATCACTGAGATATACGTTCTTATCAAGCTAAATAAATTTAAATTCTCATATGCTTATTACAAAATATTTACAAGCGATGCAAGCTTACAGTCCGCTACGTTTATATTTTCATTTTTTTTTTACAGTATAGGAGGCAACATAATTTTAGCAATAAACATCTCAAATACTTTTTATACTTGTTTTTATTGAATTAACATGTTTCACAATAAATAAAAGGGGCCACGTTGATGGCAGCTACGAGGTAAACTCCTCTCAGGGACTCGGTTGTTAATTTAAAACTAACACTCTGAATCTGAGATAGTCTCATAAATAACGAAAAAAGGGAGCGTACAAAATTTATGCTTCCAGAAAGTTTTTACAAGACAAAAATACTTTTGCCAAAAACGAAATCGCCCGAAATGCCTATGAATTAACTTAATGAGTAAATATTTCTTGCTTATTTTTAATTCTTTGTTATTATCGGATGAGATAAATCTACATGTATTTTGTTAATTTTGATGATTTTGATAGTGCTAGTTAAAATAGTCCCCACTAGAGTTATGCTTCATATGAGGAACCTAGTGACACACTGTTCCCTACTTCCTCTCCAATTTTCGTCATATTGTGTCTTTAATAGCGGAACTCAACGCCGCCTTTCATTCCTACGACTGGTTGTGAGTTCACTTTCTAAATAAAAGAGTGAATTAGTTTCATTTTCGCCGGTTTGGTAGACAAAAAGCGGCATTGAATACGGCCAATCCATCCATCCAGCTTCACGCTTTATCCCGCACTGGGCAGGGTAGGCAGAGGGAACGGAAGTGAAACCTAGTGTTATGACACTCCGTTCCACTTCCGTTCCCCACTTTCCGCCGAATTTGAGGCATTGCGTGTTGAGTGGCGGAACTCAACGCCGCGCTTTGCCTTATTACCAGAGCGAAGAAATGAAACATTAAATATTTAAATTGAAAATATTAAATATTTCATTTCCTCGACTGGGGATCGAACCCAGAACCTGTCGGTTACAGTCACACTAGGTTCCCAAGTTCCCTCTGCCATACGCCTACCCTGCCATATGCGGGATACAGCGTGAAGCTGAAAAAAAAATCAAATTAAGTAATAGGTTAGCCTTAGCTCCCACTATAAAACCAGGATACAGTATAAACAAAAATTTTTTGCATATTTTTTTTAAAATATTCATCACATTATAACAATATTTTAATTACCATCGCCATAACAAGCTTCAACAGTAAAACCACTCTCTCCACATTAGACGCTAAATGAGTATTTATGACCGACGTAAAATGGACCATTAAGACACTATACTATACTAATAAAATTATTATTACTATTTATAATATTTAACTTCAAATAATATAAAATTTCGCATTGATAAAATTATAGGTGGGTCTCAATTCCTCGTATATTCGAGAATATGTATATATTTTTCATTTTTAAACTCAGTTGTTCACTTAATAATTTGATTTCGACGATTTTTCTTTATTGTATCTTAGAGGAATCATGTTTGATTTAATATTCATAAATATTAACTTTCCTGAATAGTTCCATCACTCAACATACAATGTCTTAAGAATTCTTACCGAATTCTCTTATTCGTCTTAACACTAGATTCTTTCTCGGGTTCCCTTTGCCTACGCTATAAATGTGCAGGATACAGCGTAAAGCTAAAACAACCAACAAATATTCTTAATTAACACAAAATATAAGAAAATAAGATTGAATGCTACCATTATTTTGTAAAAAACAATGTTATTTTTCTTAAAGAGTCATTCTTTAAGAAAACATATCGACAAGAAGAGGCCGAAGAAAACGAACTAAATGTCAACCATGTCTACATTCATTCGATACTGTATCTGCTACTACATATAATAATTTTCAGTGAATTGATTTCAATAATTTAAATATGTTTGCTCTTGCTCTTTTGTTTGTAATATTAATATGCATATTTAAATGGATTTTCATTATACAAAATTAAATTAAATTTGTGATGTAAATAAAATAAAAGAAAACAGTAAATTATGTGTGTAATTAATAAGCGATTTGCATAATTTCTTCTTTTTCAGCTACACACTGTATTTCGCACATGGCAGGGTAGGCAGAGAGAACTTGGGAACCTAGTGTTAAGACACTCCGTGCTATCTCTCACTTTCCGCCGAATTCGAGTCATTCGTGAGTGGCGGAACTCAACTTGTTACCAGAGCAAAGAAATGGATTAAATATTTAATTTGAAAATATGAAATATTTCATTTCTTCATGTGGAGATCGAACCCACAACTTATCGCGTTTTCAGTCACATGTATGTCACTGTTTCTGTTCCAGTATTTAAAAAACTGACGTAAACCAAGTAGTAAATGAGTAATAAATGTTAAATGAAATCGATCTGTTTGATCCATACGTTTAATCGAGTAAAACCAACGGGCGCAAAACCGAATCAACCCCTTAAAATCGCACTCTCAAATATTCAATTCCCATGTACGTAAATACGTAGCGCGTCCGAAATTCAAATATTTGCTACAACTTTAAAGTTGTGTTCACCAAACTGAAATGCCAAATTTTGTTAATAAATAAAAAAAACAGTCATGAAGTGACATGAGGTCTGGTTATATACGATTGTGAATCTGACTTAAATATTTACATTCATACAAGCCACTGGGTTGAGTTCCGCCACTCAACTCACAATGTCTTGAAAATTGGGTTGTTCACGGGAACCGGAGTTTCTTAGCACAGGGTCCTTTTTGCCTATCCTGCTTTCAATTCCATTCAAATCAATAGAGGAAACACCATTACATCATAAAGCTGCTCCTCCAGCAAGGAAAGGCCACCAAGACAAAGCATCTACTATAAAAACACTGCCTTCCATTGCGTGTTGAATCTCCGCGTGGGTATCAAACCCACAACCACTTTCGTTACAGTAAGATACTGTACTGATACGCTCAGTTATGCTAAGTTAACGGACAATCCTTTGTAAACTTCCACGTGACGGAAGGATTAAGCTTTACTTTAATCTATTCGTTCTAATCACATTTCGTTGCAGGGAACTATTCGTTCTTATCACATTTCGTTGCAGGGAACTATTCGTTCTTATCACATTTCGTTGGGGAACGGAAGTGGAACGAAGTGTCTTAACACTAGGTTCCCAAGTTCCCTCTGCCTACCCATGTGCGGGATACAGCGTGAAGCTAAGAAAAGTAATTTGCAGAGCAGTACATTTATACAAATATTTAGTAAACAAAAGATCACTTAAACACAAAAAAAAAGCTAAATGAGCTGTAATTTAAGCCGATCCATCATGTTGCCGTACTTTTTAAGAGGTAACTTCTGTTATCAATTAGTAAATTCTTTACATTATTTTTAATGTTTTATTACTCTAAGCATTTGGCTTGGATTTTTAATTTATTTTGTGATTTAAATGTTTTATTTTATTTATACGAGTATTTATGTCAGTAAAAATAGTTCCATATTTAGCAAATATCTACGAAGATACTTTGTGCTTGCCATCCAACAGGCAATGCCCAAATTTGAGACTTTGCCTGTTGGATGGCATGTCCGAAAAAATAATTTGTTTTCTCCTTCTTCTCCTTTCGGGAAATGAAATATTTTCGTTTCCCTGATCTAGGTCAAATAACTTAAAACTATCAAAATTTTAAATGAAACACTTTTAACCGGATTAATCGCGTGTATTGGTTGTTAAACATGTTTTCTACATTTTTTCTGGTCACGGGTAGTCTACCCGTGCGGACTACTGTAAAGTGTTCAATACGCCTGGTTTCCAAAAAACATGTTTAACAACCAATATACGCGATTAATCCGGTTAAAAGTGTTTCATATAAAATGCGTAACAATCGCGAAAATCAAAGACATTATTATCAAAATTTTATTAAGACTGCCTATATCTATTTAAATAGCTAAAATTCCTATATTCTTAGAAACAATATATTTGTTTGTATAGTCCATTAAAATACTATAGCAACAGTTTAGCTTTACTGAAGAAAAAATGCCGCTTTAGCAAACATTGTTGAGTGTAATAGGATCTTAGTTTTTCGTGATTATTACACATTTTAAATGAAACAAATCATTATTGATGTACATTTCTGGACACAAAATGTTTCGAACACACGGCACTGTCCGTGGTCACGGGTTAGCTGAGGTGGAATTCATCTCTCATTTTATATTAAACTGACACAAACAATTTCTGAATTTAAGTTAATATTTAATATTTAATTTTTTTCGCTCTGCTGACGAAGCCAAGTCCTACCTAGGGTAACCTTTACTCAACACCAATACCTTCATAAGTAAATACCTTGATAAAGTAATAAAGCCTATAATAAATACCTTGATAAAGTAATAATTCTGCTTTTAAAAATTACATGTATGACACCCTTGTTAATATTCAACTAAACATGACGCTATTACCTCGCAGTATAGACTCACGCACTGCAACGTGAATGATTTACAAACTGGCTTACAAATTGATGGCCAAGCGGAATTTCGAATACGACTCTACAATTTTTAGAGGACATTTGATTTCTGTTTTTTAACCAGTTTTCATCTAGTTTTAAATGGTCGTTTTTTTTTAAATCCAAGCGAGTTGAATAGTTTTAAACTGCGAAATCTGCGGAATCGTCGTGTGTGGAATCAACAATGGCTCTACGGAGTAGAATCATGTGTTGTGTGCCTTTTTGTCGTACGAGTACATACGTATAACTTTTAGTTGTAAGTTTTAAATTATTAATGTAACTGGAGACCTGGGTGGTTTGTAAAACCTTTTTAAACACAATTTAGTTTGTGACCGCAATTTTACGTACAATAAATTAGAGCAACATAATGGTACAGTGTGACTATAAGCGCGATGGTTCTATTTACAAAAAGGAAATTAATTGTTATAATTTCCTTCTTCAGGTTATAGCCAAAGTGCGGCGTTGAGTTCCGCCCGAAGAAGACGTCTTGAAAATTTGGACTGAATGTGAATAACTCAGTGAAAACTAGAAGCGCTTTACCTTTGTCTTTATATGAGGTATATAGAGTATAGCTAAAAAATATAAAAAATAAGTCGACTTGACTTAACTTAATTTTTGTTAATCCCTCCCAAGTTGATACTTTTTGTATTTTTTATCTTTTTGCCTTCATTACAATTTGTAGGATTCTATTTTTTTTTTTTACTTTAATTTTCATAATTTTCTTTCTATATTTATATAATTATGTCTTATAAAATGTTGTAAAAATATTAAAACAAAATAGTAACTTTACAAGTAAATTTATTTTTAATTAAAATAAATTAGAGATTATTTTAAAAGCTTTAATTAAAATTGGCTCATTCAAAGAGAAATTTAAAAAAGTTCAAAGGTGATTTTCATAAGGCTTTTAATTTCCAAAGCATTTTATTTATCGCTGTATTAAGAAAATTGAATTTAATCATGCAAAAGCTTATTTCATTATAGACTAACTAGCCTCGTCTCATGCCCATGGCATATTTTTTTATAATATTATATTAAGTGTTCTCCTGTCCTGGGCCTGTCGCGGCGTAGCGGCACAAGCGTGTGACTGTAATTGAAATATATAGTATTTTGAATTTAAATATTTAATGTTTTATTTCTTCGCTCTGGTAATAAGGCAAAAGAGTTCGCGGCGTTGAGTTCCGCCATTCAACACGCAATGCCTCAAATTCGGCGTAAAATTCGGAGGAAAGAAAGTGGAACGGAGTGCTTTAATTCTAGGTGCTCGGGTTCCCTCTACCTATTCTCTCTCGTGCGGGATACTGCGTGAAGCTGAAAAAAAAACTGTTCTCTTGTGGCGCAATGCGTTACCGTCTGACTCTGAGATAATTGTATGTTAGACTTCATGCTGTATCTTGTACATGTCAGAAGAAACTTGGGATCCTAGTGTTAAAAGCTCCATTTACCGTCGACTTGAGGCATTGCGGAAGTTAATGATCATTTAATTTATTTTGTAATTTCCTTTTTCATTATATTTTTTTTAGCAAATATATATATAATAATAAATAATTATTAACTCAATGTTAAGCGTCAATCAATGTCACTTTTAATAAGTTTTCGATAAAAACAAACATAAATATAAAATAATATCATCTCACACAGTCAATTCAGTTATTTCAAGATAATAACGTTCGTTTCAGAAAAAAAATACCAGTTACGCCGTAACGAGTGAAATGTTTATTTTCTTTCCCTTATTGTACGTACTCGTACGTATAAACAATTTTATTTGGCGTTTTGGGTAGATGTAAATCAAAGGGCCGCGTTATTTGACATTATTATTGCTCCACGGACATTATTAGCAATGGCCATATATTCTTTTAGGGTTTCCATTTCTGTGTTTTATAAAAGTTAATAAAGATTAAATATATATTATATATTTTCAATCTTACACTATTCCGTATATACAAGGGAAAAATTAAAATTAGTGTTAAATCACTCTGTTCCACTTTTGCCCGCTTGATTTAATTTTCGAGATGCGTGTTACCAGAACCATATAATAAAAATAATTCTTATACCCGGGTTACTATAAGCCCACAACAGTGTTACTTTGTATCTAGTAAAATAAAAATCTGCATTATGTGCACTTTTTTTTTTCTGTTCTGTATGCCGTTTAAAATAATTAAAGTTAATGCATTTAGCATGCAATGCATTCTATATCTCCTGTTTGACTGTCATAATTATAAGCTCAAATCCAAACAGGTAGAATTTCGACATCAATTTGATTCGGAAAGCCTATGGCGTTAAGCTCCGAAACACGAAACGTTTAATTAAAGTATTTTACTTCGAATGATCATTTTTTTCTTAACACTTGTTGTTACTTTGATCTGTATATAATTCAAAATCCTAATTTACAATATTCTAACCAGGAAAAAAGGAAACATCTTTCTTTCAGTTCCACGTTGTATTCTAAATATGGCAGGGTAGGCAGAGGGAACTTGGGAACCTAGTGTCAAAACTATTTCCCACTATTAACCGAATTACAGGCATTAAATGTTACGTGGCGCAACTCAACTCCGTTATTTGCCTAGTTACCAGAGCGAAGAAATGAAAATGTTACCTATTTATTTGGATCGAACCTATAACCTGTCGTGTATATATCATCTACTCACGCTTGTGCCACTGTGCCACGGCAGGCCTCTAAAGAAAACTAACTATTTCATATGTTTTTATATTATATTTTTCTCAAATTAAAAACACAAATCTGACAACCCTACACAATGCCCGGTATTTAGACGTAACGTTCGAATAAATACGATCGCTTATTATTTTCCTTCGTAATTTAGCCGTGTCCATTCGTTTAGGTTATGGCTGGTTTTGTTCTGTAAATTAATTTTTTATTGCTATGTATTAGAATTTATTGCAACGATCTCAGTGACGTGGACTGAATATTGTTCTTGGAAGTTATATATAAGTTTTCATGATGTCAATGTAGAAGTTGCGGTAGTTGCAGGTTCAATTCTCACTCGTAGAATAAATTATTTAGTATTTAAGATTTTCTCACTGTGAATTATCACAGTAAGGATCTTATTAAAGACGAAGATTATGTAATGTTCCGAAATAGCGAACTCTTGGCGATCATCACATTCAGGGCCAGACGGTGACGCTATCGTAGTGCACCTTGTTACTTAAAACCCTAACTATTTTATCTTTTTAATTTTAACCAGAATCTAATTATTTGAAGTTTACCCTAAGTTTATAAAACACTAATGGCTTCTAAGAAGTTTCGTCCATTTTTTTTCTTTTTTATGCTTCGTTATTTTTTTCTTACTTTACGCTGTGTCGTATATATAGGCAAAGGCCTTATTTTTTACATGTGGAACTTAGTGATAAGACGATCCTATTCTATTAAGATATATCCGTGACCAGCTTTTCGCTGAGTTGAGTTACAGCGTGTAGAAAACTTACTTTATAACTTTGCCACCAGGATAATGAAAATAAAAATGTTAAATATTTAATTTCCATGAGACTAAATCGAACCTGACGTGCCTACAGTTGCAGTCGTTTGTTCCTATGCGACACGACTGGCATCGATCACATTTATTGTTATATAATGTACAATTAATAAAAGAATCTATACTTACTCGTAATTAACTGTAGCTTATATGTAATTCTGATAAAAACTATATTACTATAAAGTTTCATTCAAATCAGTTCAGCATATTTTGCGTTTAAAAAGAACAAACGTACATCCGTAAAATATTTCATATTTACAATATTAGTAAGACAGAATTACTCTCTAAAATGTAATAAACTTTTCTCGCCATGTAAATTAAATTAAGGTGTAATGTCTAACTAAATTACAATTGAACAACTTGAAAGAACTATTAAACTCGATCCCCTTGCCAATGTGCCGAATAATGAGAGTTTGTTCGCTGTCTCAACTTGGACAACGCCACGTTTCAACTTCTCGAATCGGTTAGCAGTTACTATTTTCTGGTCTGTTTTATATAAATTTTCTTTCTCAGCTTCATGCTGTATCCCGTACACGATAGGGAAGATAGAGGGCACTTGGGAACATAGTGTTAAGACACTCCCTTCCGTTCCCTACTTTCGGGCGAATTTGAAGTATTGGATGTTGAGTGCTCTCTGTACTATTGTTAATGATAATTCTACGTATGTTAACGCCATCGAGAATCGATCGTAATAACGGTTATACGTATTTAAATCAATTCCATGCCCCAATAGTCAAAACAAGGCGTCGGATTCCGCCACTTAATATCCAATACCTATAAATTTAACCAGAAATTGTTGATGTAATAGTAAGTTCTCTACATCCACTCTACTATTCGAAAAAAAAAAGCTTGAGGTTTAAAAGGCCTCATAGTTAATATTTAATTATGAATTTAATATAATAAATAATAATATGACAAACAAACTATTCTCAATATCTAAAAAATAACTTTTAGGACGTGTATACATGGTGAAATTAAGAGTTGGTTAATTTCCCTCTGGCGAAGTTGTTTAATGAAGGTTACTCATTAAGGATTGAAACTCAAACGATTCAGATGAAACTCAATTTGAACTCCGGAAATTGTTAGGCTCGAAGTTTGCACGATTTTGTAGACAGACGCTCGCTTAGATAAAATTATGAACATTGTTTTTAGTTACATTTACATATGAGTTTGAATATTTTGTTGGATTTGTATGTGAAATTATTCTCGTTATATTTATATCTAATTCGTGAATATACATCTTTTATTGTAATTTTTTTTAAGGTCTGATAACAAGTTGTGAATTTGAACGGGTGTTTTTGCGTTCTGCCATGTGCGGGAAACTACGTGAAGCTGCTTTTATTATTGTTTTTTTTTACATCTTCTCGCTGTGTACTTCAAAGCAGCGTAGGCAATAGAAACCCAGACGGTCTTCTTTACTTTCCACCCAATTCTCGAGACATTGCATAGTGAAGGTGTTACAACTGAATTCCCGCTTCTTATAATTAGAGAGAGAAAATGAAAATAATTCATACCTTAATATCACACTACCTCTACTAAGCGAAGACAATTTTCATTATCACTAAATCCAAATTTTGGTCTTTATTAGTATCAACCAGGCATCATTGTGTGTATTATATTTATGCCTCGAGACTTTATGGGGATAGGACTAACAATGGTTCCCTTTGTACCCAACCCACGTATTCACGTAAGTAATATTGAGTATTGAGTCGCTATATGCCCGAATACTAAATACTCATATTGCTAGTTTCCCTCATATTATGGACTGCGTTATTTTGCTCTAAATAATACAGTACAAGGTATTATTGTAATATAAGTTGTATGTAGTTATACGTAGTTTGAAAAGCACATTACGCTGCGTTTGTATTTTACATACATCAATTATGGCCGCTTTGCTATTCTAGTTAGAAGTTAATTATAGTTCGTACTTTATTTAAGTTATGAATTTGCTGGACTAAAATTCTCGCTGATTTTTACAGCTTGTGATTTGGCCAGGTATTTGGTTTGGTGAAATTAATTCTATATTTCTTTCTTTAAAAATATGAATTTGAAATATGTTCAGTGAAATGTTGTGTGGTGAATTTTATTTGCATTATATACCAGCAACCCGCTCGAGGCTTCGCCTGCTAGAACAATATCATTATTTGTTTACTTATCTGAATTACTTTCATGTATTTTTTCATTGATTTTCTTTACTATTTTAAATATCTAAACAGATTTTTTTTTATTTCAGCCAATTCAATTAATTTTTAAAGTGTTTTTGTTGAATCCATTA
The DNA here is from genome assembly GCA_019049475.1 of Eueides isabella. Taxonomy (NCBI): domain Eukaryota; kingdom Metazoa; phylum Arthropoda; class Insecta; order Lepidoptera; family Nymphalidae; genus Eueides; species Eueides isabella. Next base: position 10,855,274 of record CM032401.1, read on the forward strand.
CTTTATAGTAATATAATTATTTATTTCAGAATGTATTAAAACAATATAAATACTAAATGTTAGGGAAAGTTTTCAAATTATATTAACAATATCTAAAAGGTCATTCAATTGAAACTAACTTAAAAAATATATGTACATACAAACTGTACTTCGGAATCCATAAGTTCAGTTCAACATTATGATTGTAACGTGACGCTGTTAATTTTATTCTGTCTTTATACAAACCACTGATGTTTTACAGGTATGCTCATATAAAACTATTTTATAATTTATATTTTAAATAACCATTAAAAAAACTAGGCCTTTTACGGACATAACAGAGTAGGTAGAGAGAAGCTAGAGATCTAGTATTACGAGACTTCGTTCTAATAAGGGCTCTTCCTTTTCCCACTTTCCACCGAACTTTTAAAGTATTCCGTGTTGACTAGTGAACATAACGCCGCACATTGCCTCGTTGCCAAAGTGAGGTTATCATAATATTTCATATTTCGTTTTCTCGTGTGAGAATCGAACCTGTTACGTTTACAGTCGCATGCATCGTGCTACTGCGAAAGGAGGTGCCTTTCTAATTATATATAGTTTTGCTGAGTCAGGATTACTGGAGGTCATTTTAGCATTTAACTAATTTAAGTGGAGTTGCAAAATTGTTTGTAGCTTGGTGATCATCGACAAGTTTCAATGTTTTCAAGTCCGTCTGGCAAGACCATTTGTCATGAGATTGTGTGAAGGTAACAAATTATGTTAAGATTATTAATCTATAAAAACTAACTACTATTTTTTTAAAATTTTCAAATTTTTTCTAGTTTTGAAATAAATAAGGCGACTGGTCTCATTTTTTTCATATATCTGAAAAATGATATTTGAAAGTTTCTCTCATTGAGGTTTTATATAGAAATTAATACAAAATATCCTCCGATGACTAGATATAGAATGAATAGAGCCAATATAGAATATTTCCTGTCGACCTATAGTTATGAAATTTGGTACGAAGTGGAAACTAGTAAAGAAAGAAAAATCCGAAATTAGTATAAACTTATTAATATTTCACAAAAAAAAAATAAACACTACAAACTTATAATATATTTGTAGTCCATTTCATACAAAATGAATGGAAACACCCACAGTTATAAGTTTCTTAACAATATTTACCGTGTAATCAAAACCCATACAAATCTCATAATTATCATGAAATTTGCGCAAAGCGAAAACTTGCAATACAAATAAAGTTATTAAAAACTATTACAAACAAGTAATTCTATTTCATTTCAAACAAAATGAGTGGATACGCCTGCACACTTAAGTTTGTCAATTCTCATTAGCTCTACTTTACATTGACATACCATTCCAAAACTGATAAGGAAGCCTACGGAAGAAAGGGAGAATCTGAATCGGTCTAGACCGGTTTTTATAAAAAAACGTGGTTTTGATGAATTGGTCAAAGTTTCTTAGACATAGGGACTGTAGAACAGGGTCTTTCCCAGCACATGGCGGGTTAGGCAGAGGAAACTTGGGAACAAAGTGTTAAGACACTCCGTTCCCATTATGACACTTTCGCTCCCAGCCTGCCACCAAAATGAGGCGCTGTGGCTGAAAAATATTAAATATTTCATTTTATCGTGTTGATCGAAATAATATTAACATTTTGCTATCTTAAATATATTTTTAACACGAAACCTGTCACGTACGATTACCAATTCAGTTTGATTACATTAAATTATTTAACTTTTGGTGAAAGTTTCTTAAGTATTTGTACTTTCATTGATAATTTAACTCTATGGAATGAAGATTGACATGGATAGATATTGTGTATTTGTAAGAACAATATTTTAAATTTTTGACTGTGTGATTTTGGCTTAGAATAGTATCACTCTGGTACTAGTGGTGGCGTAAGAGGCGACTAAAGTATGTGTGGGAGAGTCATGTTGTCAGCAATGGCAACACGCATGGCGACACGCAGACTCGACCGAATTATTACCACTCCCGGCATTTAAAACTGGCGTTAAGTTGTGGCTTTGGCCACTACGTTCCGCATTAGGTAATGTCGGGCCCCAGTTCCCATCCACTTTATAGATCGGCAACGCTCCTGTAGCTCCTCTGGTGCTACACGGAGTCGTGAGCGACAGTCATCACTTACCATCAGGTGACCCGTACGCTCGTTTGCCGTGTCTTTCCATAAAAAAAAAACAATATATATTGTACTTTTCCTCCAATTTTTTATAGCTTCACGCTGTATCCTGTATGACAGGGTAGGCAGAGGGAGCTTGTGAACCTAGCGTGAAGACACTCCGTGCCGTTACACACTTTCCGTGGAATTTGAGGCATTTCGTATTGAGAGGTGGAACTCAACACCGCGCTTTACCTTGTTACCTGAGCGAAGAAATGAAAACATTGAATATTTAATTAGTAATTGCAAAATATTTCATTTTCTCGAGTGGGGATCGAACACAAAACCTGTCGCCTATACAGTAACACGCTTATTCCCCTGGCGCTACGGTCTCACATTTCTAATGTTATGACAATCTATTTTTCGCTTCCCGTCCAATTTTCGAATATTGTATGGAGTGGCGGCCTTCAATGCAGTGGTTCGCTCTAATGAGCGATTTTAGACTAAGCTTTGCAATAATATATCTATACATTAAAATAATGTATGTGCTATGAATTGTGTATAAAATTTGTATAAATATTAATAATATAATATTCAACTACCTGCACTTTGGATCGCTAGTAATATTGAAAATAAACCTATTTTTCTTTCAAACATGATAATAATATTTTCTAAATATATTTAAAGTTATATATTAACATTAATAACCCGCGGCTTTACCTTTTTGAATTACACTATTTTACTTACTAATAAATATATTTTTTTGTTAAAAAACTATAAATTGTAGAAATTTAGCCAAATGTAGTATTATAATATCAATCGATTTTAATAAAACAAACATTAAATGTTGAAGGAAGGTTACTCAAAATATGATTTAATATGGTTGAAAACAACATTAAAATCTAAAGAGCCGTTATTGAGATTAGCGCGTACAAACGCACGAATATACGGAAAAAAAAAAATAAAAATCAATATTTTGAGCCTTTTTTAATATATCTTCCTTGTACACCTGTCCGTACATTGTCTGGTCAGTTACAGATTTATTATAAGTACTTACTTATAGGTATAAAATAAAACTATTAATCCAAAATCAATACTTAGGTTATTATATTAATAATCCATGCAAATATTTACTTTATAGAAAATTAAAGGCAACGTCAAGTAGCATTTCATATTTAACTGTAATATAAAATGAAAAAATTAAAAATGTACAAAAAATTCGATATGTGAGTTTTAAATCTCTTGCTTTGTATAAAAAATATTGTGAAAGCTAAATTTGAACTTGTAACTCTAAACTATGATTCATAAACATAAGAAAATGACAATATCTCTTTCAACTGAACTTTTTATAGCCAAACTTCGAAAACAAGTAGGTTATCAGCGCTACGGGAATGGATCGCCTCTAATTACCAGTTAATGCGTTCACTGCAATGCGGGAGCGGGCTTAGTTTGAGGAAGAAATCATGATATTTTATTTTTCTCAACTTCACGCTGTATCCTGCATATGGAAAGGAAACTTGGGAAATTAATGTTGAGACACTCCGTTCTGTTCCACACTTTCAGCCGAAATAGAAGCATTGCGTGTTGAGTGGTGGAATTCAACGCTGCACTTTACATTGGTACCAGATTTTCAGATAGATGTCATTTAGTTTTTCATTACATTCCAAAATGTTGTAATGCTAGAGCTATTCTTACATCAAATAAAAAAAAATATTATAATGTAGCGTTTAATTTACTATATGACTACCACACTAACTATAATTTATCGTTTATTAAAGAATCAATAATGATATTTTTTCATTTTAAAAATAGCATGTAAGCCATCATTTCTCAGCGGCATAGCTACTCTGACTGAAAATGTACATTCAATTCCGACTCGAAAGAGTGAATGATCATTTATATCCTTTCCTTAATAAGAAGACAAAGCATAGTTGTACAAAGCAAAATAGATTTCGCCGACAAATAAAGGCATGTTAAAATGGCCACTTCCTACAGAGATTAGGAGGCAATAAAAAACATTACCAAACCACTAACTACCAACCCGAGTATGGACAAGGAGAAAACCCGTGAAATTTACAGATATTTGTTGCTAGTCATCGACCGTGACGTAGTTTGCGGTAACTTCTAGGCGTAAAATGCAACATTCTTTTGCTTTAATTTAATAAAATCCTTTATTTTCGCAGATCTACACGGGTCTTCCTGTGACCATGGACCACTGCAAAATGTTCGAAATGTCAGGTTTTCAAAAAATGTATACAACATCAATGTACGCGTTTAATGTTGTTAAGTTTGTTTGAAAAGTGGGGAACGGAAGTGGAACGGAGTTTCTTAACACTAGGTTCCCAAGTTCCCTCTGTTTACACTACCATGTAAGGGATATGGATACAGCTTAAAGGTAAGTAAGTTTGTTTCATTTAAAATAATACTTATTGTCATGTTTAAATTTCATTCTTACGGAAACAGGACAAAAAGTATTATAATTAATACTTTTTGTCCTGTTTCCGTAAGAATTAAATGCCGAATTTCAACTTTCTACATACTATAGTTTCATTTATGCGATGTCCATCAGAGTAACACTAAGTAACAAATTAAATTAACTATATAATTAATTCATATTCTTATAACTATAAATATGAGTGAAGTAGTTCGTTTATATCACGTGAAGGTTGAAAGTAAATTCGGTAAAGATGTCTCTCACCTGCCCGCCCGCTCTGGAAAATAATGAACCATTAAGTCGTGTTAAGCTACGACGCCCACTCGTACCACCGTTACTTATAAGATCGTAAAGCACTTACACACTTATGTACTAAGTGGTAACGCCTTGTGATTTTAAGTTATTGAACTTAATTATAAGTAGTGTTGTATGTTGAAATAGTGCTTAAACTTTTATAGAGTACAAAGTCTGGCAATATTTCATGTTGCAAAGCGCGATCGTTACATACTCGTATATATATATATATATATATATATATATATATATATATATATATATATATATATATATATATATATATATATATATATATATATATATATATATATATATATATATATATATATATATATTACGTGTTGAGTGGCGGAACCCAACGCCGCGCTTTGCCTTATTACCAGAGCGAAGAAATGAAACATAACTGAAAATATTAAATATTTCATTTCCTCGACCGGGATTCGAACCCAGAACCTGTCGGTTACAGTCACACGCTTGTGCCGCTGCGCCACGACAGGCCTTATTTTAATATATAATAAGCAATTTCAAAGTATTTAAAAAAATATCTTATCGATTAAAGGAATGAGAAGAATAGACCCGGCGTAAGATTAAAACTCAATTGAAAAGAAAGAGGGACGTACATGACAGGTATAATTATAAAAGATATAATGTATAAATATTTAAAAAAAATCTGAAATAATTTTGAAAAACAATAAAATACACAATCCTATAAAAAAATTCCAATTATGGCGTAAATGCACTAATGTTAGATTGTAATCACGCTCGTGAATTTTGTTCCTACTCCAGGAAATTTAATATTCAATTGTTTTGCTGCATGAATTCGGTAGAAAGTGAAAAACGGAAGTGTTCTAATAGAAAAGGAATGGTATGCTAGGTTCCCAGGTTCCTGGTGTCAAGCCTGCTATGTGCGTAATAAATAAAAAAAATGAATAAATAAATGTAATAAATCAGCGTGATACTAAAAGTTAATAAAAAAATAATTTCCCATTTATTTACGTACACATGAATTTTACTCAATTACAGTAATGTTTTAATTTAAAATATAGATTTACTTATTCGCTCCGGAGATCAGCGGACCTCAAACCGCATTTTAAATTTTCAATTAATATTTATCCAACGCTTATTTCAATGTAGCTTAAATAACTATGACAACTGTTTCTCTTCATGCGGTTTAATATCAACTGCGGTGCGTTTTAATCTAGGAAAATATTACAATATTACTTTCTTTCTTTATTTTACTCTGTATCCTGAATACGGCAGAGTGGGCAGAGGGAACTTGAGAGAGAATTAAATAGTTTATATTTCTAGTAAGAAGGCAAAACGCGGCGTTCAGTTTCGCAACTCAACATGCTATGCATCAAGCATTCGACGGAAAGTGAAGATCGGAAGAGTCTTCAGGTGGAACAGAGTCCCTTAACATTAGGTTCCCAAGTTCCCACTTCCTACCCTGCTAGGCTTAGCATATAAAATATCCCACCTTTAATACAATGATTATTACAACTACAACAAAATAATTACCACGCATGATGAGGGACAGTTCTACACTATTTTTACGAAAACGAAGTCTAAAAGTAATGTTTTATCAACTCGTTACTAAATCTACGGTAACATCAAAGCATTGTTCTTGTCAATTAGTGCGAGACACGTCTGACATCTAGACGTATGGCTTGTCACAAAACGTATTCGGTAATTCCACGTAATGTTTTCATCTAAAAATAACAGTTCTATGCTTTCGGGTACACATATTTATTATATTTAAGAGAGAATAATTACCTTGTCATGATTGTAAATGATTTCTACTTCATGGTATGAAATGATGATATCTTGCTTTAGAAACAAGACAAAGCTCGGCTTTGAGTTCCACCTAACATCCAATGACTAGCAAATTGAGAGATTAGTGGGGAACGGTGTATCTTAAGACTAGATGCCCTCCGTCTACTCAGCCCTACGAAGTATGAAGAGTGAAGAACAAGCAAAAAAATTTGTGCTTATTCAAGTCAAAAAACTATCTGTGATTTCGATATAACTATAATTTTCCTAGTTACATGGTATCAAAACACAAGTTTCAAAGTAGTTAGTTAGTTATTAGTGTCGTGGCGCAGCGGCACAAGCGTGTGACTTCAAACGATAGGTTTTGGGTTCGAGAAACTCCACTCGAGAAAATGAAATATTTTATACTTTTAAATGAAATATTTAATACTTTCAAATGAAATATTTAATGTTTTCACTTATTCGCACTGATAACAAAGCAAAGCTCGGCGTTGAGTTACGCCACTCAACACGCAATGCCTCAAATTCGGCGAAAAGTGGGAAATCGAAGTGGAACGGAGTGTCTTAACACTAGGTTCCCAAGTTCTCGCTGCCATGTGTGAAATACAGCGTAAAGCTGTGGGAAGTTTTAAAATATTGTTTATCTGGGTTAATCTCTGAAAAGTTGATTCAGTTCAAAGATAAGATATAAATTACGATTTATTAAACTGTCGTCTAACACTATACATTACTATACATTTTTTTTTAATTATTCAAAAGCTGGGGAACGAAATGGAGTCTAACCATAAAGTTCACAGGTTCACTCTACCTATTCTGTGCCATGTGTGGCATACAGCGTGAATCTGGAAAAAAAGGTATCATTTTATTAATGTGGTCTGTCGTGGCGCAGAGGCACCGGCTCGTGACTGTAACCGACAGGTTTTGGGTTCGATCCCCACTCGAGGAAATGAAACATTTAATATTTTAAATTAGTGTTTTCGCTAACGTGGCGTTGAGTTGCGCCACTCAACACGCCATGCCCTAAATTCGGCGGAAAATGGGGAACGAAGGTGGAACGGAGTGTCTTAACACTTGATTCACAAGTTCACTCTGCCTACCCTGCCATGTGCGGGATATAGCGTGAAGCTGAGCGAGTGAGTATTTTTTTAATATCTGCGTCTAGTCTGATCTGGTCTGGCTACAGAATCAAACTAATATTATAATAAAATCACATCATTATGACTTTAATGTTAAGTAAATAATGATGTTTATTTTCTTAATAGTGAGGTACAATTAAAAGTTTGTGATAAAACTTTAAGCTTCATTAACACTAATGAAGTTAACTAAAGTACTTAGCCGTTTTAGTATTTATACGTAAGAATTGTATAAATATAAAAGCATTTTTAGTTAACCATTGTGGTGTAAGTGAGAAACATTAGCCTGAATGAGATGTGAATTCAATTTCCTCACGGGGTAGTTTTATCAAAAATATATATACATATTTAAAACATATTTTTATCTTATGTAGGTCACAAATTACTAAGATATCACAATGGATATATATATATATATATATATATATATATATATATATATATATATATATATATATATATATATATATATATATATATATATATATATATATATATATATATATATATATATATATATATATATATATATATATATATATATATATATATATATATATATATATATATATATATATATATATATATATATATATATATATATATATATCTTCTCAATTGAGTTTTAATCTTACGCCGGGTCTATTCTTCTCATTCCTTTAATCAATAAGATATTTTTTTAAATACTTTGAAATTGCTTATTATTATATTAAAATAAGGCCTGTCGTGGCGCAGCGGCACAAGCGTGTGACTGTAACCGACAGGTTCTGGAGGAAATGAAATATTTAATATTCTCAATTTAAACTATTTAATGTTTTATTTCTTCGCTCTGGTAATAAGGCAAAGCGCGGCATTGGGTTCCACCACTCAACACGGAATGCCTCAAATTCGGCGGAAAATGGGGAACGGAAGTAAAACGGAGTGCCTTAACACTAGGTTCCTGGGTCCCCCCTGCCTACCCTGCCTCGTGCGAGATACAGCGTGAAGCTGAAAAAAAAAATTAAAACGCATATGCGTACATAGTTTTATGATTATTTATATAGTAGTTTTGGGGTAAAAATGTAACAAACAAATTTGAATTCATATTTATAAAATTAGTTTGAATTTATAATTCTAGGTATCATTATTTTTAACATGTTTTTAAAAAGTCGACTTCTGCATGGTTCGTAATAAAATCTAAGAATCTGAATTACACTTAGGTGCTTCTTATTTTTGAAACTGGAAACTTGGCAAGTATATATTAAAGAGCAATATAATATTATGGTACCATCGGCTTGTTCTAATGAAGGAATTTCTGTAAACATATCAAATTTCTGTTCTTTACGTTTGACTTAAAAATATGTTTTTAGAGACTTTACTTATTTATTTATTAGTAAATAGTTCTATATTAATCCGTACACATCAAGTCATATAATGAGTGAAATTTAATATTATAAATGCTGATTGTTGTTACAAATTTCTCTGGAAGCAAAAAAGGCTTTCGAATATATCGACATTTTTCGCAGCCCTGATAATACTCAGTTTTGTAAAAATATAATTTGAAAGTTGTAAAAACTTAATAGAATTAAATGGCGTATAGTTTTGCATAATATCTACTATTTTCACTTAGCTTTACGTTGTAACGCGCACGTAGCGCCCGTACATTGATGGTATCTAGTATTAAAATATTCTGTTTCCCATTTCGTAACGATTTTTTTGAATGTTGTATGTTAAATGATGGAATTCAGTGTAGCACTTTATCATTTTTTATAAACAAGAAAATGAAAATAATTGATTCTCCCTAGGATATTCACCTGATAGATATTTTTCTTACAGTTTTACTCCGCATATGGTAGGGTAGGCAGAAAGGATTTAAGAAACTAGTGTTAAGATACTCCGTTAAATTTCCCACTTACTGCCGAATTTGAGGTAATGTGTGTTGAGTGGCGGAACTTAAGGCCACGTTTTGTCTTGTTACCAGAGCGTAGAAAATGTAATTTTTTTGAATATTTCATATGACAGGATATTATTTTCGCCTTTTCACCGTGTGATTCCGGCTTAGAATAGGATCACCCTGGTACTGTCGTAAGAGGCGACTAAAGTACGTGTGGTAGAGTTACGTTGTCAGCAATGGCAACATGCATGGCCAGACTCGACCGGATCATTACCACCCCCGGCGTTTAATACCGGTGTTAAGTAGTGGCTTTGGCCACTGCGTTTCGTATTGGGTAATGCCGAGCCCTGCTGCCCATCCATCTTATGGACCGACAACGCTCCTGTAGCTCCTCTGGTGCTACTCCTCGGGTGGTATTAACTTACCATCAGGTGACCCGTACGCTCGTTTGTCGTGTCTTTTCATAAAAAAAATAATCTTCACGACAGGCTTTAACACCAAAGACATGTTATTTACAATTAGACGCTTTTGACCATATTTTATTTATAACTCATCTATAGAAATAAAAAACTTAAAATTAAAGGAATTGAAGAGCAAATATAAGTTAATGTTAAAAAAAAACATAACAATTAACTTAAATACCTTTTAAGGTTTAGAAATAAAAAATCGTTTTACATTTGATTTCTGGTACCAATACCAGTACCTAAGTAATGAAACCATACGAAGTATAAGCAAAGTTACGACCGACACATACATAGGTACATACATATTGGCCTCGTAATGCCCTAATATAATTTGTCAAGCACAAAACGCAATAAGTATTATGAGAACAAATTAAATATTTTACACGGCTGTACATTGAGCAGAGTATATTTAAAAAACACATTATTGAATTTTATTCCCTATTTATACTACTTTAGAGTTGAATTTTCTATGATCTGGTACGTCAAGGTTCACCTAAGGTAGGTTGTATTTTTTCTTCCTCCAGGGAAATCACCGGTGGACATTAAATTCTGATGATGGGTGTGCAGCCATGTATTTTGGTTTTACAGCAAATAACTACTGGGATGTATGTATGTTTAAATGATTATCAATCATTTTAACTGTTTAATTTGATTAATCAAAGTAACATTCAGTTTATTTTAGTTCAGTATTTATGGTATTTCAGTAGAGAATCGCTCTTTGAATCTGTTTTACATAACTACATGCGCACCTTTGCTCAATATTTATTACTTAAATAAATTGATACCACAATATTTTTCACGTTGTATCTTGCACATGGTATGGTAGGCAAAGAGAACTTGGGAACATTGTGATAAGAATTCACACACACATAGCTTTGCCTTGTTACCGTAGAGAAGAAATGAAAACATTAAATGTTTAATTTGAAAATATTAAATATTTTATTGTCTCAACTGAGAATCGCACCCATAACCTATCGCGTTTCCAGTCACTCCCTTGTGCTTCTGCGCCACGACACACCCCAATACCATAACTTAAATAAATTTATTGATTTTCTGTATATAATGAGTACTATTGAGATCATCGTGGCGTAGCGTTCCTTCACTGAAGAATGCATTATTTTAATTTCTTCTTAGTTTTATTGAATCAAAGTAACAAAAAATGTGATGGTGGTAAAAAGCACACGGCCCACCTGATGGTAAGTGGTCACCGTGGCCTATTAACGCTTGCAACACCAGGTGCATTTCATGGACCTCGCCGACTCCTTAAAAATCTATTTTTTTAAATATTTTTTTCATATGGTACGTAATTTTTAACGTACCATATGAAAAAATAATTGAAATAATTAGTAATTTAAATAATTATAACGTAAACGTAATTTTTCAATACTATTGATATTAAATAAATCAATAAATTCTAACTGGTTAAGACATATTTTAGTTTACATTAAACTATTCATAGACTTCAATCAAACCATATAACATGTAACGATTTCAGTGCCTGCAAATTTAGTTGCTAATAACGTAAAGAGTTGCTAAAATATGCATTTGGGTTAGCCATTCTAAACCGGAAGTTCCGTTTTTCCATACATTTGTCTCTTTTACTCCCACAGACGGCTAGTAATTTTAAAAAAATATCCCTCTCGCACTAATCGGATCTGCATTTACATAATTAAAAGTGAAAAGAGGTATTAAAAATGTGGATTGTATTTACAGTGCATTTTTATCCTTAATTATTTATAGAATATTATTAAAAGAAAATTAAAATTCTTGTTTATTAATAAAAAAGCACAGGGTTGAGTTACGCCACTCAACACGCAATTACTTGATATTTGAGCAATGATTTGAGTGCTTTTGCATGGCTCCTGTTTCCACGTTTCCTGTTCCCATATTATAAAATGTCTTTATTAACATTATATCTTTTTTTCTGTATCTTTTTCTATTCTTTCTATATTTCTATCTTTTTTTTTCATATTAGAATAGGTGCCATGGCATTTTGTGGATACAAAGGTACTTTAAATAAAAATTTTACCATTAAAATGAATAATTTGCGAAAATATTGCAATTTTACATCAATTGTCTATGAATCAAAAATAAAAAAGAAATGTTAAAGCTTTTCCGGTACTTTTTGTTTTCCGGTTTTTTGTTTTCCGGTTAAAGAAATGTCTAAGAACAATCTTTTTCGGTAAGGTAAAAAATAAATGTAGGTATGTAATAAATGTATCACACTCTGTTTTCAACTGGTAGTTGTATTTATTATTTACTACGTGGCGGAACTGAAAACCATCCTTTGTGTACCAGAATTAGGAAAATTAGGAAATAATATAATTTTTAATATAACCTTTCCCTCTTGTGGGAATCTTATCGACGACCACCATATTGACAGTCATACTGAGTCACAATAGCCCGTATTAATAATTCTTGCTTTTCATTTGATGTATAAATAATAATCTTAATTTGGATCTCACAATGCTTGATTTTAAAATAATAACAAATAAACAAGTGACCTTTCCTCTCCGTGAATTTATGTCAAATATATTAAAACGTCAAACTCGAATGTCATTTGGAAATCTCCACGATTCAAGAGAGCTCGAAATTTGAGCTGTTATCCCTGACGTTCGGTAGGAACGACGTGATTGCGCTAGAATGGGTGAATCTGGGAATAACACGGTAGTCCATACTAGTATTATAGGTTCGAAAGTAACTCTGTATGTTTGTATTTTTGTCTATCTCAGACACAAACACAGCTGAACTTATTGTTATTTCTCTGGCTTAACTTTACGAGAAACTTAAAATCTCCCTCTCAGCTTCACGCTGTATCCCGCGCATGGTAGTCAGAGGGAACATGGGAACCTAATGTTAAGGTACTATGTTCCACTTCCGTCCTCCACTTTCCGCTGAATTTAAGGCATTGCGTGTTAAGTGGCGGAGCTCAACGCCGCGTTTTGCCTTGTACCAGAGCGAAGAAATGAAAACATTAAATATTTAAGTGAGTGGGGATCGAACCCACAACCTGGTGATTACAGTCACACGCTTGAGCCACTGTGCCACGATTTAAAATAATATTTTATAAAAACATTGCCCTTTAAAAAACCTACATACATATATTTTTATCTCTAATGATTAAGCCACAGTAGTCATTTGAATACACTTAATATCAATTTAAATCTATCTGATTGTTGTTATTATATTTTCTACAATTTGGTATTAATCATTTTCAAAATAAATAAATAATAGTCACTTCTAGCAATTTAGATATTGGCTAAGCCGTTTTTGAAATTAGGTTGGATAAGCATAGAAACTGGCAGGCCTGTCGTAGCGCGTGGGCTCAAGCGTGTAACTATTAACACAAGTTGTGGGTTTGATCCTATTGAATGAAATGTATATTTTATATTTAATATTTTTTTTATTTATTACGAAATATTATGTTGTATTATAATTTGTTTGGATATATATCCGCATTAATGCGGATGAAGTCGCGGGCGAGTCGCTAGTATTAATACAAATATCTATGAAATAAATGGTAGCCAATTTTAACCTAAATTAGCTAGAGCCTCAGTAAATTCAACCGCAATGTCTTCTATTTCACACAAATATTTATTGTATTTATTAGACTTACCAAGTATTCGTAGGCAGAGATATATTTTATTCTTTTCGCCTGAACTCAAGACGTCGCATGTACTAACCCCACTTTTGGTGTCTCTACATGAGAGAATTGAATATCCTTAGATGAGCCAAACTCACAATTATCACGTTAACAGTCGAAAACTTACTGCAATAACTTTTTCTCTAACTCATTTTTGAGATATATATTTTTTTTAGTTTTATAACTTGACACTGTATCCCATACATAGCAGGGTAGGCAAAGATAGACTACGTACCTTATTTTTTAATAGGACAAGGCAAACAAGTGTACGTGTCACCTGATGGTCAATGATCACCGCTATGGGTTGCGGTTACTGTAAGAGTTACAAGAGAGTCAGAAGAGTAACGAGTGTGATGCCAGCCCTTAAAGTAGAGATAGACGCATTTTTTGATTCCAATTAAGACATCTTCGTTCCCCACCTGCCTTCAAATTATACATTTTTTTTTTAAATTAACGACCAATTTTGAAACGTCATGTGAATATCTATCCTAAGCCCCAGTCGATTCGACTTGAGTCAGCCAGTTGAAATACGTCGCTGTCATCTCCTTCGTATGACGTTTTGCTGAGTGGCGACTGCCGATGCGATGATGCGCCTAGCGGAGAAGCATTGATTATTCCAATTTCTGACCCGAGACCTGTGACTTTGATTTAAACGAGGTATTTTTTTACTCTAACTGAGGTTAGGAGTTCCAATTCTACTTGCTCTAAAATGTATATATAATAAACATAAATGTTAAAAGTAACAAAATTATTATATTATTTTTATTCAATATCTTGATGCACGTTTAAATAAAAAAATACAATTGAATATCTATATTTATAATTAATCTGTATCCCATTAATGTATGTACAAGGAATATATATTAAAAAAAATCATATAGATGACGTTTCTTAATACTATAGGATCCAAAATAGTGATTATTTTTTCTGTTTGTATGAGAACGGCTAACGAGATTTAAATGTAGTTTTGACTATTATAATTTGGCAAACTGTTAACATAGCTTCACGCTGTATCCCGCACGAGGCAGGGTAGGCAGAGGGAACCCGTGAACCTAGTGTTAAGACACTCCGTTCCACTTCCGTTCCCTACTTTCAGCCGAATTTTTGAGGCATTGCGTGTCGAGTGGCGGAATTCAACGCCGCGCTTTGCCTTATTACCAGAGCGAAGAAATGAAACATTAAATATTTAAATTGAAAATATTAAATATTTCAATTCCTCGACTGGGGATCGAACCCAGAACCTGTCGGTTACAGTCACACGCTTGTGCCGCTGCGCCACGACAGGCTTTTTCATACTTAATCCATTTAATTAACCAGCATTATATATATAATTATAAAGTGTATCTTTATACTTCACATTATATACCTTAACTACTTTCAAATAAGATTGTCCATGCGCCATCGCATATCTCTTCCAGAGCGTTTCATCTAAACTAGGATTGCAATCACCAATCATGTCAAGGGTCAGTCCGTCTATTTGACGTGCCAAAAACGTTTACCTTTAGCATGATTTGCTTGTTGATTCGCAGAAGGTACAGCAAAGCAATATCGTTTATTTAAATCTCTACTATATTGTTTTGGTTTTTTTTTATGTTCACGTTACATCTTCTACAAGGAATAGGCAAGGGAACCTATGAACCTAATGTTAAGTAAGAGTAAGTATGTAAATGTTAAGTAGGAGTAAGTATGTTAAGTATCGTAACGGAGCGTCCGTTCCATTACGACACTTACGTTCCCTAGTTTGCCGAAGTCTTGTTGTTCGGCGTGTTAAGTGGCGGAATCTAACGCTGTGTTGAGTTTAATCATATCGATATTTTTTGGTTTATCCTTTAATAAAATCGACTCTATTGTAATTAAAAATTTAGATAATTATGTGGCTTCACGCTGTATTCCATATGTAGTAAACTAGCCAAAGTAACATTTCATATTAAATGGTGAAATTAAACGCTGTGCCTTGTCTTTACAAAACGCACCGTTAATTTCCGTCATTCAACACGCAATGCCTAAAATTTGGCGGATAGTGGGAAACAGAAGTAGAACGGAGTGTCTTAACACTAGGTTCCCAAGTTCCCTCTGCCAACCCTGCCATGTGCGGGATACAGCGTGAAGCTGAGCCTTGTCTTGTAAACAGAACGCGATAATGAAAATAATTCCTAGATATAAACAATTACTGGATTAAATTAATAATTTAAATGTAATATAATAGTAATAGTGTAAATTGTTTAATTCGAGTGCTCCGAATATATTGGAAAATGTTATTCAGTTCATATACAAACCGGAAGCAGATGGGTTCCGGTGGACTGACAATTTACAAAATTGATTTAAATCGTTCAATTCATGCAGCCGAAATGTGTAGGGGTTTTCGATGGTATCTTAATATAGAGTTGTATCAGACTTATTGACATATATACATATGTAACAATTATCTAATATTGAAAGTAATTATTTGGAAATTCGTATTAAATAGACTTTTAGAATTGGTTTTGTTTTTAATTTATCTATATGCTTGCTTGTCTTCTGGATTGCGTGATATTTAAAAGGGGTGGTGGTTAGCGCTATGATTTCTTAAAATCTGGAGGAAAAAAAGGGAGCATTAAAAAAATAAAAATAAAAATATATTTATTTCAGTTTCACAGTTTCAGTTTCTATGACCTGCCCGTTTGTCGGCCTATGGCACGCTAGTTTTAAAATAAATGAAAAGTTTTGAGTAATTTTATAAGCAAAAGCTTTCTGCCGTCTTAAATCATAATAGTGCTTTACTATTTTTTGTTAAAAACGGTTTAGTAGTAGATCAAGAACTGAAAGTATTTGTTTATAACTTATTCATAACTTGTTCATAATTTTCAAGTATTTTTTTTGGAATATGTAATAATTAGCTGTTGTAGACACATTTATATTACATATGTATGTCTTTTTAAACATAAATCTCTTTAAAGATTTAGAGAAAATGGGCATAGTTTTTAATGCTTAAGTAACAAAAAATGTAAATGAAATAGGAGAATTATAAGACATCTGTTACTGTCGTGGAGCAGCGGCACAAAAGTGTGACTGTAACCGACAAGTTCTGGGTTCGATCCCCAGTCGAGGAAATGAAATATTTAATATTTTCAATTTGAATATTTAATGTTTCATTTCTTCGCTCTGGTAATAAGGCAAAGCGCGGCGTTGAGTTCCGCCACTCAACACGCAATGCCTCAAATTCGGCGGAAAGTGGGGAACGGAAGTGAAACGGAGTGTCATAACACTAGGTTTCACTTCCTTTCCCTCTGCCTACCCTGCCTAGTGCGGGATACAGCGTGAAGCTGGAAAAAAAGAAAAAAAGGAGAATTATAAGACATCTGTTACTAAGGTTTTTTTTATAGAAAAAACGGCAAACGAGCGTACGGGTCACCTGCTGGTAAATGATCACCTTCGCCCACGGCCCTGAGTAACTCCAGAGGAGCTACAGGAGCGTTGCTGTCCTTTAAGGTAGAAGGGCACCGGGGCCCGGCATTACCTAATAAGATACACAGTAGCCAAAGCCACTACTTAACGCCAGTCTTAAATGCCGGGGGTGGTAATAATCCGGTCGAGTCTGCCCATGCGTGTTGCCATTACTGGCAACGTGACTCTACCACATGCAAAAGGTTACTTAACAAATACGAGTTTATTAATAGGTTACATAAGAAATTATATACTTCTTATTTTTCTTAAAGATAAATAATCGAAGAAATAAATAAATTTAGGCAGATATAGTAAAGCTGCTTAGAAAGTTTACGCTTAAGCTAGATTAACTCCTACAAAGTAAACAAGTACATAATATTTTATTTCAATATTGTATAAATATAATATTGAGACCTTCGTGGCGTAGTTGGATAGTACTTATAATCAATCAGCTTAACACGATGGTCGTGGGCTTGATCCTGACTCGTGAAAATGAATTATTTTTTATATTACGCAGCGTTGAGTTCCGCAACTCGTGCTTAAATTGTGATGAAAAGGGTTTTATATCACTTTTTAATTATTATAAGTACACACATAGAATAAAAGATGAATTTTGAAAACGTGTCAAAAATTTTAAAGCGCGGGTTCATATCCCGTATGTATTTCTGATATTGACAGCCTATTAAAAATAAAACAAAGGATTGGCGTAAACTCAACATTTATTTATTTAAAACTCAATTTTCTTACTTTCTTTTCACTGTCAAACTTTATGGTATGATATTAGAGTTCTAATTGACTTTTTATTTAATTACGAACCTTTTATTGGTATATAGATAAATGTTTGTTTTAGACAATTTCAGGCAATTATTAATCTTTTATCGCCGTAAAAACAATCCTCTTACTTCAAGGAATATTATAAAAAAAGAATTAGTAAAATCAGTTAAGCTGTTCTTGAGCTGCGCTTACCAACACATTCTGCGATTCATTTGTATATAATAGATCAAAGATCTTTAGATCTTATTATTTATTTATTTTTTTATGTTACAATTTTCAAATTAGTTTAAGCATATAATATATTTAAGGAGAACATATTACGTTCAATTGACAACATAAATAAGCATATACCAAATCCACAAAGTGCTGTAAATCTCAGCGTTAAACGGCCTATATAGACTGAGTAAAAAAATAAAATTATCTTTCACTATTAAAACTATTTGAGTTATATCTTATACGAATATATGTATTTACTGTTTTCAGTAAATTCTTGCTACCTCGATATTCTACACGAGATAGTGATATGTTTTTCATACACCACTCGTACCTTACCGTGCTCAAGCTTACCTGATTAAAGTCGTAACGTCTTGAGGTTCTCGAGCTTTGCGGTGACCCGCGGTCTGAGCCTGACGTACTTACTGTAGCCTTGCAGTTAATAGGACCTCCTTTAAACCATTTGTTGGGCTTAAAATAAATATAAGATGTGTATTTATATAAATTATCTTATTTTATCTGTGTCCATACTAATATTGTAAATTATTAGAGTTTGTTTAATTAAATATGCTGATATCAAAAACAATTTGATCGAATTTCAAAGAATTACCTTTTTAGTGAATATCACTCACTCATGTGCGGGATACAGCGTGAAATTGAGTGTTTCACGCTGTATCCCGCACATGGCCTACTCTAGGCAGCGGAAACTTGGAAAGCTAGTGTTAAGACACTGCGTTACGACCCCAACTTAATTGTTTAGTGAATAGCCCATAAGAAAAATTACGTTATTTATCGTTTTGATATAGCCTACTACAGCTGCGGTCAGCGAATTATGTTATATCAACAAAAAAAAATCCAGGACCTCTTTGATTTTGTTATGTTTGGTATAAATTTCATTTCGTATTAATTTAAGTACACGCAAACATTAGTATAAATATAATTAAATTTAAATAACATAAAACGGGACATAAAAGTGTGTTACTGAAAGAAACCACATGTTCCCTCCGTCATCTACTACAATATACTACGTAAAGCTTAAAAGTAAATATATGTTTAGTTCCTTAACACATGTCGTGGCGCAGCGGCACAAGGGTGTGACTGTAATCGACAGGTTGTCGGTTCGATTCTCACTTGAAGTGAAATAATTAATATTTTTGATTTAAATATTTATTTTAAATGAAACACTTTTAAACGGATTAATCGCGTATATTGAATGGTAAACATTTTTGAGAAACCCGACGTTTCGAACACTTTACAGTAGTCCGTGGTCACGGGTAGACTCTGAGTCTACCCGTGACCACGGACTACTGTAAAGTGTTCGAAACGTCGGGTTTCTCAAAAATGTTTACCATTCAATATACGCGATTAATCCGTTTAAAAGTGTTTCATTTAAAATGTATAACAATCGCGAAAATCAAAGACATTATTAAATATTTATTGTTTTCATTTCTTCGCTCTGGTAAGAAAAAGAAAGGCAAATGCAGTGTTAAGTTTAACAACTCAAAATGTAATGCCTCGGTGGAAAGTGAGGAGTGGAAGTTGAACGGAGTGTTTAACACTGGATTCCCAAGTTCCCTCTTTTTAACCTGCCATGTGCGGGATACAACGTGAAGCTGAGTGAGTGAGTGATGTTTAATTAATTTTGATATAACCATACAGATATTGTAAATAAACATAATGTAACCATGATTAAGATGATAAATACAGAGTATTATTATTTATATTAATAATGGTTTTTCAGTCTGTATAAATGATGCCTCATTTTGTGCTGGAAATTGCAAAATATTTTAAATATAAACATTCTACCGATGGCGCTCGGTATTACGTCATAACTCAAAGATTGATTGTAATATTTATTGTGTGTTATTATAAATTCTGTGAACAAAAGAGCTCATGTATTATAATATTATTTACCACAAGTGAATATTATTTTTATTCATTTTTATAAGTTTTTTGCAGTTACACGCTGTATCCAGCAGGGGTAACTTGGCAACCTGGTTTTAAGACATTTAGGTTTGTGCTCCTCTTTCCGGTGAATTGGAGGAACTGCGAGCCTTATTTTAGAGCATTATTTTATTTGATATTTTATTTCCTCGAGTGGGGATCGAACCCACAATATGCCACATTTACAGGCAAGCCTCCTCCCTCCTCCACTTGCTTTATATAAATATTTAGATTCTCTAAATCTAAATAAACATTGAATTAATCTTTGGAAAAAAATATTTTAGTCAATGTTCATAATAAGATTATGAGCATTAATGAAATGAAAATATATTTACTTTCCTACTTTCGAAAGACTAAGCATGGCGTTGTGAACTACTATTCAACATTTCATTAATTCAACCGAAGAATGGAGAACACTGTGTTATTATAATAAATTGTTTCTGTACGAAGTACTTAAAACAATTTAAAAATACAGCTGTATCCCACATGTAACACGTTGCAGTGTAGGCAAAGGGAACTTAGGAAGCATCTAGCAAGACACTAAAAAATTCCCATTACAAATTTTCTTACATTTCGCCGAATGAACTATCGCGAGTAAACTTTCTCAATAATTTATTAAAATACTAACTATACTGTACTATACTAATATATAATATTTTAAATAAAATATATTTACAAACAAAATCATCAACTACAAATTTAACGCACAATAAAAGGAATATCCAACCTCGTTGTAACGTAATCGTTAACAACCATCCAATACCATATATCCCGCACTACCCCTTTATTGGGGACAAGGGTAGTGAATTATGAGAGTCGCTACATAGATGGACAATAAAATTTATAGTTTCGATAGTGGAGAATGTTATTTAGTCCATATATGGTATGTCTGTACGCCTAGCAGATGTGTTTCGCGGGTTTGGTAATTAACAAAATGTCAATGAAATCATTTTTTTGTTATTATATTATAATTTAAGGCATGATAGGTTCGATCTCCAATCGAGAAAATGAAATATTATTATATATTTCCTTTTCCAATTGCCAGCATTGCTCTGGCAATGCTGGCAAAAGGCAAAGCGCGATGGTTACCTCCCGCCACTCAACACGCAATACCTCAAATTCGACGGAAAGTGGGGAACGGAAGTGGAACAGAGTGTCATAACACTAGGTTTCACTTCCGTTCCCTCTGCCTACCCTGCCGCCGCGCTTTGCCTTATTACCAGAGCGAAGAAATGAAACATGAAATATTTTAATTGAAAATATTAAATATTTCATTTCCTCGGCTGGGGATCGAACCCAGAACCTGTCGGTTACAGTCACACTCTTGTGCCGCTGCGCCACGACAGGCCTGTTCTGCAATATTATTTTTAGGAAAAGTTTTTTAAAATTCTTGCCTTTATTCAGTATCTTAAATTTTACTCTTAAAAGTGTTACGAATAAAAATATCCTAATGAGTAAATGAATAGTTACAGTACATTTTTACTGTAGATAACTTTTTCAATATATTTTTTTATTATTTAATTGAAATATTATTTTCGACTCTATTTTAAGAAATTGAATGTTTATGTAATAATGTCATGTAAGTTATACATTTTAAATGAAACACTTTTAAACGGATTAATCGCGTATATTGAACGGTAAACATTTTTGGGCAGTACGCGAGGCAATTAAGGAATCGTTGGCGGTAGTTTGATATAATAATTATATCAACTGACAGACAAATGCCACCTCAGTCTACCCGTGACCACGAACTACTGTAAAGTGTTCGAAACGTCGTGTTTCCCAAAAATGTTTACCATTTAATATACGCGATTAATCCGTTTAAAAGTGTTTCATTTAAATTGAATGTTTATAGTTGGAACTCGATGCAGAGGTATTTTCTATAAGAAGGGGGAAATAAAAATTATTTAAAAATAATGATTCCCCTAAGTAGAAATTGAACTTACAGTTTACCTCTATCCTGTGGAACAGAGCCGTGCCCATAAATGTTTAGTTTTTTAACTTAATACTATATGTATATAGCACCAGCACTTTGTTAGGTGGGCACAGGGAACTTAGGAACATTATGTTAAGATACTTTGTGCCCATTAAGATACTTCTGGTTTCCTCGTTCTGCCGAATTCTCAAGACACTGAATATCTAGTAACGGAATTCAAAGACCTCGTTACCAGAGCGAGAAAATATAAATATTAAATATATTACTACCCCGAGTGGGAAAGGAACCCACAAAACCTCCTTTAGAGATCTTTTGGTCTTTTACACTTTTGATAACCATTATTTCGGAACATAAGAAACCACAATCCTCACGTACAAACATACGTCTTTCCTCTTCGACTATGTTACGAGGAATCAATATCTTCTCATGGTAGCGTTCACATTGATTGAAATAAACGTACACGCACTAAACACAAAGCACTCTTGGGAAATCAGTGGCGACAAATCTCAGCTCAGAATGTTAGATACAAATAACGATTTACACATAAATTGTTAGAATTTAATATGAATTTGTAAGTATGTGTTTAATTTAAAAATATATTTAAAAATTAAACACGTATGTTTTTAAAAAAATTAAGGTGGAGCAAAAATATTGTATTTAGGGTTCTGTACCTCTAAAATAAAAAAAAACGAATCACTTTGTTGTCTGTCCGTTCATCCTTCTCATCAAACTAATATCTAATCATTTTTAACTTATTTGCTCAAGAACAAGGTATTAAGCTTAAATTAATATTATAAAATGATTTTAAGTTTAAAATCTCTTGGAGAACAGATAAATAAATATACTTTAAGTAACGCAATCAAAAGATACCAGCGTTTATTTATTTGATCTTTCATATACTGTATGTAATGGCCACACTCATACATGTCCTACAACCATGAAATGTGTGACTTTGAATATTTAAATACCAAGAAGTTAAAAATAAAGAGAAATAATGTGTAACTCAATCACATCACTTATCGTTATTTTCTTACAATTTAAATGCATACATGCAAAATTATTTGTCTCTTCTTCAGCTTCTCGTTGTATCCCGCACATGGCAGGGGAGGACTTAGTATTAACACACTTCGTTCCCCACTTTCCTTATTCTCTTTTTTCCGCCATATTAAATATTTCATTTGTAAACAATTTGATTTTTTTTTTTCACTTCTTCGAGTGGATATCGAACCGACAGCCTGTCTCTGCGCAACAACAGGCATAAAAAAATTTATTCATCAATTAGTATCTATGTTATGGTGTTGAGTTTCGCCACACAAAATCTAATGCAATAAGTTAGGTAAAAAGTGAGTTCCCTCCGATAACCTTGCCTTGTGCAGGATACAGCGTGAAGCTGTATCTTAATTTTTCATCTATCATGGTGCAGCGGCACAAGCGTGTGCGATAGATTCTAGGTTCGATTCCCAGTTGAGAAAATGAAATATTTAACATTTTCAATTTAAATATTTAATATTTCATTTCTTCGCTCTGGTAATAAGGCAAAGCGCGGCGTTGAGTTCCGCCACTCAACACGCAATGCCTCAAATTCGGCGGAAAGTGGGAAACGGAAGTGGAATGGAGTGTCCTAATACTAGATTCCCGGGTTCCCTCTGTCTACCCTGCCTGGGTGCGGGATACAGCGTGAGGCTGAAAAAAAAATGTTTGTAAAATTTGTTATCATTGTATATCAAATATAAAGTTAAAAATATAATATTTGATTTTATTGATTAATTGTGATTTCCTGTTAATATTAATGGCGATAAAAACTGCTAAGATGATTTCAAGATATAAAAAGATAAACATTACATTACATACTTACCTATTTCAAAAACATTTTAGACTCCACGAAGTGAAATCTTTTTCGTTTCGTATGCAGTTCAGTGCTTTATCCTACTTTATTTTTCTCAGTTGCACAGTTGTCTTGTAAGCATTATTTACGAAATCAACCCGGGAAACAAAACTCATGTAAATTTTAACACTTTTCGCCGACCAAAGGTATCTTGGTCCGGAGTGTGCTTTCTTAAACTGTGAACTTCCGGTATAAACAATTTAAGAATTAGTGGTATTGGTAATATTAATGCACGGCGTACAGCTCCACCACTCAATATGCGATGTCTTGAAATTAGGTAGAAAGTGAGAAACATTCCCTTTTTCCATTACTGTTATATCAAAAATAGTGTTTAATATAGCATAGGTTACTGTGACATCAATTGTTTAAATAAATGTATAATTTAACTTTAGTAAACTAGCTGAATTAAAGACTTAAATAAGGATAATGTCAATATGTTTTCTTTCTACTTTGGGAAAAAGGATCAGGAAGGTAGTATAACTTCATAACATTTAGTCTGGTGGTTGGTTAATTTCTACTTCTTGAGCATTAAAATCGTAATTTTTTATTGCAACGTATTTATAACTTAAAGCATGTAAGAAGTTGCAAGACACAGTACTCACTCAACTCGCATGTCCTTCAATCTCACGTGTATCGCAAATCCGTATCCCAAATCCGCATCAGAATAACCCTTGATCAGCACTCGTTTGACCCAAATTTATTATACCATTTTGACTATTTACAAAATACCGCCTAAGACTTACATATCCCGATTACTTTCCGAAGTTTTTGGGTTTATGAACAAAAAAA
This sequence comes from Eueides isabella, assembly GCA_019049475.1. NCBI lineage: Eukaryota > Metazoa > Arthropoda > Insecta > Lepidoptera > Nymphalidae > Eueides > Eueides isabella. The sequence continues at coordinate 10,879,956 of CM032401.1, forward strand.
TACTTGGTTTGTATATATTAAGGTTTTAGTTTAGTATCTATGTAATATTATAAAAAAAATATTTCTGATATTTTTTTCCTACCTTGCTTACTTCTTATATAAAACTAGGAAACTCTGGAAGCACTTAATACAATGCTTGAATCCACTTGCATAAAAAAGTTTTTATTTACAGTATCGTAAAACAATAGATCTGGAATGATTGTAGATATTTTTTTTTCTTGACATGTAAAACAAATATAATATCGAAGTTGGTTAAAAATATTTAGTGTAAGAGTGAGATATGGAGAATTATGAACAGTATAACTTTCGTTCAAGGAGTTCAACTATTCTCGAGGAAAATCACGTAAGAGGCATAAAGATTCAACGTATTGATAAGGCATAGCATATGTGAATTGTAATTCATTCTACATATGTATATTATTGTAATAGCTAACTTCAATATAAATATATATGTTACATAATTTGCTCTAATTATTATTATTTTTCAGCTTCACGCTGCATCTAAATGCAAATGCGAATGACAGGATAAGCCTAAGGAGAACCTGAAAATCTAGAGTTAGGACATTCTGTTCCGTTCCATTTCCATTCCTTTAAATATTTAACTTGAAAATTTTAAAATATTTCATATCTTCTAGAAGGCCTTAGGCTAGAGGCTCTAATTATACTTTATAAATTTACAAGAATCTTTCTTTATCTCTATTTGTATCATTAATAATAAATAAGTAAATAAATAATAATTTATTCTCAAAATACCAAAAAAAAATCAACGCTTGTCGAGGCGCAGCGGCACTCACGTGTGGGCTGAAAACGATACGTTCTAGGTTCAATCCCCACACGAGAAAATGAAATATATAATATTTTTAAAACTAAGTCAAACTCCTTTTAACTGAAAGCAGAAAATGGGAAACGGAAGTGGAACGGAGTGTCAGGATACAGCGTGAAGCTGAGCGAGTGAGTGAGTGAGTGAAAAATGTAATATCCATATCTTCACCATCTTGTTTTGGCGGCCATTCGAGATTAATAACTAACTCTCAGCTTCACGCTGTATCCCGCACATGGCAGGGTAGGTAGAGGGAACTTGGGAAACTAGTATTAAGACACTCCGTTCCACTTCCGTTCCTCACTTTTCGCCGAATTTTGAGGCATAGCGTGTTGAGTGGCGGAACTCAACGTCGCATTTTGCCTTGTACCAGAGCGAGGAAATGCAAACATTAATATTTAAATTGAAAATATTAAATATTTCATTTCCTCGAGTTGAGATCGAACCCACAATCCATCGGTTACAGTCACACGTTTGTGCTGCGGCGCCACGACAGGCCTCAAGAGATTAATAACAATATTGATTATATGTAAATTCATTATATTTAGAATTGAAATATTTCATAAATACGATAAGTCACATAAAAAGCTTGTATAAAATGAGAATTGAATCTACAACTGCAGTTACTACAAATAACTATTAAGCTGTCACGTTTAATTCATTATAAAGTTAAAGTATTCACCCTAAGTATCGTCTATTAAGAACTGTGAAATAGAATACCCATCCAAGTTTAAAAGGGGATGAGAACAGAAAAAATGCCCGTTTTTTATAATTAAACTTTGTAATTTATATTGGTTGTTCGAATTGGTACTCAGTATTTTTAATTGTTTTTTTTACTAACGAATAGTATTATATCGAGTATATAATTAGGTCGGTCAACTTTAAGTTTTTAACTTTTCTGTTTTCAGTTTCACGTTGAATCTGCCACATGGTAGATAAGGCAGAGGGAACCTGGGAACTTAATATTAAGACAATCTGTCTCTCCACTTTCCGTTGAATTTGAGTCGTTGCGTGTTGAGTGAAACGCAACGTCGGGCTTTGCTTTGTAACCAGAGCAAAGACATGAAAATAATAAATATATTTTTGTATTCGTGATCGAACCCTGATGCGCTTGCAGTTTACAGTTGTACGCGATACGACAGGCTTCATATTTTTAGTTTTGTTTCTAGCAAATAAACTTTAAGAGTTTAGTTCAGTAAACTTTAAGAGTATTATTTTGTTTACGTAACTGGTTTGTATTACGCTTGCTGCGAATTACATTATGAAGGATTTATAAATAAGTACTACAGGATTTATATATAAATACTTTTCTTACCTGAGAATGGACTTTAAAAGTAAGTAGCTAAAACATGTATGGTAGCAGTCTAGTCATCTAAAATATTGCGTTGTGCTGAATGAAATTAACAATATATTGCCGAGAGTAAAAAAACGCGTGTTCACACTTTAACGACTGCCCACCAAAAAAAAATATATATATATATATATATATATATATATATATATATATATATAATATTATATATATATATATATATATATATATATATATATATATATATATATATATATATATATATATATATATATATATATATATATATATATATATATATATATATTATATATATATATATATATATATATATATATATATATATATATATATATATATATAATATTATATATATATATATATATTTTTTTGGTGGGCAGTCGTTAAAGTGTGAACACGCGTTTTTTTACTCTCGGCAATATATTGTTAATTTATTTAATATTAATAATATAATTAAGTGATGTGTTAAAAAAAAACATCCCATCCACCAGTAAAACTATCCTTTTAAAAAAAGCACAGTTTATTTACACAAAATATACCCAAACAACAGGATAATCTTTCATAATTTCATACTTTCACTATATTATGGAGTCAATGAAGCAAACTATTAGTGACCTGAGTGAGCTTTTTAACAAAAGAATGGCCGAGTTTGAAAATAATCTTCAAAGTCCTTCTGTCCCATCAGTGAGTCCGGCATCTAACATAGCGGCACAATTTACTGAATTTAGAACCTTTGTTATGTCTGCATTAGACAGCCTTCACAAACAACTCATTTTAATGACTAGTAAATTTGATGCTCTTGAAATGAAATCCAGAAAGAAGATTATCCTAATGCACGGAATTCCTGAGAAGAAGAATGAGCATGTCTCCTCGACGGCTGTCAAGGTCATTTCTGAACATCTGAATATGCCTGAGTTTAATGCTACTCTTATGAGCCGGTGCCATCGCTTTGGTTATAGTAATAATAACAAGCCAAGGCCTATTTTAATAAAACTTCAAGATCTTACATTAAAAAACAAAATATGGCTTGCTAAAACTAGCTTGAAAAATACTGGCATAACCATGTCAGAGTTTCTAACTAAAGAAAGGCATGAGGCATTTCTCCTGGCTCGTCAGAGATTTGGAATTGGGAATTGCTGGACCAAGGGGGGTCATATAGTTATTATTGGCAGTGATAAATCCCGTTATCGTGTCACATCAGTGGCTGCAGTAAATGCATTACAAATATCTTGCTCTCAAGTCATTCCGTCTGTCACCAGCCCCCCTGCTGATCAACCAAATCCAGGCTATAAGGAAACCAAGGCCTCGCAAATTAGATCTAAACGTATAGTGAAAAAGTAATTATTATTTATATTTTTTGTGAGTACCTAACTTTCAATCCATAAAAGTAAATATTACTTTGAGTTTTACCTAAATATTATTTTGAAACTATTGACTTATTGTGGTGCTGGTCAATCTTTATTACTTTAATTATCTGTTAATATATAGAATAAGTAATAACTTATTATTTTACTTTCTTATTTCTGTTTGGGATAATTTGATTTAATGTAAGTATTTAATTAAAAACACAATTTTATTAATGTCTATGTTAAACTATTTATTAATTAATTTAATTCTTGTTTGGTTTGACAAGAATATTATCAAAAGTTTAATAAATAATATCATACTGTATTGATATTTTATGATATTGTTACAGAAATACATATGTATTATTCATTTATTTATATAGAGAATTTATTTATTAGATTTTTCTGTGCCTTGTAACACTTATACATAGTGTGTAGTGTATTTATAGTGTGTTTATTCTTTTTTTTTTTGTTTTTTTAAATGATAAGCTTGCATTTTGTGTTAAAAATAATATTCATATGTGCTAACTGTTAATACATAAATAATTAAGAAGCACTATTTTATTGGTTATTTATTTATATTGTTAAAGGAATAGTAATGTATTGTTACTTACTCATATATTATAGAATCTATTTATTAGTTTTTCTCTGCTTGTAATATTTTAGCAATTAGGCACTCTGCTTTGTGTTTTGATTTTTTTTTTTTGTTGTTTTTACTATGTATAGTTTTTATTTTATATTTAATAGGGTATGTGAATTTATTAACTGTTATTATATAAATAACGAAGAGGCACTATTTTATACAATGCAATCTCTTTTATTTACTGATGGTTAAGGATGAATAATATTATATATAGTAGTATTAGTGCTTAGTGGTCATTGTATTTATTATTTATATTATTATATTTTTACTTTAATATTATATTATTATATTATTATTTTATTTAAGTATCATATAAGTCTTATCTTAATACTTACTACAGTATTTGTTATGTATGATAGTAACTTTTGTAATTTAAGTGATGATTCTTTTTATTCTCTATCATCTTCCACTGATAGCAGTTTTCACAGTACTTCAGTACCTATTTCGACTTTACTTGAAGACACGTTTTCAAAATCCGTGAAAATTTCAATGTTGTCCACATTAATGCCCAGAGCATTCCTGCTCACTATCCTGACCTTTTAACTTCTTTTGACATTGATAACGTACATGCAATTTTAATTTCTGAAACATTCCTTAAACCTTGCCTACCTTCCGCTTTCTTTTCCATACCTAACTTCCACCTTATACGGAACGACCGTACTGGTAAGGGCGGTGGTGGCGTAGCCATTTACATTCGCAACCACATACCTTTTACAATTATCTCTGAATCTCCATCGCAGTACTCCGAAGCTGCCGAATATATTTTTATTGAAATTATGTTCAGTCGATCTAAATTGTTACTTGGTGTTTTCTATAGTCCTTCTCTACACATCAATTATTTTCATACTTTGGAAACTATATTAGAAAAGCACGCACCCAATGCTGATCATACTATAATTCTTGCTGATTTTAATACATGTATTATAAAAAATGACTCGCGTACAAAACAGCTTTTAAACATTATAAATAGTACTAATTTAAAATTACTTCCATCAAATCCGACACATTTCTTCCCTAATTGTGTCCCGTCCCAACTAGATCTTATAATTGTTTCCTCGGTTGATGATGTAAAGCTACATGGGCAAATGTCTGCCGAAGCCTTCTCCTACCACGATTTGATGTATTTGTCTTATGATGTTCGGCCTCCTAGGGTAAAACCGTCTGTGGTTATGCGACGCAATTTTAAAAATTTTAAGCATGATAAGTTCATGTGCGATCTTAACAAAATCAACTGGGATCCTATTTTCAGGGCACCAACTATTAATGAAAAAACAGACATACTTAGCTCAATTTTAACTGAACTCTATGACAGACATGCTCCTTTTCGGCCAATAAAGTTAAAACACCTACCTGCGCCATGGATTACGCAAGATATAAGATTGTTAATGACTAAAAGAAATTCGGCTAAATCTAGTTATAAAAAAAAATCCTACTGAACAAAATCTTATAAAGTATAAAGTCTTGCGTAATCGATGTAACAGAGTTTGTCGAGATGCTCAACGAAATTATATAGACTCAAATTTAAACAATTTAAATTCACGCAAGTCTTGGAAGTTTCTGGAGTCACTGGGTATCGGCCGCCAACGTCAAGATATTATTGGGAACATTGATGTTGATGCCTTAAATATGCATTTTGCATCAATTGTACCCTTGGATGATACAGTTAAGGCAAATACATTAAATCTTATCCGTTCCTTACCGCCTCCCAAAACGACTCCATTCCGTTTCGATTTAACTACACCTATCCAAGTTAAAAAAAAATATTTTAGCGATTAAATCGGATGCTGTTGGTGACGATGGCATCAATCGTAAATTGTTAATTGTATCATTGAAAGTGCTAGCGCCGATAATCTCACATATTTTTAACTTTTCCCTTTCAACTAACTCCTTTCCTAGTGCGTGGCGAATAGCTCGCATTGTTCCTATACCGAAGTCTAAAAATCCAAAATCCTTTTCTCAATATCGTCCTATCTCAATTCTTTCCTTTCTGTCAAAGGTCTTGGAACGTATTGTCTCTCAACAACTGAATCGATACCTTTTAGAAAACCGTATTTTGTCAGAGTTCCAATCTGGATTTAGAAGTGGACATAGCACCGTTACTTCTTTAATTAAAGTGTGTGACGATATACGGTACAATATGGAAATTCAAAATCTGACTATTATTGCATTGCTCGATTTCAGTAACGCTTTTAATACCATTGATACCGATCTATTGATTGCAGTCTTAAAATAGATAAATATCTCCTCTGAAACTACTGAGTGGTTTAGAAACTATCTATCTAACCGGCGACAATACGTACAAGCCAATGATAAATATTCTTCTTTTTGCTCCCTAACTGCAGGCGTTCCCCAAGGCGGTGTCCTTTCCCCACTTTTGTTCTCTATTTTCATTAACTCTATATCCCAATCCTTATCCTCATCCTTCCATTTGCATGCTGATGACTTACAGATTTACCTAGCCACACCACCAAGTGATGTGGGAGAAGCCATACGTAAATTTAATGAGGATTTAAAGAATATCTGTAGGTGGAGTAAGTCTCATGGCCTCACCATTAATCCTGGCAAGTCCCAATTATGTTTTATAGGCAGTACTAAGCAGCTAAAAAAAATTGATATTGATAGCCTGCCTCCTATACAGCTTGATGGCGTTAAATTAGATATCAGTACATCTATCAAGAACCTTGGGATTATTTTAGACAACACACTATCTTGGTCTGCACAGATTGCGGAGGTCAGTCGACGATTATTTGCTAGTATTGGATCCCTAAAACGATATAAACATTTCCTACCAGTTAAAACCAAAACTACTCTAGCTCACTCTCTACTGCTACCGATTTTAGATTATGCTGACGCATGTTACCTGGATTTATCGGAGGAACAATTGAACAAACTAGAGTGGTTACAAAATCTGTGCATACGATTTATTTATGGACTTTGTAAATTCGACCATGTTTCTGATTATAGACATCAACTTGGATGGCTTCCTATTCGACGTCGCCGTAACTTCCATATGCTCACTCTCCTCTATTCGATCCTTTATAATCCTTTCACTCCCTCATATTTAAAATGATGATCGTTTTTCTTTCCTTGGTTCGGATTCCCTCCTTCGCTTCGAACTTAGATCCCGAAACGATAATCTACTTAAAATACCTTCTTGTCGTACACAGTTCTATTCCAACTCCTTTACTGTGAAATCTGCCATTCTTTGGAATGAGCTTCCAACGGATATTCGACATTCCAAATCTTTGATATTTTTAAAAATCGTCTAAAAGAATACTTTTTCAAGTTAGAACGATAATTTATTTTATGGATATATAAGTATATATGTATGTTGTGTATATATATTGCGTTTGTATTGTGTATGTATACTGTATATTTGCATTTATGTTGTATTTAACTATAAATAATAGTAGTATATGTAGTATATGATATTTTATTTGTAGTTCATTGTTATTATATTATTTTATCAATTGCACTATAATGTTATTCCTACTATTTTGTTAAAATTAATCCTTCATTTACCAAAGGTTGTCTGTAAGAGATTTCTTGAAGCAATAATACCGCCTTTGCACACTTCTTGTACATTAATTTAATTTTTATTTTTTGTATTTGCTATTTTGTGTGCAATAAAGTATAAATAAATAAATATATATATATATATATATATATATATATATATATATATATATATATATATATATATATATATATATATATATATATATATATATATATATATATATATATATATATATATATATATATATATATATATATATATATATATATGCACACCCTGCCTACCCTGTCATGTGCGGGATACAGCGTGAAACTTAGTATTTTTCGTTCCATAAGGAATGAAAAAATACATACAAAATTTGGACCTGCAAGCACCTGTAATAACCCCAAAAATACAACGTTAGGGAATGATTGTCACAAACTACGGTCCTAGGTAGCATCTACATACGTTCCAAAAGGAAAAAAACCTGTGAAATTTTTTTAGAATTCTAGCACTTATAGTAACTCTAAACCACAAAAAAAAATTCAAAATCCCGTCTTAGTGAGCATCTGCGTCCAAATCAGAAGAAGATGTTTAATTTTTATACAAAAAAGAGTTAACCAATTTAGATAAAATTTCACTATATAGCTTATACATTGGCATATCACATAAGTTACAATTAATTTTAAGATTATATACTTATATTTAATTTGGCTATATTAAAATAACAAATTTAGCGTACAAAAACGCGTTAAGGCCGCTCATATGAAATAAATTAAAGCGTAAACTACTTAAGACTTAGACATAACCATATACATTAAAAGCTCACTACCACTGACTATTTAGACCTTCATAATGTAATTCACAGCAAGCGTAATATATACCAGTTACATTAACAAAATAACAAACTCCTAAAGTTTACTGAACTAATTATTATGTTTTTTTTTTTTTTTTGAATTTATAATTTTGTGAAGTGTTCGAACCGTCGGGATTCCAAAAAACAATCAATATATGTACGTGATTAATCCTGTTAAAAGTGTTTCATTTAAAATGTGTAACAATCGCGAAATCAAAGACATTATTATACATAATATTTACCAAAGCCTTTTCCATAATAGAAAAAAAAACTATATAATTTGTAACTTTTAAATTACTAAATAAAGTGATCTTTTTTAATATCAAACAAGTAAAGTCTAATTACTTCGCGTTTACAAGCAATCGTCTTACGTCGCAACAAATGCAACGTCAAAATGAAAATGAAACTAAAAAAATATCTTAATTAATGTATAATGAAGCATTACGATTCCCCTGAAAAGTTCTTTGCGGCTTCGTCTTAATGAGGACGCTGAAAGTACGTTAAACAAACGGTGAGACCACGAAAACTGTGGGCTTTTACTTTTTAAATTTTATACATGTTTGTTTATGCTTTTGAGACATGATTCATAGAGCAGTTTAACTACCTCATTGACCGAGGTAACAAATAAAAAAAAACATTATAACAGACCAGAATGAAACACTCTTTTGTATGTAAAAAAATGAGTGTGATATAAAAACGAAATTATTTATTACATCGGGCTTAAAATATTCTAAACTTTTTAGTTTCTTTATTATCAAGTTATATAAAAGCTTGTTTTTGTAAAATTTCCTTTTATTTTACATATAACTTTTTAATTTACTTTTTATATTTATTTTTTATCCACTTGTTCCTAGTTAGTATTTTTATAATATGGCGCCACTTTGTTACTACAGCCATATTGGACTCACAATAAAACTAACTTTATATTTTTGATAAGATTGTATTGCCACGCATATTTAAGATACAAGTCTAATTTTAACAACTTTCAGAGAATAGTGTCTGGACACTTGGATCTCTTTACCTACCCTTCTATTATGCTGTACAAACATTTAAAGAAAAAAACGACGTTGAGTAGAGTAAATTTTTCTAATCGAACATACGACAAGCAGTTCTTAGTTTTAGATGCCACACCACCTAAGTCTTACTTACGGCCGCACTTAATGCTCTCAATATATAAAAAGATTATTAAAAAGTACATTTTAATAAAAATTAGGTAAAAGATAAAAAAAAAATATATAAATGAAATTGACGTGAAAATAGTGAAAGTATATCGAAATAAGTATATAATTTCAATTAAGTTCTTAGTCGAGACGCTTCATACCATGTCTAATTAGATATTTTCTACTTTGAGGCACTTAGCTTTTTCATTTCAAAGATGTCTAATTTTTTAGCTTTTAAAATATTGATTCATCATTTTAAAGTTTTCTTTTGCTTTACTTTATAACCGCATACGGCAAGGGAAACTTAGTGTTAAGATATTTCATTCCTTTTTAAGCACTTCCTTTTCTTTGTTCCTCAAACTTTCAGGTATTGCGTGATGAGTGGAAATCAACGTCACGTTTTGTAATGCAATCAAGAGCGACGAAAAGAAAATATGAAGAAAAATATCACTAGAAGAAATACTACAAAGCCGTTTGAAAGAGCATAAATGATTTATTAATCACAATAGAGAGCTCTTTAATTTTTGAAATAGTCTAAAATAATGAAAAAAAAGGACATTGGGACGTTGGAAATTTTTATTACGTTGAATTCCAAATCAAATGAATATATCAAGGTTAAATCTTAAAGAAAGAAATCTATAATATGTAAAATAATATTATCTAGTGGAAAAGTTTCTTGTATAAATTATCTATTTTCTTTTGACGAGGCCGAAAGCGTTGATAAAAATTAGTGTAAATATTAAAGTTCAATGTAATCAATAAAGTAAAGCATGCTGTGGTGCAGGGCCACAACCATGCAACTGTAAGCAGGAAAGGTTGTGAGTCCGAATCCCACTCAAGGAAATAAAATATTTAATATTTGTATAAGTAAGCATAGCGCGGCGTTGAGATCCGCAACTCAACACCCAGAGTTCCTTAATATAAGGTTTCCTAGTTCGCTTTGCTTACCCTGCCATGTTTCCAATACAGCATGAAACTAAAAAATACACATATAATAAATAAAATCAAAAACATTTTATACACAAAATTCAATCTTTTTTATTGTACAACCTCTCAAACATATTGTGCAAAAACATTGTACGTGTCTTTAATCTTTAAACTAGTAATACCGATCCGTACCAAATTAGGCATCGTAATCCCTCTCTGAGGCAATCAGTAGTCCTTCAGAGGTGATTCTAAGAAGGATTTTCGGGTATCAATTAGTATGGATTTACTCTCACGTCTTTGTTAAGCTTCGTTCGCTTTTTTAGAAAAAGTTAATTTATTTTAAGATTATCTTTTGATGTTACGTAGATCTTTGTTGAAGTCCCATTGTAGAGAACTGGATTATTTTTAATCTCGTATCGGGGTTGAGATGCTGTGGAATAGTGTCTGAAGGTTACAGCTGTTGTGATGTCGACTCGCTCCCGGGAGATCTTAATTTTTTTTTTTTCAAAAAATCTGGTGTTATTTTATGGTAAAGACAAGATAATATTATAAGAGAATAGCCACAGATGCGTAGAGATAGACGCGCTTTTTGAAGGTACCAATGTCGTATCAAACTGGAAATACTGCCGCAAGTAGGCCGTTTCACAAATGTGTAGCGCGTGAAAGGAAATTCCTACGCAACCGTACAGTAGTAGAGTGCCACGTATCCAGATGATGAGGATGGTACTTTAGCTTGTGACGTACTATTCAGTTAGAAAATTCGGCGGCATGTAAAGAACGCACAGCGCGGATACGTCTCTATGCAAAGCCAAAGTATGAAGCCTCACAGAACTCCTACAATTCAAACGGCTCTACGTTGAATGCTATTAAATAGTTCAAGCTGATACTAAGGTGTTCTGGCCTAGACGTGAAAACAGTACCCCATATGAGGCCGCACCTGGGCGCTATATAGGGCACCAAATGGTGTTTTGGTGACGCTCTGATCTCCCCAGCTACTTCGAGGCCAACTTAGACTGCTTTCCAGATGATCACAATACTGGCAAATACTCGAAAAGCTGAGGCCAAATATACTTATGTTGGACGCGGCTTTCTGTTGTTTCTGTGTTCTCGAAAACTAGTTTCAAAACAAATGGAGGTTTTTAGTGATAACGCGTAGATTTGTACCTTCTATAGTGTTAATCAATGAGCCTTTAAAAATATTTTATTAAATATATCGAAAATCAATGTGTAAGTTGCTAATTTGAAAAAAATATATTATAATCTTGCTTCTTTTACTATATTCAACAACGCTTAAACGAAATGACTTCAGAATTGAGCTGAAGGTGGGGAATTAAAGTAATATTAATGAGAAGGAATATTTTAATACTAGCTAACTTTCTATCCTGCCATGGGCGGGATACAACGTGGAGCTGAATAAACGAAAAAAATTAATAGCCTACAAATTATTTTTTATCTGTAAAAATATATAAAAGAAACTAAGTAATTAGAAACACAAATAACATCGAAATTATCTAATTAAAAGAAAATATTTGAACATTTACAACAATGTCAGATCTAAAATTTACAATACAAATGAAATCTATTCCTTTGCCCAATGTCATTCTTGTAGTTACCTAAAAGCCTAAATAATATGCCCGCCAGGTTCAGTAGAGCCCCTACTAAAGTTGAGTAATTTTATTTGTTTATATTTTATATTTTGATATATTTATTATAAGTTATTGTTATTTCATTTTCTTATTTAACTCGATATACAGGTATATGCTTATTTTGGATTTTTTTAATTTTGGTTTATTTAAATTCATTGAAAAAAAATGATAATTTTGGCTACTGTTTCAACTAGGGGTACAGAATTATAGTTATTTCTTATCTTTGCTAGTAAAAAGTAAGTAAAACGCGTTTTTCAGTTTCACAACTCAACATGCAATGCTTCGAGACGGGCAGTAACTGACTGTCCGTTGACAATAGGTATAACAATGGCATACTTCTCTTCTTTTTCTCTATTCACTTTCATATTAAAACAGTGTGGCAGGCCTCATATAATTAATAAAACAATTTAACGAGAATAAATAATTTATATTATGATATAAATGGTTTTATATTAAGATTCAATTCAACTACAACCTCGTTAAATAGCGCAACTGAACAATGCAATCATATTTTTTGTAATAGAAAAAAAACTATCATCGTAAATCCATAGTAACGTCAACTAGACATTGGAGAGATCAAATAGCTATTGTAATACTAAAATACGCAGAAAATACCATCATTGCCATTATTGAACTGTCTAGAACTGGCCTAGCGGAGCCTCAAATATAGCGCCACAACTAAGTAGCTAGCTAAAAACATTAAGCTTTGAAAAATAAATGAATATAATGTGGATATGGCTTTTTATACTTACTTAGCTTCATGCTGTATCCCTAGTGTAGTAGCCAGAGAGAACAAACTGCCCTATGCTTGGCTTACTTTTGTTTGGTCCACTATCATTGGCTTTTTGAGGCACACGCGTGAGACTATAAACGACAGGTTGTGGGTTTGATACTTACTTGAGGAAATGAAATATTTAATATTTTCAATTTAAATATTATCTCTGGTAACAAGGCAACACGGCAACTCAACACGCATAGCTTCAAATTTGGCGAGAAGTGGGAAATGGAAGTGGATTGTTTTAACACTAGGTTTCCATGTATGAAGAGATGAATGACAGTAGACGAGGCTAATTGGGACGAGAGTAATTTATTAGGAAACAAAAAAGGCGATATTTTTTTTAAAATACTATAGTGAATATTCCACTTGAAGAAATTTGTTTTTATGATTATTAGAGAAAAATGATGATCACTTCCTATTCATTAAAATATGATTTAAGAAAGATTCAAAACATCTAACATCATTTTGATGATATTAGTTTACCATGAATAATTCTGCAATGATTCCTAAATATGCCACGTCCAAAATCATCCATGTTCCCACATCCTTGGTTACCGTAGCACTATTATGAAAGCGTAAACAGCAGCCGCCTTAATAAGTTGGCAACGTTTGTTAGCTTTATGAAACAGTAACTTAAATTCATCGAGTTATACTTCCGTTTTCTTGTGTTACTCCGGTTATAAGATTTTTACTCAGTTGTGTTGATAAGAGAGACCATCGTAGCGCAGTGATGTAGTGGTAACTATGAACTTTTTATCCATTCGGGGTATTTGAATTTTATTTTCACTCTAGTACTTAAAAAATATCAGTCAATTATGATTGTTTAGAAAATTGGGCGGAGAATCAAATCACTTTGTCTCCTGAAGGTAAAAGCTAAAGAAAAATATTTCGAAACGTAAGAAAATACTATTCTCTATTTATAAACATTTTCTATAGGTACGATATAATAAAACACCGAAATAAGATCTTAATATTACAAACTTTTTTGTAACAATAAACAGATTCCCGACAATAAACGTAAAAACAACTCTAATATTATTACTTTGTACAAACAAATGCTTAGAAAACATAATTTCAAAACGAATGTATAAAGAGTAATCCTCTTACGAATTTAATATTAAAATAAGACGTATTTTTCAATACTTTCTGTAAACTTTACAGAAAACATTCTTTTATTATTGAGTACAGGGCTAATGCTTTAAATACTTTGTCATATTTATTATTTGTTGTTATTGTAGGTACAAGAATAATTAGTATTATTTGGAAATATTAAATCTCTAAAAATCTTATCCATATATATATATATATATATATATATATATATATATATATATATATATATATATATATATATATATATATATATATATATTATATATATATATATATATATATATATATATATATATATATATATATATATATATATATATATATATATATATATATATATATATATATATATATATATATATATATCTATATATATATATATATATATATATATATATATATATATATATATATATATATATATATATATATATATATATATATATATAATATATATATATATATATATATATATATATATATATATATATATTATATATATATATTATATATATATATATATATATATATATATATATATATATATATATATATATATATATATATATATATATATATATATAAATTAATTCTATTGCCGTTTTGAGCAAATGACAAAAAAACCCTTTATTGGAATTGGAATCTGGTATTGAACCTATAATTATCTAATTATTGCATCTATCTTTTTTGTAAACGAAGAATATACGTATTTTTTTTTGTATGACATTTCTGTAAATGTCGGGTATTTTTCTTTATTTCATATTTATAAGTTCGTATCTATCTATATGTGAACAGATAAATATGCAATAAAGAAATCATATCTGTATATAATAATAATTAAGATACCTTAGCTTTCCGTATAAACCAAGTTCGCTAGCTACGAATATCTAACATTCACAGTAAGCGAATATAACCTGATAGAAATATATCGATGTTACGTGTAATACTGCCATTAAACATGATATCAAATTTACGAGCCTATATGTATTATGATAATAACTAACGAATGTTGTTGAAGCTACAAGAACTATTTATACTATTTTTAATTTTTTCATGTCTTTTTCATGTACTATTTTAAAATCTTGAGAAGCATAAGTCCTTTAAATAAATAATAATCACTATTATACCAACGCTCTCAAATAAATATGCTTTCTCCAGCCTGGTCATAAGACGCTACTTCCTATTAACCGCGTTTTGCCCTATTCAAGGCACTGCGGTTTGAGTGGCGGAACTCAACGCCGCGCTTTGCCTAATTGCCATAACGAAGAAAAGTTTTAATATTTAGTTTTCTCCAGTGCGGATTGAACTTACAGTCTACCGCGATTACCGCCACTTGCTTTTGCCCGTACTTCTGTCAAGCTGTTTTTTTTTTTAAACAAAATTGCTTTACATTGACGTAAAATTTTTACTTAAGAACTGACTGAAATAAAACAAACACAGAAATATAAGAAAAGTTTTTTTTAAATCTTTCCTAATACAATAAGTCTATAGAGTTTGAGTTTGCTTTCAAATATAAGCTTTAGATAGTACATGACAACAATTCTCTCTTCCTTGCACATGTCATTTCTCTCTTTACTACCCAGAAGAAGAAGAAAAAAAAGCACAGAATTGTCGGTTACATCTATACTCGAGGAAATGAATTTAATATTTTCAAATGAAATATTTAATGTTTTTATTTGTTCGCTGTTGATGCCTGTCGTGGCGCAGCGGCACAAGCGTGTGACTGTCACCGACAGGTTGTGGGTTCGATCCCCACTCGAGGAAATGGAATATTTAATATTTAAAATTTAAATATTTAATGTTTTGACTTCTCCCTGGTGCAAGACAAAGTGCGGCGTTGAGTTCCGCCACTCAACTCGCAATACCTCAAATTCGGCGGAAAGTGGGAAATGGAAGTGGAAGTGGAAGTCTTAATCCCTCTGCTTACCCTGCCTTGTGCGGGATACAGCGTGAAGCTGAGTGAGTGAGTGAGTGAGTTATACAGTTTTGTTGAATTTCATCTGAATAGAATATAAACAATTAAAAGATTGTTATGTAATAAATTCATCTAGAATAGAATAAATTAAAGGTTGATTTCCTAACAAGAGTTTTTAATGAATTTCCACTTCATCAGTCAGTATAAGCCCCATTTGTAAAACCTCAACGAACTAATTGCTTTCAAAGGTTAGATTAACGTCTTAGGAAGACTTATAACTTACTCTAACTGAAACAAATTTAGTGGCTGACTGGCTTTTAAATGTTACGTACAAAGTATATAAAAATAATTTAAAATTTCCAAAGTCAAGTCTTTTTCCAAATATTTCTACCCACTCACTCAGCTTCACGCTGTATCCCGCACATGGCAGGGTAGGAAGAGAGAACTTGGGAACCTAATTCAAATTCAAATTCAAATATATATATGTGTTAAGACACTCCGTTCCACTTCCGTTCCCCACTTACCGCCAAATTTAAGGCATTGCGTGTTGAGTGGCTTAACTCAACGCCGCGTTTTACCTTGTATCCAGAGCGGAGAAATGAAACATTAAATATTTCACTTCTTCGAGTGGGAATCGAACCTACAACCTGTCGGTTACAGTCACACCCTTGTGCCGCTGCGCCACGACAGGCCTCAAATATTTCTTTATATACAATAAAACAGAATGATATCCACCACATGACATTCTGCCTAAATACACTTAAATAGTAATAAATAAATATTCGCATTTTACAATGGCGGGACGCTCAAATAATGTATTTCTTTTTGGCTGATAGCTGCTAGGCACTTTCGCCGATATTGAGGAATAACGTGTTAGATGGCGGAACTCAACGTCCCGTTTTGTTACTTACCACAACGAGGAAATGAAAATATTAAATATTTTATATCGGGTGGAGAATCGACTCTACAACCTGTCACAGTTACATGGTCACATGCTTGTTCAAAGTTATCTTTTATATAATAAATTCAAAATAAAATTTTAAGCAATCTGTATGAATTATAAATAATAATTAAAAAGTTTAATCCCATTAAGTTGGGAATTTTGGGCGATTATTTAATGCATTTTCATTCTAACTTTCACTGGACAGTCCATTTACAAATCCTCCGACACCACCTAATGGCTTTCGAAGGTCGGATTAACATCTTAAGAAGTTACTAGTTACTTGGACTGAGTTCGAGCTGTGACCTTCTGAAAATTAAAATATTATAAGGAACATTGAGCTTTTATTCTTTTATAAAAGCGTCTATCTTTGAGGCCTGCCCTGGCGCAGCGGCGCAAGCGTATGACTGTAAATAACAATTGTGGGTTCGATTCCTACTCTAAGTAGTCAATTATTTAATATTTTGAAATGAAATATGTAAAGTTTTTATTTCTTCTCTCGTAATAACATAAAGCACGGCGTTGAGTTCCGCCACTAAACACACAATACCACAAGTTCGGTGGAAAGTAGGGGAAAGAAGTGACTTAACACTAGATTTTCAAGTTCCCTCTGCCTACGCTGCCATGTGCGGGATACAGCGTAAAGCTTATTATCTTTGATATATATATAAAATAGCGTCTGACCGTAAACGCAACGTTTGCTGATTCAATGCCACTCAGAAAAAAAAAAATCCTTTCTTCGCCCTGTTAACAAAATAAAGCACGGTGTTAAGATTCGTCGTACAACGTGTAATATCTCTGAAATTAAGAGGCAAATTCGAAACGGAGTGTCTCTACACATTTCACATCTACTTTATTATATATAAAATATAGCTTAAAATTAAAATAAAATATTAATCGCTCTTTTATATTATATGCATAGCTATAAAAATGTTAATATGAAAAATAAGAAACGTAGCAAAACGTAACGTGTAATACCTTACAACTTAACAAATAATAATAATCAATTCATAAGATTCGTAGAAGCTTTGCGAAAATCTAGTAATTCTTAAAGCAAGGCATTGCTTTTAATATAATATTTATAAATTAATGCGAACGACAATCTTATTGTTAGCGGCATTTTCATATTAAAATTATCATTATCATTTATTTAAATTCGAGAAATCTGTTGATATAATAAAAATGTACTTTGGTATAATAAAAGTATAGAAAAAAATTGGAGAATTTCCACTATAGAGCTGGTTATGGGCAACATTTGTCATACAAGAATAAGCTAGCATCCTAGATATGTGATAGGACCTTCTTAATGCTTTCCTCCTTTCATTGTCATTATGGTTCATGCTCTCATTGTTTCTCGTACAAAAATATTTTAAAACTGACATTAGACTGAGAACAAATCGCCACTCAAACTGTAGAGTCGAGTCTGACCTTGAAACAAGAACATATAAAAGCCTGATTTACAAAAAAATATAAAAAAAATGTAAATATTCCATTGGAGAACTAAATGAGGCCTGTCGTGGCGCAGCGGCACAAGCGTGTGACTGTAACCGACAGGTTGTGGGTTCGATCCCCACTCGAGGAAATATTTAATACTTTCAAATTAAATATTTAATATTTTCATTTCTTCGCTCTGGTAACAAGGCAACCACTCAACCCGCAATTACTTCGAATTCGGTGGAAAGTGGGGAACGGAAGTGGAACGGAGTGCCTTGACACTAAGTTTCCAAGTTCCTTCTGGCTACTCTGCCATGTGCGGGATACAGCGTGAAGCTGAGTGAGAGTGAGTGAGAACTAAAGCATTTTACCTTTACTACCGGATTTGGTAAATAGACAAAACACGTTGAGTTCCACCACACAACACGCAATCTCTTGAAAATTTGGAAGGCTTTATCTGACTATCCTACTACAAAACAGGATAAAATAAAAAAAAAGTGTATGAATAACAAAATTACAGTCTATTAAGACATTAGAAAAGAAAGAAGATGATAAAGGCCATAGATTTAAATAGATAGGGCTGTTTATTGCTTTTATAGGTCATTAATATCTAGAAAATCTAGGTTCCAACTGCGGTCCTAGGAAATGGGTGGAGCAATTAGCCTCTATAAAGAGCAATAAAAAACCGAGCGAACGAGTGTCTCCATAAGTATTATGCTGTTGAGCCAAAACATTCTTTATTTTGTACTGCATAAAGTTTAATATGAATATTTTAAATATTATTATTTAAGCTCTGGATTAAATTAGTTTAGTTTGAGTATATCTTGTGTCTTTATTTTAGTGTAACTCGTTTAAGTAATATAAATTGTTTAACTTTTTTGTTAATCGGTGTATCCCGCGAATAGCAGGGTATCTGGGAATGTAGTGGTAGAACACTCCGTTCTTATTGAGATACTTTCGTGATCCACTTTCCACTGGATTGATATATGGCGTGTTGAGTGGCGGGACACAACGCCGCGTTTTGCCTCGGTACTGTAGCGAATAAAGTGAAAATATTGTTGTCTTTTTTTCTTACAAACTGTCGGTGTTATAGGCGCATACTATGTGCCCCTATGTCACGACTGGTTTCTTACTTCATTTTTTCATTCTTTAGCGACTTTGGTAAGTTATATTTTAAATGACTTTGACAGTGGCTTAACGTTTATAAGTAACTTGCTTTGACTTGCTCCCTTTTCTGGCCCATGTGGTCCCGTAAAATGTAGGTGACAGCTGATATAACCTTACTCGTCAAGATAACTATCTACCACACACAATTTTTTACTATGAAGCCAGTACTTTGTGGACGACGACCAGCCAAACACATAATTCAGTTTAAAGTTATTAGTATGGACATATAAGGTGTAGCTACATTAACATTTGTTGATTATATTATTGATAATAATATAAGATCTTGGTAATACAACTAGAAACATTGACTCGTACGAAAACCGTAGGTACATACCTACCTGCATTTACACAAAAATAAACAAAAACTTATGTAAAAGGAAGACATAAATATTTTCTTCAACTTCATTTTATTTCGCTATAATCTAATTCTGCGCTACTTTCCGCTTGCTAAAGCTCCTTACACAATTTTTCAGCTTGACTTTTTCTCCAATGCGACGCCGCTGGAACAGGACGCCGAGAAAACCGAATTAAATCCACTGAGAAAAACTGAAACGTGTCCTAGCGTTAAATTTTTAAATTATGGCTCTAGAGTGAAGCATAATGTAATGACCTACGAAAAATATTGGATTGTCATCATCATTTTATTTGCTGATTTTATTCATCTGGTAATAAGGCAAAGCGCGGCGTTGAGTGCCGCCACTCAACACGCAATGCTCCAAAATCGGCGGAAAGTGGGCAACGGAAGCGGAACGGAGTGTCTTAACACTAGGTTCCTGGGTTCCCTCTGTCTACCCTGCCTCGTGCGGGATACAGCGTGAAGCTAAAAAAAAAAATATTTGCTGTCTATATTTGTCTGTTGCACCGTAGCTTTTGAATGAATAAGGCTAGATTTGAGTGAGGTGATTCTTAGCTACTCACAGAAATAAATGACAAGGGTAATCTAATATATAATAAGATTTTTTAGGCATGACCTTAAATTTTTTTAACTTATAATTATATTGCACCCATAGTAGAAGCACAGATAAACTGGTATACATTTTTTGTGTATAGCAAGGTAGGTAGAGGGAAACAGGAAATCTAGTATTAAGACACTTGATTGTCATTAAGGCACTTCCGGTCCCCACTTTGCCCCGAACTACCCTTCAATGCGAATGGGTATCGAATCCACAACCTATCCTCCTACACCACGACATATTTTAATTTCATTACTTCAGTTTCTTCTTTTCTATTCAAAAATTCTGTTTCCCGTATAAACATAATCTAATTTAACCCTATATAATTTAAGGTTACAGACAAAAAGCTTATTAATATCAAACGGAAACTGTGTACCTAATCGATGTTGTAATTACAAGCGAATGATAAATCCTCGTTAAGTAATAGTCGTGAACTTTACATAGTTGATTAGACTTTGGTAGTTAGCTATTGTTACAGAGGATAATAAATGTCCAAACATAATTTAAGCTATTACGATTAATATATAAATGAGGCATGGAGTGGAATGTCTAGTCACAAGGTTCCCTAAAGTTCCCTAAAAATGTCTTCATGAAAAAAGAGTGTCTTAGCACTAGGTTCCTAAGTTCCCTCAACATACTCTATATGCAGGGTACAGTGTGAGGCTAAAAACGTATGTATATAATTGTTATGTACGTCCGGTTGTCGGTTTATTCTTGTATACTTTACTTAATAACTTATCTATAATAAATTAGGAATTAGCAAAAGTTATTTATTACAATGAACATTTTTTTTGCGGCGTTGAGTTACGCCACTCAACACGCAATGCCTCAAATTCGGCGGAAAGTGGGGAACGGAAGTGGAACGGAGTGTCATAACACTAGGTTTCACTTCCGTTCCCTCTGCCTACCCTGCCTAGTGCGGGATACAGCGTGAAGCTGAAAAAAAAAATCATTTTTAATATAGAACTTTTTCAGATAAAAACTAATGCTGATGCTATCATTTTCGATATCACACTTTTGAAATAAACTAAAAAGTAATTACCACGAAATAAATGTAACATGTATAATGCTTTTATTAATTTTCTTTTCAATAGACTGTTGGGACCAAATTGAATCGTCGACTCAACTTCAAACTACCACTGGCTGGACTGACCACTGGACTTGGAGAAGAGCTGACTTGAATTTAGCTCTCGTGGCGCATTGGTACAATGACAGTAAACACGCAGGTAGTGGACTCGATCCGACTCCAGGGGATTAATTATTTCACATCCATAGGCTAAATACTACAAAAAAAATTGGGGTACCTACGGAACAAATATCTTAATTTTAGTTCAATGAGTGCTATTTTCTAGTTTTACTACGTCGCGTCGTTTGCTGGTGCAGTGTAAACTATTTTATATATCAAAAGCAAAACCAAACAAAAAAAAAACAAACAATGCAAAAAACGAAACAATTTTAACAAGGTTCCTCCAAGTAAACGCTACAAAGCGATGTTAACGGGCGTGATATTAAATTTTATCATATTACCGTCCATGTCTTTGTTAAACAGACCGTAACTAAAACCTTTACGCGTACTTTTTTTCTGAATAAAGCCAAGGGTGAAATGACATGAGCTTTCGTTTCGTTTCTCACTACTACATAAAATATTTATGAATGATTTATGTTTCTTACGAGAAAGTGGAAAGGTTATTTCTTATGACGCTGTAGGTCAGTGGATGAATGACTAAACGTGGGCTGTAGTTGCGAATTTGATTCTTGTTTAACTTTAGAGAAAGCACGTTTTATCTAGGTGAGACCTGTCGTGGCGCAGCGGCACAAACGTGTGACTGTAACCGACTGGTTCTGGGTTCGATCCCTAGTCGAGGAAACGAAATATTTATTTTTTTCAATTTAAATATTTAGTGTTCCATTCCTTCGCTCTGGTAATAAGGTAAAGCGCGGCGTTGAGTTCCGCCACTCAACACGCAATGCATCAATTGGTGAGACACCATGTAACGTTAGGTACGTTACAGTCTACGTAAAATTTAATATTAATAAAATTCTTTACATGATCGTTTTTCGTGTTCAACTAATTACAAACAGTAATTTTAAAATAACTTAAATTTAATCAAATAAATTTAATCAAATATCAAAGATTATAATTTTTACTATTATTAGAAGACATTTCGAGATATTGCCGGAACTCAACACCGCGAATTACCTCCTAGATTACCCATTTAGAAATTAAATCTACAACTGACGTAGTTACAGCCATACCCTGCTTCACTGTGCCATAACTGTTTCTACAGTAAAATATATAAACCAATATAAAAATATATCAATGCACGTACATTTAGTAGCCATATTGTATAAAAGTTTACGGCTTCCTTACGGTCTGAACATCAAACAACCCTTATTTACCCTGTACATTTGTATAATACTCTGCATCCTTCTTGTTTAACTTCACCTGTTCCGTCTCTTAGTTTAACTAGCTGTGGTCTATAATAAATATGTGTCTTTAACTTTGGTTAAAGTAAGTATCTATAAATAGTGATATATAATAATCATACATACTTAAATATGTGACTGCTCGCTGTCTGTATATAGAAGATATATTGAGAGAATTTTATTGTTGAGTAAATTTACTAAAATGATATATTTATTATAGATTTTTTTGTCTGTTTTTGTGCGTTAATCTCTAAAACGGATTAACCGATTTAAATACAGTTTTCACTATTGTAATTTGATAAGTTTCGGTTAACAAGTTACATAATCAAATCTATTGTTTTATTTATTTTAATAGTTAGTAATATACATACATATATTTTTTTGTCATTGTCAATTCAAATTTAATTTAAAATGTTTTAATAAGAATGGTAAAAAGATATAGTACGAAGTAGTTTTAAAGTAAGACTATAAAAAGGGGAACAGAATGACTTAACACACAGTTTCTTCTTGCTGCTATATGGAAGGTTAAAACTAAACTCAGAATACTAAATTTAAAGCTAAAAAATATATGAAAAAAATATACAAAACTAAAGTGAAACGCTTAAACAGACATTCATTACAAGAACTCCAAACAGATCATAAATAACACCCGGATTTACAATTTACCAAAGAGTGAAAAACCACAATTTTAAATTATGTACACAGATTTATCTTGATTTTGTTGTTGAAGTTATACAATATTCTTTTTGTGCTCCGCGTGCGGTTTAATTACAGCTGCGGTCTCTTCCTTCAAAGCGCTGCATAAAAATATCGACGGTAATAAGCGTGGTTTTAAATTGCATTCTGAGAACGACTTTATTAATTAAATTAAATAATTTCTTGTTTTTTTCAACTCATTTGTATATATTTTTTCAGGTTCCGGCTGCATCCCGCATATGGCAGGGTAGGCAGAGGGAACTTGGGAACCTAATGTTAAGTTGTTCCGTTTGCGTATTGTGAGCTGTGAAAGTTGACGCAGCGTTTTGCCTTGTTACCAGAGCAAAGAAATAAAAACATTAAATATCTAAATTAAAGCGTCGAGTTTCGCCACTCAACACGCAATGCCTCAAGTTCGGCGGAAAGTGGGGTACGGAAATGAAACGGAGTGTCTTAACACTAAGTTCCCAGGTTCCTTCTGCCTACCTTGCCTAGTGCGGGATACAGCGTGAAGCTAAAAAAAAACTAAATTGCAAATTCAATATTTCATTTCCTTGACCTGAAGATCGAACCCACAACTTTTCGCGTTTACATCTTGCACACATGCATGCATCACGGGGCTTTATGTATTTTATAATGTTCATAATTATGGGTATTTAATTTGTACAGAACTTATGTTTAAAATTATGTTACGTTTTGTTCAGTTATGTACATCTATGATGTTGTAACTTTCACTTTTATTTAGGAGAGAGAACCTGGGAACCTAGTGTTAAGAACACTTCATTCTCATTAAGCCACTTCCTTTCCCCACTTTAATTATTTATCTGTAAAATTACTATATTTCGTGATAAATTGTGCTTTGACTGAGAGCGTATGAATATAACATGTATTTTCACATATAATTGTACACACATATTTCAGAATCAATTGTAAATAAATCAACATTTACTGTAGAAATCAACATTATCCTTAGTTTCAACGATGGTACCTCTAAGTATTTTATATATGATTAATTAATTTAGTAAATGTACAAACACAATATCTTACTTATATTACGATAGACAAAATACATCTTTGAGATTGGATGATTTTTAAAGAAAAGAATATATCACCTAAAATATCTTGTAAAAACCAGCCTCAATGGAGCGTATAACATTTTTTAAGCAGAATTATATGTTGATATATGTACCTTCTCGTATAGAAATCTACGGCTAAGTCACATATATTTAAACTATATTAATAATAAAAATGGAGTAAGGAACCTAAAGACTTAACTTAGGCTTTCCTAGAGATGTCATTAATATAGAAGCCAGCAGCATTATCGAGATTTTTAAACGTTGCCTTGGGTGAAATTTCATATTTTTTTTTTGTAGATAGCAGGTTTTTACTTGATTAGTTTAGCAGAGCTTTTAATGCCATAAGTTAGACTTAATAATAGACCAAATAACTTTTATTGAAGCGACATTTCCGTTTCTTACTTAGTTTATCCCGGATCTTAGGGTTGTCATTTACTAGAAACTCCAGTAGTACTTCAATTTTGATACGTGAAAAGAAGACTCCAACCAAGTTAAAGAATTTTTGCAAAAGAAGAATGTCAAGATCAATAATACCAGCCTGGGATGTTATGGTTTCTTATCAGGGTTGCCAAGTACTCTAGATCTTCGATTTTTCTACATTTCGTAGTTTTCCGTTTGTACTTCTGTAACAAATTGCAGCTTTCTAAGTATATTGGAACTAGTTCTTTTTATATTCATAAACGATGATTGAGTCAGTGAGTGAGAGAATCAGTTTCGAAATAGTAGAACTTTTCACATAATTTCGAAATTGTATATCCTACACGATACTAATTTCAGGAGCTCGTTTATGCATATAGTTAACTAGATAACCTAATATTAGCATATCTAAATCTATCAAGAGGTTATCAAATAAGGGCACGAAAATATGCCAAAATAAATTTACAAAGAATACTTTTATACAGATAAGCTAATGAAATAAAATGAATATTATGCGAATAGACTTCTACAATCACTTTATTATGATCGTCAGTTTTTGTAAAAGTAAAAATTAAAACAATGATATTTATTTACAAAAACTGAATAACACCGAATTACCACCGAACTTATCACGAATATTTCCGTCGTGGCGTAGTGGATCAGCATCTAATTATAAATGGGGTAGTTGCAAGTTCAATTGCCACCCAGGGGAATCCACAAAACGCAGGATTGAATTCCAATTATTTAATACACAATTAGTAGGAAAATGGGCGCTGCGTGAGGATCAGATATTTTTACGTAGATTTCCTTCCTACTAAAAACAATATTAACTTAATTTCAGAAAAAACCAAGTACTTTTACTAGCCAGAGACCCTAAAGCTTAAAGACAATAAGGGCAAAAAGGGTGATTGATAGTTGATATCTGGGAACGACAAGCGATAATCGATCACATCGTTACGGCTTTATATGATGAATCCTCATACTCCAACTTCCATCAACTATGAGATTATTGAGACATAAAAGGGTTATGGGGAAAAGCCATACTAAATAGATAACTTTAAATTACACATACATATTATATATTTACATACTAATGTAAGAAATAAATATTAAATAGATATTAATTGGATATTTTAACTTTTCGAACTCAAGAGGGGCTTTTTTCAAGTTTTTTTTTAATTAAAAATATGAACCAGAAGAGAACCAGAGTGAGTAATATACGTTTTTAAAATACTTGAGGTCATCATAACGCAGTGAGGTATCGTTTAACTCAGTGGAGGTGGACATTATTTTATCTCTGTTCTGCAGGAAAAATATGAAACAAAATAAAATATAAATTAATAAATATTTAATAAAAATAAAATTTCTACATTTTTTTTCATGTTTTCTTTGATAGTTGAGCAAAATAGATTGAGCAAAAATGTGTAAAAAGCGGGTATTTTGGATTATAGATCAAATATAATTATTATAATATGTTCCTTTTTTGTCATCTGAAAACTCCTCTTCTTCCCTCTCCTGGCAGAATTGCCAGAGTGAACTTGGGAACCTAGTGTTAAGATACTTCCCACTTTCTGACGAAATTCAGACATTGTGTGTAGTAACATGAGAAATTTGTTAAATTAGGTTTCCAAAACTTCACATATGTACTAATTTTAACACTATTTCACTAGCACATACTAACACAATCCAAAGTTCTTTATAAAAATATATGTTACGGTAAGCACTAACAAAAATAATATATAGCGCATGTCTCTCATTGTTATTAAATTTTATATTGCCACCACACTGGTCACGTCGAAATGTCTTTGTTAAACAGACCGTAAGTAAACCGTTTCCAGAGTGGAAAAAATATTTCTACCGAAAATTTATTAGCGTTGAAATGAGAACAAATATAAGCGGAGGGCCGATTTTTAATCATTTTACTTCTGTATCATAAATTTTGATATGAATTTTATTTTTTACAGTTTTCTATTGGAATAGAAATAAGTAAATTATTTATATTGGGGACATAAAGCAGATGTTTTGTAAAGTAAAATATTATTAAGTTCTTTGTGACCCAGGGAGATAGCGTTTCACTGTAAACAAATAAGATTTCCTTAAGTTTTCCCAATTTAGTAATAAATTTTACGTTAAATTGTTTAA
The DNA here is from genome assembly GCA_019049475.1 of Eueides isabella. Taxonomy (NCBI): domain Eukaryota; kingdom Metazoa; phylum Arthropoda; class Insecta; order Lepidoptera; family Nymphalidae; genus Eueides; species Eueides isabella. The sequence continues at coordinate 10,907,244 of CM032401.1, forward strand.
AATTATAATTTTGACGACATTTGATTATGTTATTTTGAAAGGCGAATGAAGTTATTAAGAAACTCCGCTCAAGTCCCTACTTTCCGCTGAATTTGAGGCATTATGTATTGAGAAGCGGAAGACAACACCGCGTTTTGCCTTGTTACAAAAGCAAGGAACAAAAAATATTTCTTACTATCTACTACGTTTGTTTCATATTTAATTTTATAAATTAAAATGTTATTGCAATTTTAGCACTATATATATATATATATATATATATATATATATATATATATATATATATATATATATATATATATATATATATATATATATATATATATATATATATATATATATATATATATATATATATATATATATATATATCTATATATATATATATATATATATATATATATATATATATATATATATATATATATATATATATATATATATATATATATATATATATATATATATATATAATATATATATATATATATATATATATATATATATATATATATATATATATATATATATATATATATATATATATATATATATATATTAATATATATATATATATATATATATATATATATATATATATAATATATATATATATATATATATATATATATATATATATATATATATATGTTAATTAGTCCGTGAAGTCTAGTTAAATTCTAGTAATAAATGATTTCGATACATAATTAGTATCAATTAAAATTTACATCTCTATAATTAATCTATATAGTAGATATTAAAACAAAATTTTACTTAATAATGTGTGATATCAGCTTCAGCTTAGGTAGGCAGAGGAAATCTATTGTTAAGACACTTCGTTCCCTATTTTCTGTCCAATTTACGAGACATTGCTGAACTAAACGCCGCATTTTTAGTATGAGACATATTTTCAATGGATGTATGATTTGGATTATAAAAACACTAAAATTCTATTGATAATATTTCAAAGTATGCAAGTTGTCGTTTTATGTTTTTTTTACAAGCCTCGGTAATTTATAACAACCGTGTAACTCCAGAGGAGTACTACAGGAGCGTTGCCATTCTTTAAGGTGAATGGGCACCAGGGCTTGGCATTACCCAATGCGAAACGCAGCGGCTAAAGCCAATACCTAACGCCGGTTTTAAATGCCGGGTGGTAATGATCTGATCGAGTCTGCCCACGCTGACAACATGACTCTCCCACACGTGCTTTAATCGCCTCTTACGACACCATCAGTACCAGGGTGATCCTGTTCTAAGCCGGAATCACACGGCAAAAGACTTCATAACGTCATTAATCTTATCTAGTTGGAAAAAAATGTAAATGTATTTTTGTGTAATTGTAGAGATTACTATCAAAGATATATTTTTAAAGTAATTTACTGTAATTAACAAAAAGTAAGCTCTAAATTTCTGAAATGAAAAAAATGTATTAGCAATATGGAAAGCAACTTGAATTATCCTATAGTTTTAAAGCTGGCCACGCAATTTTAAAATTAATACATAATCGTACTAGATCCTAAGTCCCACATTTTGCAACACAATATGCTCGGTATTTGGACTGAAAATCAATGGACTCTTTGTTTATCTGAAGCTTTATAGATTTATTTTTGAGGAGTGGATACGAGTATTCAGAAAATATTTACCAATGATTCTAAACGAAAACGTTTAGTCCACGCAAACGATGTTGTGTGATATAATTTGTTATAATATGTAATAGAAAACAGCGGAGCCTAGAAACTTGTTAAGGAGTTTGTAGGAGTATTATCAGATAATTTCCCGATTTCTTACGGAAACGGATTTTTTTTTAATTTTACATCTAAAAGTCACACACACACACACACAAAACTTTCAAGCGACGAATAGTACATTATATTATTTATATATACTTTCAGATACTTCAAAAACGTACTTTATATGAAAATATGCTATAAATAAACAATAAAATATATTGTTATCTCCGAGATAAGAAAATATAAATTTTAATATGAATGTCATGTTCCGCCGCGTTTGTAACTAATATAAATGGGATTAAAATTCAAACGATGCTCATTCCAGATACGATCTTGTAATGCTACGTAATTTTGATTTTATTAAAATTTACGAACCGTTTTCCCACTTGAAGCAGACTTTTTATGGTAATGTTAATTCATTAAAAACATATATATTTCTTTTTCTGTGTGTCATTTTTTTTTGTTTTAATTTAAGATAAAAATGAATCACGAGACTCGACGGGCAATATCTCGTAAGTTGACAGTGCCTTAACACTAAGTCCACGATGTCTACTTTACTACGAACAGGATACAGAGTGTGAGTCTAATTTAGTAGAACCTGTAATTTAAAAAAAAAAAAAACAAAGAACCGATTCATATAATATTTCATACCAATTTCAATTTTTTAAAGAAAATTATTTAACAATTCCAATTTTTTAAAGAAAATAAAATGTTTATCTGCTTAATATTTAAAGTAGTTGTTAAAAAAAACATTTTTAAGGCGCCCCCAATACAACTGACATGTTCATTTGCTGTTTTTTCTATAATTGTACGGAAAACTACGCGTGGGAGTCTCCTGCTGATATATAGAAGTAATATATTAAATGTACATATTAACTAATATAACATTGAATTAAACAAGTAAAATACAGTTAGAACGTGGAAAGCGATTCTTTAAAATACTTTTTCAGTTCATGAGAGCCATGAAGTTTTGACAAATGTCGTGCCGTGGTAACAGTGACGTGAAAAATGGTGCTCTTAGATAAGGGAGACCAATTGCTATCCGACCAACCCCTTTCCTTTACTTGGCACTCAGCGAAACGAACAATGTGTTACGTAAAAGATATGGAATGTTATATGTATATATTTTTTTACTACTCATTTTACGATTTTAGAGAGAATATTCTGTTAAACCTTTTTTGTTATTTAATAAATTAATAAAAAAACATATTCTGTTATCCACGTTTATTCTAACTTACACTGCGGTAGGCAGCAGGGAACTTATTATATTCTGGCCACTTCGTTTTAGTTTTTGCCCAATATCCGAGATGTAACTTTAAGTTTAGTTTTATTAATGAGCGGAGAAATAAAAATCTTTAGCTTTGCTTCACGCTGTATCCCGCACGAGACAGTATAGTCAGAGGGAACTAGGGAACCTAGTGTTAAGACACTCCGTTCCACTTCCGTTCCCCACTTTCCGGTGAATTTGAGGCATTGCGTGTTGAGTGGTGGAACTCAACGCCGCTTTTTGTCTTATTACCAGAGCGAAGAAACGAAACATTAAATATTTAAATTGAAAATATGAAAAAATTCATTTCTTCGACTGGGGATCGAACCCAGAACCTGTCGGTTACGGTCATACGCTTGTGCCGCTGCGCCACGACAGGTCTCAAATATTTCATTACCTTTAGTGGGAATCAAACCTACAATGTTCCCGCTCATAGTCAAACGCCTTGCTGCTACACTGCGATCATCTTACTTTTTCATTGGCCTCATATTTTCTCTTTATTTTTCTTTTTACTATTTACGAGTATATTATTTTTATAAACAATTTCATTGTTATAGTACTTCCAACTTCAAATCCACAATCATCGTGGTAACAGTTAGACCTAATACCGTTTAGTCAAATCAGTCTCAGAATGTTCTTTAAATAAATAAGTACAAAATATGGAGCTTTTCTATTTATTTCAAAAATTTTCTTACGATATGCCTTTATTTTTATAAGTAAGAAATTATTAAGTAATAATCAACGCAAGTTCAATTAAAAATCTGTAAAAAGAGCGATGAGAGCGAGCGACACATTTTCCGCTTTTGCAACATGTCCTTTCATAAAAAAATAACTAAAGAACTTTATGAAACTGTTCAATTAAGCGAAATCTCTCATCCTGGAGGTAATTAAGCGTTTGATCTAACAAGCGCGGTCTGCCTCAATAACGCTTAAGCCAAGTGATAGGCGTCAGTTCGGCTTAAGCTTTAAGCGCTTTGTTAAGCTCTATAGAATTTCGAGCGAAGCTTTTAAAAAGCTATCGGACTCCACCATGTATACTCGTAAATGCCAGTTAGCCGTCCCTTTGTGAAGGATATATGAAAAATTTATTAGCCAATTTTGTTCAGTTACTTCTTATAGATGTTATTATTTAAAATGTGCATTTCTTTTATAATATTATAATATACTGTGTTACAGCTATAAGAGTCTTTTTCTATTATAAGAAAGAGATTAAGCGATTTAAATTAAATTGAACGCCTGCTTTAGTGTAGTAGTGTGAATTTATGCGTTGTAGGTTTGGTCTCCCTTAAGGTAATCAAATATGATATTTTCTACCTTCTCCGCTCTGCTAACGAGGCAAGTTTTGTCACTCGACACGGAAGGCCTCAAATTCGGTGGAAAGTAAAGATACAGAACACATTGTCTTTCTAGCTTTCCTCCGCCTACTCTGCCATGTGCGGGGTACAGCGTGAAGCTTAAAAAATAAAATAGGATAAATATTTTAGAGTAATCATATTTTCATCATAAATAGAAAATTTTTGTATTCATCCATTTTTGTATTCATCCATTTTTGTATTCATTTTTGTATAAATCCTCGTGGCGCAGGACTGACAATATACAACAGTTGTGAGTTCGATTTCCACTCACACATGATGCAATTTCATTTTTTTGTTCTTTTTAATTACTCACACGTAATATTTTTCTTCATTGATTTCCTTAACACTAGATCTTGAAAATAGTATTCTACGTGCATAAATAAGTATCTTTACACTAGGCTGCATCTGTCTACAAAAAATATAAAAAAGATAAGTATATAAAGAATATCAGTAACAAATTGATAGCTATTTATTAATTTTAGGGGTCTGACTTAAAAATAATGTTGTATTAAATAGTAATGAAGGAATAATTCTTTCTCCATTCTCTCCAGTCGAAAAAAAACCATATTTAAAAAAAACATCAATTAAATTATAAAAATAATTATATTTTATAAAGTATGATTTAAAAATCGAAATCCGATTGATCTAAGCCGATAAAAATCTGTCCATTAGCCGGTTCTTAAGCTAAGTGATAAACGTCAGTTGACTTAAGTGAACGCTTTCGTAAATCCTATGAAAAGGCCCAAGCTCTTGAAAGCAGCTAAAAATTTTATTATTTTGCTTTCAGAGCATCAATTTTCTAAATAAAAACTAAAATAGTGAGATTATAAAAGGGTTTTTTTTTTCTTTTTTCAGGGAAACCTTCTCCTTAACTGATCTCACATTTTGTTTTCCGTTTTCTCATCAGTTGAGAACATTTATCACGTCAACCTGAATTAATATTCAATATTAAGGTCTACGGTCCCTTTGATAATACAATTATACACTGTTTTGCTGCATTTTGGTAGGAAAATTGCCCAGTAATTAAAATCTATAGGGAAAAAATTCGATAAATCGAACTTTGCAGTTTCAATTATGGTTACAAACTTATAATTTTATTTCATTTCTTATAAATAGAACACACCTGTAGTAGGTTAATCTTGGTAAGTGATATTTTCTATTGATCTCTAATCTTAAAATTGGTACGGAACCCTCCATGTGTGAGCCCGACACCCATTTAACCTGTATTTTTTTTAATATGTATTCAATAATTGTTTCTTGTTCCAATATTTTATTTAAATTATAATTAGAAATTACAATATTAATTTTTTGAACGTCAAACTATTGACCACCGGTTTATTAAGATTACTTCCCCAGGCCTGAGAAGGAACCGGAAGCGGTCCATTTTTTTTGTTTATTTATATATTTTTATATACAAGTCTAATTTAAATAATAGTGTTATCGCAACTTAAATAAAAAATATGTCCTAAAATTTTATTACTCTACTTTTTTTAAATGATCATTGTCATCATTAAACTGTCTTTTTTTATCTATAGGCGTGCCCTAAAAGGACACACTCTCCTGTATATTGAAAACTTATTAAAAAAAGACATACCGAGTTTCCAACCACTTCTTTGAAACAAAACAATACAAGTTGGTGTATAATAGCACAAAAACATTACAAATTTTATGAGTGAATTGAAGACTTGTGAAGCTCTGATCCCAAATATAAAATTATACGAAAAATAATATAATCCGTTTATTACGTAATTTAACAGAAAATTCAACTTTTCTAAAAATAGATAAGTCAAAGAAGAAAAATTACTTTCATTTTACAAAGTGTCCAATATCTCAGAAATTTTGCGACTTCTTTGTCCTCAGAGAGCTTAGAACGAGCTAATAAATTAAGTAATTATTTATTCAAGATAAGAGCATTTCGTACAAACTCGGACTCGGATGGTGGAAATTTATGAAATGCTGTTAGGGTTTAATTAGTCATTATGATTATATAAAACAAGCTGCATATCCTGGTTTAGGGTCCATTATACAATTTTTTTTATTCAACTTTTTCTTAAATCGTATAGGATGCCTGTCGTGGAGCAGCGGTGCAAGCGTGTGATTGTAACCGACAGGTTCTGAGTTCGATCCCCAGTCGAGAAATGAAATATTATATATTTGCAATTTAAAATATTTAATGTTTTATTTCTTCGCTCTGGTAATAAGGCAAAGCGCGGCGTTGAATTCCGCCACTCAACATGCAATGCCTCAAATTCGACGGAAAGTTATTCTATTGATACACGTCCGAATGTTTTCCTTTAGTGTAACAACTAAGGATCTACCTATATGATGGTAAAAGTGCATAGATTATAATGGTTCGTACTTTGATGAAATAAATATATTATATAAAAAAATATTCGACTTTCTATTTCCTCCATACTATACGCCAATTTCATATGTAAGGATCTTTATATACGGTAAGTTTAGTACGTATCTAAAGCAATATTATAAATCTAAACAATATTTTACCTCTTTTTGTGCTGTATATATTTATCGTCGCGAGCAAGGTGAGTTCTATCCAAACTATCAGTCAGATCAGTTATTTTCACTTAAACGGATGTGAAAACACAAGTAAAACCAGTACTCTATAATTATATTCAAAATGTATAAACACATTTGTACGTAACTTCGTTCACAAGATATTCACACCTTCCAAAATTTAGATATCTGTTAATATATTCTATTGAAATGAACACTTCGACGACTGAAATAACAGATTCATGAGTAATAGATATGCTTAGGGAGTTTATTTGAAACTTGTGTGTGGATTCAGTATAATTATTGTACGACAGTTCTCTCTAATATACAAGTTGAAGTCTGTTGTGGTGCAGGGGCGTAGGTGCATAACTGTAAACGCGAGAGATATTGGGTTTGATTCCATCATTTTGCTCTAATAATAAGTTCTATTTCCGCCATTCAAGACGGTTGCCTCAAATGGAAAGTGAGGAACAAAAGCGAGAAAATCTTAAAGGAAATGGAATGTTTTTACATATGGTTCCTAAATTCCCTCTGCTTAACTTGCCAAGTACACAATACAGTGTGAAGCTAAAAAAATACGAGGTATAATTATAAAGTAAAATTACAAGGTAAGGTATAAGCAAGTATAAAGAAACCAAGCTGCATAAATTAATCAAAATAATCTCAATCATGAAGAAACGTTCAGGTGTTATACGGTTACAATAGAACAAGGAAACAGACATATATGCCTAAAATATAACCATTCTTTGGAATTTTGTCACAATCAGATAAAAATGTATAGATGCTTTGTGTATTAAGAATAAAAAGCTATCGTGCCATTGTAGAATAACAATCGACTGTGAATGTGATGGTTGTGGGTTCAATTTCTACGTAAATAATAAAATAGTACGCTGGTATACCTTTTTCTAAATTTTAGCTAGTATAACAATATAGAAAAATTGTTATATCCTTTAAATGCTAAGCCTTTCTTGAGTGTTTTTCTTCTACTGTGACTAGGTTTTTTTTAATCTCATTATTTATATTAAAGTTTAAACTCCATAGAAAAATATAAATTATATCCATATATTTTTTTTATTATTTAAACCTCGTACCTCACTTTTCACCGAGTTGGAGGCAATTCGGCTGAATGTGGAGAACGGACCGGAGTGTCTGAACCCTATGTTACCAAGTTCCCTCTGATTTCCCTGCCATGTGCGGGATATTCTGAGAAGCTGAAAGAAAAAGAGCGTTTTGAGTGACGGAACTCAACGCCCCGCTTTGCCATTCGGTCTGGCAAGACCGAAAAAAATAAAATATTTACAATTTTATTTCCAGGAGTGTGCGTAGAACCCACAGTTTGCGTCTTTTTAATCGCAGACTTGTACCCTTGCACCACGACATGCCTCAACGAAAACAATTAATATGTAAAATTACGTTAATCAATATGGCACTCGAACGACACCGTAAAATCTATGGCTTATCAATAAATAACATTTTCAAACGACACTGCAATCAGCCGTGACGGGTTTCGAATGATTTCCCAAGAGTATCCGATAGAATTTGATTTCATTTTTATTCTTTGTTTGCCTGACATTTTAAACAGCCGATCTAATCTTGTTATGTGTACGTCATACATTTGTAATATGATTTAAATTAGAAAAATATTGTGAAATAATTAGTTTACCATTTTGAAGAATTGTTATTGTAATTATATATATATATATATATATATATATATATATATATATATATATATATATATATATATATATATATATATATTATATAATATATATATATATATATATATATATATATATATATATATATATATATATATGTATATATACATATATATATATATATATATATATATATATATATATATATATATATATATATATATATATATATATATATATATATATATATATATAAATATATATATAATACCATCTTTCCCAGCAGATATGATACTCCGTGACGGTGATAGCTTTCTGTAGGACTACAGAAATTTCTATGTAACTTGACGATTAAAAACTAGCTATAATCTGATAATTTAAAAAAGAATATTTATAGGTATATTTTATATTTATTTTTTCTAGATTATAAAATGTTCCTGAGCTGTTAAAAGCAATAAATTATAATATAACGAAATATTTTAACTACCACAAAATTAATATGAACCGATATCTTTATCGATAAATAGATAAACGTGTACAAAGCAAATTGAGTCATATGCCAGGTATATACAAGATAAATATCAAATAACATGAAGATAAAGCCACATGATAACGTTATCGCTTTGATAGACCTCGATGATACCAGTGAAATATTGAAAATAGATATTTTTTCTTTGTGGTAAATTCCGGTTGTGTCAATTATTATTACATAGATTTCATCAAAATGAATTGGAGATATTATTGCAACAGTACATTGGGGTGGATGTTAAATAATAAAATTATTGTATTTCTCGGATTACTGTCATTCTGCTTTATGGTTTCTACTTGGGCATTAGCTAACCAGAGAAGTCGACTCGATAGAGAGCTCAATGAGTTAAAAAATAGTTTAACTACCGTAGGACCGATAACAGATAACGGAGTGACTAATCCTACCACTCAGCCTCCAACTGATCCTGCCAGTCAGCCTCCAACTGATCCTGCCAGTCAGCCTCCAACTGATCCTACCAGCCAACCTGGAAATGAAGCTACCACTGCATCTGTAACTGAACAAACCAATACAACAGAAGAGTCTAATAATAACACAAATGACACAACCACAAATAATACAGGAACATTATTGAATTCATTAAAAGAAACTAAGCTATTCAATAAAATAGCAGTACCCGTCTAAACGAGATGTAATGTCATTTATTGAAAATTATTCAAGCCTTTCAAGACTGTGAATCACCGGTTTATTTTTCTAGCCTATATAAGATCTTCGAACTGAAAGCAAGCAAATAATTTTAAAATAATTGTGTTTACTTTTACCTGTCGTATATGACAATAAAACATATATTACAGTCAGTCCCTTCAATATTTTCAATTTATGGACTTAGTTATGAATTATTTATTATAAGTAAAATCAAAATTAAATGAAGTTATGAATAATTTGTGGAATAAAGTCGGTTAATGATAGTGAATGAATTTATATAAATAATATAGTATATTTTAATGTTTCTATATGTGTCGTCTAAAATAAGTTAATAAAAATAAGTGATTTTCTACTGTGATTGTTTTCTTCATATATCTACTAAGAACCGCTTTAATGCTTATTTTTTTTAATTTCACGCAATGTTTAATCCGGCTTTATAGGCAAGAGGGAACCTGGGATCCTAGTGTAAAGACAGTCCATTTCCATTGAGACACTTCCGTTCTACACTTTCGAATTCTTAAGTATCGAGTGTTTGTTACCTAAGCGAAAAAAAAACTAATGAAAAATATATAATCTCCCGAGTGGGAATCGAACTGTTGCGTTTACAGTGGCATGCTTGCGTCCTAACGCCACGAAGGCATCTCTTCAGCCTCACTTCAATTTAGTTTCTATATATTTATACTAGCATGCATTGTATATTTGGTACTGCGAACGAAACTTTTTGATAATCATTTCGGTTAATAAATATTTCATGTACACTTTTTTTTTCAGCTTCACGTTGTATCGTATATGGCAGACAGAGGGAACTTCGGAACGTAGTGTTACGACACTCCATTAGGTTTTGATATTCCTTTTAGCTGAATTGGAGGCATTGTCTGTTGAGTGGCGTCACTCAACCAGAGTGAAGAAATTATAATATTAAATATTTAAATAGAAAATTAAATATGTCATTTCCTCGAGTAGGGATTGAACCCAAAACTTGTCGCGTTTACAGTTACAAGATTTAATCCTTGCGCCAGGACAGGCCTCAATCTTAAATAATGTATAATATAACTTTTTGATAAATATATTGAATTTTCTTTATCAATAAATAATGTAGTTATATACTTTAAATAAATAAGATAATTAAAGATAAAAAACTAAGTACGTGCTGTGTAAATGATTCAACGCTATTCTAATGCCAAATTTTAACATTATTATCAATATAGTAGTTTCTACTTGCGTGGCCATCTTCTTGTACCTAATTTACATTTACAATAAATCTGTAGCTGATCTCAAAAGAGACTGATTGGTTTTTAAAATTTTAATCTGTATATTTTTTATCAATATGTTTCTGGGTGATTTTATTAGCTTTGATCTTAAAAATGGCTACATAGCTTTTAATGTACAATTAAATTAAAATATAATTACTACATTAAAAAAAATAAAACAAAAAATAAATAAAATTCAGATCAATATTAGGTATATTATTTAGAAAAGTTATCAAAATTTGATCGTAACGAGATTAGAACCCGCGCTTCTTAGGAACTGTTCAGTGATTTAGCGTTCAAGGTCTTAAACGGTTTCTAAAAGGCGCTTGTTAAAATTCCGCTACATTTATTTTTTATACATTATTAAAGAAAGTATTTTCTTTCCTGAGTGTGGAATATCTTTATAATATGTTAAATATATCGTATCAGTAGTTCCTGAGATCAGTGCCTTTAAAAAAATATTTTTTTCTTTATATTTTTGTGGATAACTTTTTTAAGGCCTGTCGTGCAGCAGCGGCACAAGCGTGTAACTGTAACCGACAGGTTGTGAGTTCGATCCCCGCTCGAGGAAAGGAAATATTTAATATTATCAATGTAAATATTGAATGTTTTCATTTTTTCGCTCTGGTACAAAACAAAACGCGGCGTTGAGTTCCGCCACGCAACACGGAATGCCCCAAGTCCCAAGTTCCCTCTGCCTAGCCTGCCTTGTGCGGGATACATCGTGAAGCTAATATATAATACACAAGTACAAGTACCTTTTTCAAACGTAATGTAAAGTTTCACATATTCCAGGGGGAATACGCTTGAAAATATCATTTTAAATTAATGCATCAAAGAGAATTAACATATAGTAAATTTGTTTAAATATAAGGGATATTTAGGGTGTTAAACATATTTTTTGGTATTTTCGAGTATGACCAGACAAATGTCTTGGTAGCCTTGAGAAAAAAAATCCACATAATGCATAACATAACGCCGCGTCTTATAATAAATGATTTAAATATAATCGTTTTTTAATAGTATCGAACCTGAACTATACTTTTATCGATTAAGTCAGATTTCCACTGATTCTTGAGGTTGTTCTCTTTATTTTTTATATAGCAAAAATATTTTAGTCACATGCATAGCTATCATTGTAAACTTAACTTTCCACCCTGTTTATCGGAAGTGTCTTCGTAGACTACCCAAGCGGGAAGCTATCGAATTAGAATATAAATTGAACTCTTTATATAAACATTTATAATTTGCATTTAAGGCGCCTTTACATATCTTAATCTACAGTAATCGAGGCATTATTGACATGAAATCGGGATATTTTTGGGCGAATGGTGTTTCAGATATATATTTAATTGGAATTTAGTTATAAGGCAAAGCGCGGCGTTGAATTCCGCCACTCAACACGCAATGCCTCAAATTCGGCTGAAAGTGGGGAACGGAAGTGGAACGGAGAGTCTTTACAGTAGGTTCCCGAGTTCCCTCTGCCTACTCTGCCTAGTGCGGGATACAGCGTGAAGCTATAAAAAAAAACAAAATAGTAATAATAGATATTATCAAATATTAATATCAGCCGGGGCGCAGGGAAATAAGTGTGCGATTGTTAAAGCGGCATGTTGGGGGTTAGATTCCTACTTGAGGAAATTAAATATTTAATATTTTCATCCCCTCGAGTGACGCCACTCAATATGTTTTTTCTCCTGAATTTGACGGAAAAATCAGAACGTAGGTGGCTTAACAGAGTATTTAAACACTAGGTTCTCACGTGCCAACATGGTAGAGTTTAATAAACTTTTGGTAAAACTTTTGGTAAAACTTTATTTAACTCTACCATGTTGCCATATTTCCAGAGCAAAGAAAATAAAATATTGAATATCTAATTTGAAGATAATATGTAATAAATTATTTGGTGTACGAAACAGAGTGACAAATATTAGATTTCTTACTCTCATTCACTCAGCTTCACGCTGTATCCCGCACATGTCAGGGTAGGCAGAGGGAACTTGGGAACCTAGGCATAGCGTGTTGAGTGGCGGAACTCAACGCCGCTTTTTGCCTTGTACCAGAGCGAGGAAGTGAAAACATTAAATATTTAAATTGAAAATATTACATATTTCATTTCCTCGATCGTGGGGATCGAAGCCACAACCCATCGGTTACATTTACACGTTTGTGCCGCTGCGCCACGACAGGCCTATTGATTAGATTTTAACATTACAGAATGTGAAAATTTAAAAAAAAAACTCGGTTTCATTCGCTTTAACTACACTATTTTTATTTGCTAATTTCAATAATAAAATTGTGAAAAAGTACTATTTTGGACTCTATTACATTAATGAGTGTTCTTTATAAGATGTTTTTTTAATATATCTTCCATACACAGTGATCAGTTACAGATAAGTATAGATTTAAAATCAACAGAATAATTAACTTGTTATATAACTTTCTATTTACAACAATCATCAATAAAGTAAGACAATTTTTCGTTAAACATAAACTTTACCAACGTTTGGCTAATACGTTATAAATATTCATAGTCATAAGTAGCTTCGGAGGCATCGAGCGTTTAACTTAGCCAGTATATTTAGACCTGTAAGCATCTACCTGATTTCCTCCAAAACTTTTGTAAACAAGGGGTGGAAAAGCTCAAGTGATATTAGCCACGAGTAGAGGATTCCGATACACATTATAGCTACGATATTTCAATACAGTATTTATATTTCCTATGGGGACGTGGCGTTAAATCTGGTATGTGTGTCATATTGTTTTTAGGTTGAAACTCGTTTGTTTACAGTGCTTTGAAGATTTCTTCAAACAAATATTCTTGTGCATAATTGCTTCGGGGAGTTTGAGAGACGGTCTATGTATACATTGTTAGGAGGCGCTACTTGTAATGTACGCTAACGTTATTAGTTATTCACTGGATTTACTTTTCTAAGAGTGCAGTTAAGTAAAATTTCGTACGTATTTTACATTTATTTTTTAATTGTTTTATAAGTATTACATAAAAAAGGATATAGCTGTTTACACAATACTAAAATAGTATTAATATGCTAAACTTATAATTAAAAAAGCGTTTGAATGAAGCAGGGTTTGAACGCGCGCCTCTGGAAAACCGTTCAAGTGCTCTGACTAACTAAAGCCATTCGTTCTCACCGAGCTCCGTCGAAATTCTTATACGCTTGTTTCAACTTATTTATGTTGTTAGCATCTCTGTAGGGAGATTTTTACAAATTTCTGCTACCCAAAGACAACTCGTCGTAAGAGTTATCGTTTGGCAAGAGAGAATACAATTTATTTAATATTTTTACTATTTTAGTAAAAATACTATTGATATTTTTTTTTCTGTCTGCTCCGATAAACGGAATGACTTCCTTCCGTTTATAGCTAATCTCTAAAAGAGCTCAGCAGCGAAGTTTGTGGAGTAACATAAACACCATAAAAAATAGCACCATGAAAACTAAAAATATGTATCTGGCGCGATCAAAAGCGTGGCGTTGAGTTCCGCCACTCAACACGCAATGCCTCAAATTCGTCGGAAAGTGGGGAACGGAAGTGGAACGGAGTGTCTTAAAACTAGGTTCCCGGGTTCCCTCTGCCTACCCTACCTGGTGCGGGATACAGCGTGAAACTGAAAAAGAAAAAACTAAAAATTAAAGTCACTAATAGATTGTATCTACTATTTATAATGTTATGTTCTTTGAGTCAGACGAATGTCAATTATGTTCACAAAATGTAAAACCACCCTTAATCCAAATGCTTGTCATCGCCACCCTTCTCAAGGGATCGAAGATAAAATATTCTAATAACCTCCGCTGGTACGTAGGTATTCATTGAAGGGCGTACAAATGAGATGACATTTCTCAAGAAGTCCTACTAATAAGAAATTGGAATAATGTTTTTAGTGTCATGTTTACTGTATTACACTCTCTTCTATTCTTGACGACGTTAAAGCTTTATCCTGGAAGAAAATAAATAAAAGCCATAAATTAGCAGAAGAATATTTTTTCTGGTATTTTTATAAATGTCAAATCAATATTTTTACCATAATTAACTGAATCAGATTCAAATGTTGAATATAAGAATCCGTAGAATTTGACCAACTTCATTGTATACTATTGGCTGTACAATACATTTAAGATGCATAAGGTATTTCAGTCAATTATTCACTTATAACTAATGTATATCGACGTTTTTAAAGCACAGTTCGCATCGCGTCCTTCCAATTCATTCTATCTATTGTTAACTTTTTATACTCGTATATATCGATTGATCTTTTATAGACAGTCATGCTTCCAATATAAATTGTATAAAATGCGATGTCTTTTTCCGTTGAGATAATTTGATGAGGTGAGGTGGAGCAGTGAAGGAGAGTATTAGTGTACTGTAAAAGGCCCTTTAAGCCTCCACCTGTGGTCGTGTGGTCGTAAGACTTCGTGCTCTAAGCTCAAAAATATCAATATTGGTAATTTGTATTTGAATTTTAATTATAAGCTAAAGTTGTACTTTATATATATACAAGTTATTGAATATACTTTACTGAGTGACTGACACACAAAGCACAGACAGAGAAGGTGTATAAAATCACTGGAAAAGAATTTATTCATATTTCTAAGGATATATAAAAAAAAAAGGATATATCTATTTAGCATTTTAAGCAATGAATAATCAACGCAAGATTACGGTGTCAAGATTGTATAATTATATTAATAATCTTTCTCCTTTAGTAACTATTTATCGAATAACTAGTTCAATAATTACATATACATACTTCAGAACCGAACGGGCCTAATACGTAGCTTACGTTAAAGTCTTCCGAAAGCGAATACATGTAACGAAAAGCTCCAATGAAACTTGTTTTGACATAATAGCTAGAACTTTGGCAGTTTGCGCACCTTTACCGTGTGGTGCAAGTTATATATTATAGTTAAAATAAAGGCTTATACTGTAGATAAAATACATCTTTCTTATATATTATACACTCAGCTTCACGCTGTATCCCGCACATGATAGGGTAGGCTGAGAGAACTTTAGGGACCTACTGTTGAGTGGCGGTACGTCACGCAGCGCTTTGCCTTATTAACAGAGTGGAGAAATGAAAACATTATATATTTAAATAGAAAATATGTAATTTCTTCGGTTGGGGTTCTAGGTAGCTTTTACAGTCACATTTTTGTGACCACAACAGGCCTCAAATCAAATTCACTGATATTGATTAAAAAGTTTATATTTTTAACTTATATATATATATATATATATATATATATATATATATATATATATATATATATATATATATATATATATATATATATATATATATATATATATATATATATATATATATATAAATATAATTTAAAAAAAAAAGTAAGAATAACATACTATACTTTAGAATCATTCTAAGAAATGATTAGTGAGTTTATGAATTTTAAATTGTTATGACACACCATGCATTCGTGTTATATTGTCAAAAGTAAACTGAGTTGTAACTGGTATTAATATCATATTCGTATACACTAAAGATATCTTTCTCTTTAAGTTCAAAATATAATATTATAATAAAAATATCCGGTCAAGTGCGAGTCGGACTTGCCCACTAAGGCTTTCCCACTAATTTTAGGATTGTATGTCAGTGATAAGTACAGCCAATAACAATTGACAAAATTAAGCTTGCAAGCATATGCGGTCATTTTATATGGAGCGAAGTAGCATTATAAATTTGGTAAAGTTATTAACTTCTTTATTCGTAACGCAAGATCTCACTTTAGCTAAATTTCATAATTAAATAACTGTACTGATATATTCTATAGCGTAACCTATATGTTTTGATTTTGCGGCGAACTTCTTACAAAATACATCTTATATCACTTGCATGCACTTGGATCTTTTAAATGAGTTGACTTATAAGCTTGATTTTTTGTACTCTAAGGGACCATAGTCCTAGATATTTAGAATAATAACGAAATAAATGGCCGGATGAACAGACGGATAACAAGTGATCCTCTAAAGATATAGTTTTTATTCTTTAAATATAATTATGAGGTCTAAAAAAAAAATTATATTGTTAATTAAATTTAAGACAAAACGCGGCGTTGAGTTCCGCCATTCAACACGCAATGCCTCAATTGCCTTTCCACCAATTGGTGGAAAGTGGGAAATGGTAGTAGAAAGGAGTGTCTTAACACTAGGTTCCCAAGTTCCCTCTGCCTACCCTGCCATGTGCAGGATATTGCGTGAAGCTGTGAGAGAGTAAATTTAAGACAAATTCTTGAATCTTTTAACTTAAATACCTTAGTACTGTACTTGCCCCGCCTGGTAGATAGAAGGGGCTTGCACACTTATAGCCCAGTCTAATGACCAAAGTTTTGGCAACTTTATACATGCGTAATTACCTTAACAGTTATGATACAATATTGTTGTTCAATATACGTGATTCTATTATGGCCACTCGATAACTTATTTCAGGTAAAACAAATCTTGTTTATTATGTAATTTTGCTTAGAGAGTTTATAGATATAATGTTATATACATATTTTGTTCAATTATATTAAAAATACATACCAGTCACAAAACAACCTGGCATAAGCGTGCGACTGTAAGCGCGACAGGCTGTTGATTCGATCCCTTGTTGATTGAAATTTGAAATATTTTATTTATTTGCTCTGGAAACCAGGCAGAGCGTTGTGTTTCGCCACTCAATACGTAATACTCCAAATCGGGAAGTGGGGAGCAGAATAATGAGAAGGGACTGTCTTAGAAAGGTTCCCAAGTTTCCACTAACTGTTTTATTAGCGTGGTTGTATATTATTGACTTAGAATAATTAAATGATAAACAAGTATCGTATCTGAAAACATTCTGATTCTTCTTGATTTTTCTTTAATAACTAACCTTCAAATTTTTGAATTTGAATAATTTGTAATATATAGGTACAGACCTATGTATGTCCTTATATACGTTATGGTTTCCTTATAGAAACCATAACGAAAATATTTTCAATGAGAACGACTGACTGAGACTAACGTTCTAAAGCAAATAAATACGTAGCATAGAAACGTAAAGATATTTTATTAATCTAAGAAGATTGCAAACTGGATGCTTAGCATCATATACCGCTTCAAACTTTTACTTCACAAAAACACATGCCACTATGTTGTGTGGCGAAAGTTAAAGCCACCGTTTATCTTGTTACCAGAGCGAACAAATGAAAATGTTAAATATTTCATTTCATCGAGAGGAAATTGAACCGATATGTAAGGCACTCATATAACACACAATTTATAGCTATAAGTATTAGAACATGCAAACGAAATTATTTAAAAAAAAATCTAGTTGCAATTTTCTCGCAGAATACTCTGTTCTCATGGAGCCAATTATGTACCTACTTTTCACGAATTCGGGAAACACTGCGTGTTAAATGGCGGAACTCAACGCCGCTTTGTGTTACTAGCGCGTCACGTTTATAGTCACGTTTATATATATATATATATATATATATATATATATATATATATATATATATATATATATATATATATATATATATATATATATATATATATATATATATATATATATATATATATATATATATATATATATATATATATATATATATATATATATACATTAGTTTTCGATTCAATATAAGGCTTTTATATCTTATTACAATGTTCAAAAGTAACGTCGTAATATTGTAACTGTTTGATAAATTTTAACCTTAACCTTTAAAGAACAAAAAAGCATAAATACTTAACTAAGTTTCTAAGTAATTTAGTACTTACTCGATGAATCATTTGTTATTTAATATGTAAAATTGATTTTAAGTGCTTTTAATGTAATTAAACTAGAGAAATATAGAAAAAAAAAATAAAAAATATATATGCAATGATAATTATATAAGTAGTAGTAGCACTTTGTGTTGGTGTGGAAATGAAAATATTAAATATTTCATTTCTTCGGGTGGGAATTGAACCCACGACCTGTAGTTCTTGCAGATGCTAGCTCGCCACGATAGGCCTCAGACTTAAAATAAATTTTAATTATATTCATAATATTACTTATATTACTACAAAATTCTTTCTAACGTAGACATTTAAAATTCAATATTGTATTAACAAAATTCGAGTTTAACATTAAGACGAAATCCAAACGTTAACCTTTTAAGCGCCATTTAACAGAACTACACTAAGGGTAATGTGGATTATAAAAGTTTCAAATTTTAAAGTGTATTTTCGTAGAAGAAAGCAAAAGTCGTTCATAATTATTTTTATATTTAATACCTTTTTGTTCAAGATATTCCGTTCGGCGATATTGAGGGTTGAATAATGGAATTTAACAATATATTTTATTATGTTAATGAAAATGAAAGTATTTCACTGTCTTACTTTTTACTTCTTGCCTTTAATATTTTTCGGTTTTTATTATGTTTAGTTTCATAGTCTTCGTTAAATTAGTCACTTATGTAGGAGCTTGGACAGAAAGATCCTAGTATTAAGACACTCCGCTTTCCTCATTCCACTGAATTCTAGAAGCATTACAATTTAGGTGGTGGAACTCAACGCCACGCTTTACCTCGACATCAAAGCTTAAAGAAAATGTCATAGAAATAAAAAATATTAAATATTTTTTTTCTATGAGTGTAAATAAGGAGGACTATCGGAGAATAGAGGCGTGTCGTGGTACAAGGGCACACGTGAGTGACTGTAAACGGGACGAGGTCGATTCTCGTTCAAGGAACTGGATTATTTCATATTTTTATTTATTCTCTCTAGTAACAAGGCAAAGCGCGGCGTTAAGCTCTGCTCTCAACATGCAATGCCTCAAATTTTGTGAAAAATGGGGAACGGAAAGGAGTTCCTTAATCCTTTTTTTTATGGAAAAGACAAGGCATATGATCACCGTCGCCCACGGCCCCGTGTAACACCAGGGGAGCTACAGAGGCGTTGCCGGCCTTTAAGATGGAGGTAGACGCGCTTTTTGAAGGTACCCATGTCGTATCGACCTGGAAATACTGCCGCGGGTAGGTCGTTCCACAGATGTGTGGCGCGTGGAAGAAAATTCCTACGAAACCGCACAGTAGTCGAATGCCAGTGTAAAATTGTAAAAAAGGAGGACTATAAACGAAAATACTGTTCACAAAACTTTTAAGTGTCTAATAGCATTGGAAGGAAATAACAAACATTCTATATAATATTCTCCAATAATTTCCGCGTTAAATTTCTTTTTCCCGTAAAATTGGATCATAAGTAAACAGAAAGTTTATATATTTTGTGTACGATGATAGGCAATTCGCTGTAATAGATATGATCATTTATCGATGTCAAATATTTAATTTATCTAACATTGCAATAACTTTTTCTGTTAATATTTAATTTACAAAAATGCGTGCTTGCCTATTGTTAATACATTTCCATGTATGACTTTCCGCCGAATTGGAGGCTTTGCATGTTAAGGATGGAACACAACGACTTGCTTTGACTTATTATCAAAGCAAAGAATATGAAATATTAAATTTCTTTGAGTGGGAATCGAGCCCACTACTTCTTCCCTCTCGTCTCTTTTACACTAACTTCTGCCTATGCGCCACAACAGGATAACCATGATATTATTTTTTCATCATTTAAAATATAAATTCAAAAACAGTTTTAACTTCATACAAATATTGCAGAACATATTTTAAAAGATTTTGAGTTTACATATTTCTTAATATACCAAATAATTAAGCTACGATGTACATATTGTGTCAATATTTTTTGAAGATGGAATTGAAAACTAAAAAAATAATTATAATTTCTTTTCTTTAATACTTACTTACCTAACAATTCACCAAGTCGATACTATTTCGTTAAGATTTGTCTCGTGACACTCTTGATAAATGGCCAACTCGAGAAACCCTGTGGGTACCACTTAAGGAGATACAGCGTTTGTAATCTGTTAGTTCAAGATGTTGTCATCTAAATACTATACATATTTTTTTCTAT
The DNA here is from genome assembly GCA_019049475.1 of Eueides isabella. Lineage (NCBI taxonomy): Eukaryota > Metazoa > Arthropoda > Insecta > Lepidoptera > Nymphalidae > Eueides > Eueides isabella. The sequence continues at coordinate 10,928,197 of CM032401.1, forward strand.
CCATATCCCGCAAATAGCAGAGTAGGGAGAGGGAAACTGGGTAGTGATAAGATACTCCGTTCTCATTAAGATACTTCTGTTCTCCTCTTTCCGTCGATTTTGGAAGCAAGAGCATATTCACCTTTCTACTTAGCGTGGTGACGAAAAATAATTATTAATAATACTCTTACTTTTAAAGATAAAAAATGTATGAAATTATAATTTGTTTTGAAAATTAATTTTATACTTCAAAGATAGCTATTTGAATATTTAAAATTATTTTAATATTTTTTTTTGACGTTACATTAGAAATCATTCGTATCGGAATTTAACGCCTAAATGCGAGTATCAGTCAATCAAATATAAAATTATGTAATTTAATATAAAAAAAAATCTTATTTAAATGAAATTTTTAAGATATTCATTACCTTGCTCTGGAAACGAGGCAAAATATGTTGGTAATTTCCATCACTTAACACGCAACTTCCCCAAAATTCGGCAGAAAATAGAGAACGGTTGAGTCTTATTGAGTACAGAGTGACATACCTTTTGACGTTTCAACAATCCACGGAAGTAATAACACATTTCACATCTAACATCATTACATCAATCAATATTCCTTATAAAAATCAATTTAATGTTCGGTTGAATTGAATAGAGATGTTTTGATAGTAAATTTAATTGTTTTTTTTTTAATTTTCAAGTAACATTGAATTTTCCTGACAACCAGAAAGTGTTGGTTCTAAGGACTCTACATCTTTAAAGTACGAATTCATAGGTTTTCTTTTCAGCTTTACGCTGTTTCCTGTACATTTTAAGGTAAGCAGAAGAAATTTAAGAACCCAGTGTTAAGGCACTCCGTTCTGTTGCTCTTTTATTTTTGAGCATTAAAACTAGTATAGTAAACGCTTTGTTCATAATAAGAAAAATCTGTACGCTGAGGTATTTTTGGTTTTCAGTCTTACTCTTTATGTCATATTTGAGGATACAGAGTAGTTAGGAAACAATGCTTTGCTTCATTTTATGCCTCAGCTCAATACATTTTGGGCTCAGTGGCAAAACTGAATACAACATTTTATTTTTTAGACCCAAAGATTTTTAGAAAATAAAATGTCTCCAAGGGATATCGAACCAACATTCATCCTCTTTACGTTCCCTACTACACCAAAGTGGTTACCACTTTTTATTAAAAATAAATATTTTTAATAAAAGTTGTATTACACACTAAGAAAAAATATATACATTAAAAAGCGCATAAAATTTTATCAATTAAACAGGATTCCAAGCTGTGCCTTCCGGAAACCGCCGAAACGCTTTATCATTGACTATTTTAAGTTTTTATACATAAATATTTTAAATAAAGCTTGGAACCCAACAATTCTCGTGTACAGAATCTATTTTAAAACTACTCTGCCTTATTATATATTATTTTACTTAGCTTCTTTCAAAGGCAAACACATACAGTTTAATACATTCACGTACAGTTTTATTTATTTACTTAAAAATAATATTTGTTATTTGACTAAAGCTTATTATGTGCTATCAAGTCGGTTATATTTGTTTGTGTAAACATAGTAGTAACTAGTGGAGCAATATAATTTTATATAAGAATCATATATTTTTCATTCTGAAGTACAATTGTTTATATATTGAGACCTTAAGTGAAACACGGCGGGTTGTGGAGTCGACCCCCACTCAAAGAAATGCAATATTGACGGCGTTGTGTTCCGCCACGCAAGATTCTATGCCTCAAAGCCGGCAAAGTGGAAAGTAGAGTACGGGACGGAGTGTCTTAACACTTAGTTACCAAACTCCCTCTCCCTACTCTACCATGTGTATAATACAGTATGAACTGAAAAAATAAATATAATATGGATGAAATTATAATGACGTAATAATCATCTTGAGATAATGTTAACTTAATATCTTTAGCTTTCTGAACAACTTCTTTTAATTCGTTGATCTCAGGAATTACGGGTTGAATAAATTAAGAAAAAATGAATTAAGGAGACCACGCATGTGACTGTAAAAGTGACAGATTCTGGATTTTACCCCCTCTCGAAGAAATTAAATATACTTATAATAATTTTAAATTAAATATTAAATATTTTCATTTCATCGTTCTGGCGACAAGGCGCGGCGTTTAATTCTGGCACACACAATGTCTCTTACTTGGATGAGACTTGGGAACGGAACGGAGTCTTTTAACATTAGGTTTCCAGGTTCTTTCTGCCTACCCTGCTATGTGCGGGATACAGCGTGAAACTAAGGGAGTGACTAAAATTTTAGATTAGGCTCGGGGTGAAGAGTCTCATTCTACACGTATGCGGCATACAGTAAGAAGTTAGAAATTACTTAATTAATAATTTAATGTATTTATTCTCTTCTTGCAGTTTTTTACTAGATTTCAATATAATATAATAAAATACATACAAAACCACTAAATATACTGAAGAAAGTGCTCAAAAAAAAAGCAAAAGCGACAAAACTTTTGTTATAAAACAATTAATTACGACGAAATTCAGCGAAATGAATCAAAAATTTATGACATTTGTCAAAACGATTTTTTATTGAAGACAATAAACTTATATTTCAGAGAATCCTTGTTATAGACGTGTTTTTATATTCAACCAATGTATTGCCATTTTGAACTTCACATCTCAGAGGAGAAAGCTTAAAATATTTTGGGAGCTTTTTCATGCAAAACTTTTTCATAACGTTGAGAGAAGCAATTGACGATTGTACATTTTTTTTTGTTTTACAGTTAAAAATCTTGAATATAAGGCAAGTATGATGATTTTTGACGATAACTTAATCTTAAGCTGTTTTTTAAACTATACATACTGTATTAAGGCCATTCTAGACTGTAAACGTTACAGGATCCAAGTTCAATTTCTATTTGATGATACGAAATATTCAACATTTTCATTACCTACCTACCTAAAGAGGCAAAGTGACATTTAATTTCGCCACTGAACACACCATACCCCCCTACAATGCAGCAGAAAGTGGGAAACATAAGTGTCTTCTAAGTTTCTAATACATAACCTAATTAAACGATAAATATACTTACTTATAAAGTATACAGATTAATATCTTCAAAGAAACCTTTCATGGTACGAAACAGTGTATTAAGAAGGCAATACTTAAGACCCTCGCGGGCTTCCTTGGCATTAATCTTCAAATAATCAATAAAGTGCTTTATGTTATATTAATGATCGCTAAGTTGTCACAAAATTATTAAGCCGTGTCAAATATAAATTTCTACAAAATTAGAAAATTGATATTTTAAAAGTAATTTAACAAAGGTTCTTTTTATTAGTAATTATTATAATTAAATTATGAAAGATAATAATTTTAAATGTTTACTTATTATTTCTTAACTGTAATATGTGTTGTTGAAAAAATATTAAATATATTAAATATTGTTCTTAAAAAAATATTACATTAAAAAAATATAAAATTATCAACAATTTTTTTTTATTTATTCACATTTCTTAATCACCGTCGAAGTCAATTTTTAAAAAAGAAAACGTCACAAACAATAATCGATTTCGAAAACCGAAATTAATTAGGAAAATTAATTATTCCGTGACGTCCCTTAAGAATAAAATGAACATCGTTAACTATCGAATTTCACAGCTAAAATTAAAGTTTTGTGCCTCTAGAATTAGGCCTTACGTCGGGAACAGTTGTATGTCAGAGTATGTAAACACCAGGTTCCCAGGTTCCCTTGGCATGTGCAGGATACATCGTGAGATACTACTACTAAAAACTAGCATGGCAAATAGTAATCATGACTCTAACGTCAAGTAACTCCGCTTTCCACTTTACAACTAACTTCAAGATAATATATATTAAGTTATGGTACCGGACGCAGAACTTTATTTAGTTAGAACAGATCATAACAAATGCAATCATTTTGTTTGGAGAATCGAATTCAAAACCACTGCGTGCCCATACTTGCCTCTAGAGTGAAAACTTCTTAGAAAATATAGCGGACAAATCATTTATATGTTGAGGCCTATCGTGCAGTGACACAAGCGTGTGACTGTAAATGATAGGTTGTAGGTTCGATGAAAATGAAATATTTAATTTTCAACTTCAATATTAAACATTCAATATTAAAAATTTTATTATCAACTTCAATATTAAACATTCAATGTTAAACATTTTATTATCAACTTCAATATTAAACATTCTCAGTTCTTCGCTCTGGTAAGAAGGCAAAGCGCAGCGTTGTGTTCCGCTACTCAACACACAATGCCTCAAATTCAGCAGAAAGTGATAAACGGAACGGAGTATGACACTAGGTTCCTAAGCTCCCTTAGCGTACCCTGCCATGCGTGGGCTACAGCGTGAAGCTGAGTTATATAATATTAATAAATAAGATAATTTAAATATTTTTAATATAAAATAGAAAGGAAACAAAACACATTCGTACTAATATTCATGCAAAACGCGCAAGGTTTAAACGTTTGAGCGGTAACCTTTTCATGCGGCGCTACGTCCACGTCTACGCCGTAGAGGTTCGTAGGTGTGCGCCTCTAGCCTCAGTGTGCTACGAGACGCGGCCACGGTCGGACGTCTACGTCTGTCGTAACACTTTGCGAGTTGCCGCGATGTTTTATAAAGGAAATGTATCGAGAATAAGTGATATCGCGTGTTTTTAATTGATTTTCTATATTGTTGTACGAAAATTGATTATTTTTATTTTTGTAAGTAAATATGTGAGGTGTTTTAAGTTATGAATATTTTTATATTTGTAATTATTTAGATCTTTACTTAGACGGCATAAGGAATTAAAATATCTTTATAGTACGTTGATTAAAAGTAAATAGTAAAAATACAGCATTAATAATTACATGCTAAATTATCAAAAAAAGAACACTTTGATATTTATTTGGGATGTTTAACTTTAATTGAAAGATGAGTAAATATTTTTAATATTCTATATAATAACTAGAAGAGAAACGGTCAACTTAGTGTTTAGACAATCCATTTTGTTCCTCAGTTTTCACCGAAATTGAGATATTGCGTGTTAAGTTGCCGAATTTAACGCCGAAATAACACTTTTAATTTGTAATATATATGAAAAAAACATTATATAGATATAACATCGATCATCCAATTTTGATATATTTAAAACTTAATTTTTTTGCAAATATTGAGGTTTCACAATGGACCAACCAATTGATTTATAAAAGAAAACGGCAAAAAACTAATTGGCAATCCGTCCAATCGAAACGAAACAATGATTGAAATGAATGCTTCAACAATATTCAGCACGTTTTATACGCTTAACATTTGCTATATTGTTTTCATATTCTTGAAAATCTATTTCTATTGTTACGTTATTGGAGTTTATTGCGAAAAATATACTGAAAAAAATATATTTTATTGTTAGTTCTCAAATATTCTTCAATGTAAAAATATTTTTATCTATTTTTCATAGAAAATTTATCAAAAAAAATACATATAAAATAATACTTAAGAAAAGACACTGTAGTGAAATAAATGTATACGCGAGTGCTCGCGGAAATAAAATGCACTGTTTCGGATGACACTGTGAATATTTGATGTGGGCGGAATGAGGAGCGAGCGATCCTGTTTTTGGTCCATGCTTCAAGCTCTGGTCTTATTACCCACCATGGCTTTGAAAGGTGAGAAATTTAATAAAATTGTAAATTATTCACGATTACCATAGTGTAGATTAATGTCAAATTATATAAAAAAGTATCATATGTGTATGATGTTAAGTTACAAGTATGTAACTGTATATACGACAGGGTGGGCTTAACCGCTACTTGAGAAAATGAATATTAAATATTTTTATTTTCTTAGTCTGACGTTGAATTCCACTTAACGCATAATGCCTTCAAATTCAGAGGAAACTGTAAAACGGAATTATCACAATAGGAAAAAATGTATGCCCTGCAATATGCAGGTTTCATTGTAAAGATAATAAAAATGAAAAAAAAAAAATAAAATACGAAACACTAAATAAAATTCAATTCTTCATTTATGGCGTTCCAAGCATGCTATTTAACTATAATTGATACTAAATCAAAAAATATTATCTTAAAAATCAAGAACATTGTGGCAATTGAGATTTATCTGATTGTTTTAGTTTTGATTTTCAATAGATAGTAGACATCTTCAATATTTTTTTATCTTCTAGGAACAAAACAGTAGAAGCAATATTAGATTCATTTATCTAATACACAAAATCTTCAAATGCTTGGCGGAAGTAACAAAAAAATGCAGTCGATTTTCGTAATTGAAACACAGGGGTAGATAATACATTTAACAGATAGATCGATTTATAAAGTAATATCGTACAACCTCCTTCATGTCTTCTCCATTCAACGTGACATTGGCAAAGTGATAAGTGCTCAATTGGCACGCTCAGAACGCCACCAAGCAAAGAACCATACCATAAAGCAAAATGCTATACCTTTAGTTGTATTCCTCCGTAAAATTTAAAAACAACATTATATTAATAACATCAGCATCATAAAATAAACCCCCTATATAATAACAAAACTTTTCTTATATTATGTTTCTTAAGCAATCTTGATTCAGATTAAGTTTCAAGTTAAACTTTTAAGTAAGGCTTCAAAATTTACATATAAAGCACAAAGAGTAATTCAGCGATTACTGAATTATAATAACCAAACAACTTAACTGGGTCACTAGTTTAACTTGTACTTTGGAAATGCATACTTGCGCAATGTGATATATTTTTCCCTTTTTTTCATAGAATTATAGAGTCTTTTTCATTTTTTCAATTATAGAGTTTATTATTATAGAGTTCGAGGCTTGTCATGGCGCTGAAGCACCGGCGTGTCGTAAGCGCGTGTCGCTTGTAACGGGAAAGGTTGTGGGTTCGATCCTCACACGCAGAAATGAAACTTTAAATATTTTAAAATTAACTATTTAATAAGTTATTTTTTTCGTTCTGGCAATAAAGCAAAGCGGCATTGTGTTCCGCCACTTAGCACGGAATGTCTATAATATGTCGGTGGTAAGTGAGGATTCAGTGCAGCGTAAAACTGAAAAAAAAATATATATATAAGCACTAAATGTTGACGTAAGTTTTTGTGCATTCCTTTCTTAGTGATTATTCTCTCTTCTTTTCTTTTTTCTTTCCAGTTGTAGATGATTTAATTTTTTTAACAAGAAATCCCTGTATGAGAACAGCACCCGAATAAGGACTCGACTTGTACTTATGGCTGACAAATTGTTTAAGGTTACCGGAAAGACTTCACAATAGGACCTTACCGCTAAGTGAACGAGATCTTCCTTAAGTCCGCTTATATTACGATCTAATTAATATTCAAAATGCAAATTCAAAGCTTTTACTCTTAGTATTTTCATATAATAAAAAAATTATTTTCCTCTTTAAGGATATATAGGCCCTGTTGCAAAGTTCTTTCTAGTTCTATTATAGACCTATAAAATTAAGTTTAGTTTTAAATTAAACAATTTTAGACGGATTAGTCACGTATATTGGTTTTTAAACATTTTTGGAAACGCGTCGTTTCGAACACTTAACAGTAGTACGAAATATACGCGATTAATCCATTTTAAATTGTTTTATTTAAAATGTGTAACGATTGCGAAAATCAAAAATATTTTAAAATTTAGTTTTTTATATCAAATTTAAATATAAGTTTTGAGCCATGTAGGTGTAATAATTTAGAAGGAACTTCTAACCTTTGTCGTGTTGCCAGAATGAGGATATAAAAATAATTAGTCCTAACCTATTTTAGTGTTAGAACTCTTCATTCCCTCTAAAGCATTTTCATTTTCATTTCATTGTCAGTGGCGGAACTCTACGCCGCGCTTTGTCTTCGTTATCAGAGCGAGAAAAGGAAATACTTAATAGGGAAATAAAAAAAAACTATATCTCGTGAGTTTCTAGTATGTTGTTTATTAATATATTTCGATATATAAAATAAAACAAATCTAAGTATCTCTTCTAAAAATCTAGAGCAGATCAATCTTTCAAATATGAATTTATTAACTTCACGATAAATTATAATGTTTTTGTATGATTTCAAAATGTTCAAAGTTTGTAACTATTGACAATTTCTGTTTTGTGTACTTTAAAGTTTCATATTACTTATTATAAGACAGTATGACAATAAAATAATATGACAACAATGTTCAGTAATCTTTATATTCATGCCTTTTTACGCTTATTGGAGAAAGGGTTGTATTAAGAGTTTCCGTTTTCAACTTCTACCCGAATTTGAAATATTTGCATGTTAAGAGACACACCTACAAGTATGCGGTAATATCTAATGTTCTCAGTAAAATTAAATATCAGCACAAAGATATACTTAATTTGAAAGCACTTACTTATTAGGTACTTGTAAATATACAGCGTAGCCTGCAACTTAGATAGAGAAGAAAATTATAATCACATGTTTCCCTTTCGTAAAATAGCTTTTGTCCTCCACTACACTTCATGGTATACAGCGTGAAGCTGACAGCACTACGTGGCAAAGCAGGCAAAGTAAACTTGTAAACCTACCGTCCTATTAAGACATTTCCATTTCTCACTTTCCGTACAATTTGAGGCATCACGTGTGAATGGTAAAACGCAGCGCAGCTTTATTGAATTCCTTCAAATGGGGTTCGGACCTACAACTGTAGCGTTTACTGTCGTAAACTTGTGCCCCTGAGCCATGACAGGCATCAACTAAAAAATATATATAAGAGCGTGCTTCCCTTTCCCGTTTAAAAAATCTCCCCTTGTTTTAGTATTAAATATTTAAATTTTTCAAATGAGATCGTCCAAATTCAACAGCCTAAGCCATGTGGTTCCGGCTGTATTGTCTGTCAGTTACGAAAAAGTTTTAAATAATTTATTGGCTCTACATCGTTGTCTATATTAACAATTTGTTCCATTAACGCCACGACGATGTCAGTACGATGTATATATACATATATACCTATTAAAAAATACTGGAATTTATTAAAAATGAATACTTTTGAAAGCATAATGATAAATCATTCCGTTTTCCCTGTTTACGTATAAGTCTTCGAAATCATTTATATGAGATAGAGCTGTGAAAGCTCTGTTTTTAAATTAGATTTATGAAACATCGAAGTAAAGGTAAAAAGGCTTTTACTTAAATAAATTATGAATAAATTTACGTTATTTTTAATCTTGTCTTCATATTCATTAGGAGCTCAGAGAAAATATAGTGCTAAAACTCTGTTTTTACAGTTTTCTTGCTTCAGGGATATTGTTTCGAGGGTAGTGAAATTCTACACTTCACCTTTGAACTTATTTAAATATATTTATAATGTTTATATTACTAAAAATATTTTATATTATGTTGTCTCAGATTCAACTTTTTTAAATACAATAATGCTCAATGAACGGAAAAAGATCAATCATTATTAAGTTCTTAGTTACATCAAGCAAACTCTACAGTAAAATATTGTCAATCTTTACACCTCTATCTAAGCCTTTTCCTTCCTTTTTAAGAGAAGGAGATATACAAAATAATTTATTTTACGTCTTGAAGTTTACTTACACAAAATTGAAAGCAATTCTATCTTTTCATAAAAAACCCAAGAGTTGTTCTCTGCTTTATTATATATATATATATATATATATATATATATATATATATATATATATATATATATATATATATATATATATATATATATATATACATATATATATATATATATATATATATATATATATATATATATATATATATATATATATATATATATATATATATATATATATATATATATATATATATATATATATATATATATATATATATATATATATATATATATATATATATATATGTATATTATATATATATATATATATATGTATATATATGTATATATATATATATATATATATATATATATATATATATATATATATATATATATATATATATATATATATATATATATATATATATATATATATATATATATATATATATGTATATATATATATATATATATATATGTGTATATATATATATATATATATATATATATATATATATATATATATATATATATATATATATTACTTGTAGGTTTAGAGCTTACATAATTGTAATATAATTATTAAACGGTACAAAATAATGTTGACGATAACATCTACCCACTCGCGTCCCTTTGAAATATTCCGATACATTAATAAAAAATCAATTGAACGAATATTTGGGGAATTAGTTGTAACTTGTTCTGTTAATAGAAAGACGTGACCTCCCATGAAAGTATATCTATTATTCATTTCATTTAAAAGCTTTTTCTATAGAGCTTTCATTCAGTCCATTAGATCTGTGATCAATTTTTGATGAAATGTAGGAACTTGGTGGAACTTTTATAAGTGTTATTTATATTAGATATATTACTAGCGGCTGGCCTTGATATGATTTAATTAGTTATTTTTTTATATATTTAAAACCTTAACACTCCGCACTTACTAGGCACATAACAAGTGGAAGACATCCTCGTCCGAATTATAGAGACGGGCGACGTCCGAATTATTGAGGGGCGCTAGCTAGCTATGTAAAAATATTTTAAATAATTTATATGCTTTGGAGCCTCTGGAAACATCTCTGAAGCAAGAAATGTAATTCGTTTTGATGTTTTCACCCACACCATGTCCAGGGGTAGTCTAAACCATGTTGTCTGTCCCATAAAAATACTATTTTAGATCTTTGTCATGCAAGTAATTGCGTCGATTTTAAAATCAATCCCCACGCCGTTACTCGATAGTTACATTTAATTTATTGAACGTTGGTCTTTGCATGTTCAAACTCAAGTCTCAAAAAAAGATTAAAGGCACTTTTTTAATCACATTATTTTATTTTATTTCTTTTTCAGCTTTATGCTGTATCCTGCACATGGCTGAGTTATTTGGCTTTGTTGGCTTTTCTCAGAGGAAACTTGTAAACCTAGTTTTAAGACACTCCGTTCCTTTTCCCACTATCAAGTCGGAAGTCAACCGCGCTATGACTTGTTACCAGAGCGAAGAAATGAAAATATTAAATATTTAACTCCTCGAGTGGGGATCGAACCCACAATCTGTCGTGTTTACATTCACACACGGCCCTCGACCATACGCCACGACATATCTCCAATATCTCATATTAATTTCCTATTATTTTATAACCTTTTTTTATATAATAATAATATTACGCTTCACAATATTTCATTACAGTTACATTCCAACGAAATTGTATTACTTAGCGACTGCAATAGTTTTATATTACGGAATAAAGCGGATGAAATAACGTGGAAAACTGGTTGAAAATTTGTCTAGCTGTAACAAAGTATTTACTAGTAGCTTAACCTGACTTTGTATGACTGCCGGTCCCGCTTTTGTGTGTCGCGAATTTTCAATATAAACTTCTATAACTTTTGTTTACGTTTAAAATATATTTGTTTTGTAGCTTGCTTTGACAAAATTGTACACTAGGTGCTGTTAATCGATATACTATTTTTTTATATAGTTTACCTGGACCTACAGTTATGAAGTTTGGCAAAAAGTGGGGAACTTATAGTACATTATTTTTGTTAATTTACTATCTTTCCCGTACTTGGCAGGGTAGGCACAGGTAATTTGGGTCTCTAGTGTTAAAATGAAACGGAATCTTTTCTCCACTTTTCGCTGTATTTCAGGCATTGCATCTTAGGTGGCAGAACTCAACGCCGCGCTTTCCCTTGGTAACACCAAAGCAAAAAAAAATATTAATTTTTTTTTTAGTTCTAACTCCATTGAACCAGTGAGGGATCTTTGTGTTCGACTCACGCTTAACCAGTTATTTTAAGCTACAGTGTAAAATAAGAATAATTGTATACAAACAATATATAAAAAAGCTCTTTCTTTTCTTAGATTTCTAAAATCCATTATAAAAAATGTTCTTTACAATTTTAATAATCTCTTAATTCATAATAATCTTACTCTGTAATAACGTTTTCTCAGTAGTTCTTTATAGGCAATGACCTAGATCAAATGGCATACTCAAGAGCCAGATGCTGCTTAATATACTCGGGAATATTATAAGGTGGTGTTAATGTGCTCTCGTTTCCCTGAGAGGGAAAATCAATGTAACGAAGGGTCTTGAAACTGGGATGTCGACAAATGAACAATAATTGTACTCAACTCAACTCTACTCAGCTTCACGCTGTATCCCGCACGAGGCAGGGTAGGCAGAGGGAACCCGGGAACCTAGTGTAACGACATTCCGTTCCACTTCTGTTCCCCACTTTCCGCCGAATTTGAGGCATTGCGTGTTGAGTGGCGGAACTCAACGCCGCGCTTAGCCTTATTACCAGAGCGAAAAATTGAAACATTAAATATTTAAATTGAAAATATTATATAAACAATAATTGTATTTTTGACTTAATTAAACTTACAAAATTACATTACATTTGTTTTTATGCGAAAGGCGTAAATAAAAGTTAAACCTATATTTTACTAAAATAGAATCTATATTTTTTATATAATTACGACTTATTATTATATTTTTTATGTAAAGGCCAGTTGACAAGGAGAGGACAAGCATGTGACTGTAAAAGCGACAAGTTCTGGAATACCACTCTAAGAAATAAAATATTTCATATTTGAAACTGACTATTTGATGATTGCATTTCTTCACTTTGGTAACAAGGCAAAGCGCGGTGATTAGTTCTGCCACATAACTCATAATGCCTCTAAATCAGTGAAAAATGAACGGAACGGTCTGCCTTTACATCAGATTTCCAAGTTCAATCTACACTGTCATGTGCGTGATACGTCGTGAAGCTATAAAAAAAATATTATGCTGAAATTATAGAAAAGATTTATTTACATAATTTACATGCCGATGCTGAATTCTTTTGTTTTCAATTCAAGATGTCGCGTAACATGTGTAACTGAATGCTGTTCTTTGTTGTATGAGCGAAACGAAGAAAGGCATATAATTCATTCTATAGCCTGTTTACGGACAGTTGATAATGTCTGAATGGCCTGTAACCCGACTGTTATATTATCGTTTCTATATGATTTTTCTCATACAGAAATACAAAATGCGCCTTCCGTGGCGTAGAGGTTATGACTCTACGCCACGCGTGTAACTGTAAACGACAGGCTGTAGGTTCGATCCCCTTTTGAGGGAATTATATGTTTAATATGTTCTATGTAAATATGTTTTTATTTCTTCTGCCACTCAACGAAAGTGGAGATCAGAACGGAGTGTCTTATCACTAGGGTCCCAAGTTTTCTCTGCTAACCCTGCTATGTACGGGATATAGCGTGAAGTTGTTGTGCGAGTGTGTTGCCACTGCTGACAACGTGACTCTCCCACGCGTACTTTAGCCGCCTCTAACAACACCATCAGTACCAGGGTGATTCTATTTTAAGTCCGAATAACATGGCATGGTTCAGTTGTACCGGATATTAGCCCAGACATTAAAAAATAGTTTCAAATTCAAAATTTAGCACTTTAATGATTTTTCCAGAAAATATTAGTATTATATATATTATATTAGTATTACATTTTGAACAAAGTGTAATTTTTTTTACGTAACAGAATTCAAACCGCATTACGAAACTGTGTAGGGCCCTCCAGCTTATTATCCGCATAGTATTGTGATACAAAATGTTTTTCTTAAAGCACCAAATTTCGATTTTTAAAGCACCAAGACTTCATCTTTAAGGACTTTTTTCTACTTTAGTCGTGTTTTTTTAATACTACAACTGTACCAGCTAGAAACGCGTTAACTCAAATAAATGACTCGTTCCAACAAATGACGCGGCCAGTATAAATGATGGCAAGCGTTTTGAGAAAACTACACGCATTTTGCAGCCCGTTCATATGTGAAATGCTTTTTTGTATCGATTTATAATTATGTCATCTAAAATGGCTGAGTGTATGTTATTCATAATTTACGCTTATATTTTTTTATTGTAAAAATATATGATAAACTAATAACTCAAAAGGTTAATTGATACAAAAGGTTTATATCAAAAAATAACTTTTAGGCTTGTCGTGGCGCTGGGGCAAGTATTAAGTCATCAGGTTAGACTGATTAGAAAATAAAATATGATTATCATATATTTGACAAAGATATTTTTTACCATAGTGAAGATTAATCCCGCGCCACTCAGTTTTCATTATGAATTTATCAGCAATAGATGCACCAGGTACTTTAGAAGACTTGTGTACCATACGTAGAAAATATGTGAATGTTTATTATTTCGCCGATATATTGTAATACGCTAAAAAATATTTTATTTTATATATAATAAATTTGAATCGATTCTCCAAAACGAATACCGTGCTTGCTCGTTACGTTTCTAATATCGATTTTAAACGTTTCCTTTAAAACTGGAATAGTTAAATTGGAATATTGATCCATTCACTGTCTAAGTTGTCTTCAACACGATCGGAACTTCTATTAGCATGTTGCAGGTGCTAAAACAAACTTTACACTGTGTATCATTTTATATATACGTTGTTCATATGTCTTGGGCCTATCATGACTCAGTGGTACAAATGTGAGATTATAAATATGATAGGTTGTGGGTTCAATCACCACTTGGGTAAAGGAAATGTTAAATATTCCTTTCCTCGCTCTGATTACAAGGCAAACATATCGTAAAGTTCCACTACCACATGTAATACCTTAAATTATTCAGAAAGTGAGGAATATAAGTGCTTTATTAATAACTAAGTGTCTTAACATTAAGCTTACCTTGCCATGTGTGGGATACAAAAGCTAAAAAAAAAAATTAAAGATACATACATGATTCTTAAAACGTTACAGGCTGTATCAGCGCAGCGGCACAACTTCTGTCTGTATACGTGTGAACTTAGAACTGTGAAGAGGAAAATCTATAACGATATAAAATGAAAGAGAAGTAATGGGTCAAAAACATCATTATCGTCGTGTCCGATGTACCGCAGGGTAGTAGAGCGAACTTGGGAAGTAAGAGTTAAGACACTCATTTTAGTTTCCCACTTATCACCGAATTTGAAGCATTGCGTATTGAGTGGCGAAACACAACGCCACGCCATGCATTGTTACCAGAGAGAAGAAAAAAAATTAAATATTTTTTTTCGTCGAGTGGGGATCGAACCCACAACCTGTCGCTTTAATAATTACACCCTTGTGCCCCCGCGCCACTACAGGCCTCTATATGTTTTATATATATTTTTATATAATATTACATACTTAAAACTTATTAAGAAAAACGATAATTTTAGTAAAATATTATCCCACACAAAAGTCTATAAAAATTAAAACCTTTCTTTCAACCTCCATCTGCGTCCTTTCTAATCTAAAGGCATTGTGATTTCAAACAATAAAAATGAAAATTTCTCAACTATAAAAGGAAAATTCATTCTAAAAATTTCACCTTAAAGTGAATTCGTATCGATTGGGGCCAAGGCGTTTGGGGCATTAGCATTTGGTGACAGGTGCGAGCCGCGCCGGTCCCCTGTCACATTTTCCAACCAATATATAGGGATATGCTTCAATGAAACCTTTTTACATGGAAATAGAGGATTTTCTATATCTTTTAGCGTCACATGCATAGTAGGACGTAGTTAACAATGTTCTATCTTTATTACCGTATACAGATATGACCGGAAATACGATATATAATCCCTATAACAATTTAATATTCTAAAGAGTAAAATAAAAAAAAAATACGACAAAAAATTAACTACTCTAAACGAAATTAACACATTAATGTATATTAAAAGTCATGTTTAATAACTATACTATTGAAATATATATTTTTTAAGCGATAGATATTTTTTTTCACATCGCACGTCAACATTTGAATGGGATCTTTTAATAATAGTGAAACATTTAATATTATTGCCACACGTTAATATAAATTTAAAAAGGCATATTTTATTTGTTTTGAATGCTTTTGTATCATTTTTACAAAATTGTTTTATTTTGTATCCTTGCAATCGTCACACCAAATCTTTATCCTTTTTACATGACTTTGCGAAGACCATCTAAAGCCTCACTCCATCTCTTTTATCACTCATTTTCATATTTTTTGCTATGTTAACATCTATTTTTTTTTCTGCTTCACGCTGTATTCCGCACTAGACAGGGTAGGCAGAGGGAACCCGGGAATATAGTGTCAAGACACTCCGTTTCACTTCCCTTCCCCACTTTCCGTCGAACTTGAGGCATTGCGTGTTAAGTGGCGGAACTCAACGCCGCGCTTTACCTTATTACCTGAGCGAAGAAATGAAACATTAAATATTTTAAATTGAAAATATTAAATATTTTATTTCCTCGACCGGGGATGGAACCCAGAACCTGTAGGTTACAGTAACACGCTTGTGCCGCTGCGCCACGACTGGCCTCAACGTATTTTTCTTAATGTCAAACTATATTTAATTATGTGACAGTTTCTTTGTGTACATATTCCATTAGGGAAATGTCGTCTCGACCTTTAACTTTATTATGATAAAGGAAATATATAATAACTCCAAGTCATCGCCGGCAAGTAGTTCCTAGTAATTAATGCTTGAAATGAAATATCCAAATTTTTCTTTTCTTTTATTTTAGCTTCACGCTGTATCCCGCACGAGGCAGGGTTGGCAGAGGGAACCCGGGAACCTAGTGTAAAGACACTCTGTTCCATTTCCGTTGCCCACTTTCCGCCGAATTTGAGGCATTTGCGTGTTGAGTGGTGAACTCAACGCCGCACTTTTTGCCTTATTACCAGAGCGAAGAAACGACATATTAAATATTTAAATTGAAAATATTAAATATTTCATTTCCTCAACTGGGGATCGAACTCAGAACCTGTCGGTTACAGTCACACTCTTGTGCCGCTGCACCACGATAGGCCTCTTTTTCATTTTTTATTTTTCTTTTCCTTATACGAATTTTGAGAAATCCTCTCTGAATGTTCCTATTATTTTTTTAGCCAGAAGCAAGTCAACGAAGTTATCAATTAAGTAAGATTTTTTGAAAGTTAGTAAAAAATATATTAAGGCCCTTGTAGTCCAGTGGTTCGATGTCGGACAGTAGGGATAGTTATGTAAAAAAAAAAAAAAAGTATTATATTTAAAATAATGTTCATTTTTCAATTACTTCGGACAAAGTAGCGGATTGAGCTTTGCTTCTTAACACACACTCCTTTGTTCATTCATTCATTAAATTAATAATATTTTAATTTAATTTTCTTAATATGAAAATATACATATATGAGTTCCGCCATTCAACACGGGATGCGACGAATTTGGCGGAAAGCTTGCGAGGAACGAAAGCGGAACGGAGTGCAATACACTAGGTTCCCAAGTTTCTACCTGACTACCCTGCCATGTGCGAGATACAGCGTGAAAATGAGTGAAAATACACTACTTTGGTATATATAAATATTTCAGTCCAAGCTACTACAATAATTGACACAATATAACTATTTCACTAGAGCTTTAGGGTGAAAATAGTTATTTAATATTGCGTTACGCATTTGTAATCGTCGATCCGGGATCATTCTATCCGTAATATTCCCAGTGAAGCTGTATAAGTCGTAAAACGTTTTTGTTGATATCCGTTTCAAATGCTGCTATAAAAAGAATCCCAATATATAGGGATATAATATTATTGTGAAAGCAGTGAAAATATTTTTGTAATATTTATCTACTTGCTGAAATGATTAAAATAACCATTTATAGTTTGTCTGTGGTGGCACAGCGGCACGTAGTGTGACTGTAACCGACAGGCTGTGGGTTCGATACCCACTCGAGGAAATGAAATATTTATTATGTTCAATTTAAATATTTAATGTTTTCATTTCTTCACTCTGGTATAAGGCAAAAATATGGCGTTGAGTTCCGCCACTCAACACGCAATGTCTCAAAATTCGGCGGAAAGTGGGGAACGGAAGTGAAACGAAGTGTCTTAACACTAGGTTGCCGAGTTCCCTCTGCCCACCTTGCCATGTGTGGGATACATCGTGAAGCTGAGTAGTTTTAGTGACTACATATGTCAAACGCGGCGTTAAGTTCCGCTAATTGCTTCAATTCGTAAAGTTTTTTTTTATCCTACACTCAAGAGCGCATACATGATAGACAGAGGGAACTTGATATTCTATTTCCATTTCCTACTTTTCGAGTGCTTTAAACCTTGTATGTTGAGTGGCGGAACTCAACGTAGTGTTAAACCTTGATTTTTTTAAGTGAAGAAAAAAGAAGTTAAATGTTTCTTTTTCTCGAGTGGGAATAGAACCCCTTAAGCAATCATTAAACATAAAATCTAACATACATACATAGCCTCAAGCTGTACCAAAATGTAATTAAAATATTTAATATTTTATTTAAAAATAATAAATGATACTTCCTCGAGTGAGTACCGAACCCACAACCAGGACAGACATCAAAATAAGATTCATATACCTACATAACGATAATTAAAATCAAATTATTAAGTATATTGTAATTTACTTTATTAAAATCTGTCTTTTATGCCCTGAAATATAAATTGTGTAAAAATTATTAATGTTTCAAAATAAGAACAGTAGTTCTAATGGTTAAGTTTCACGTGACATGGATTTTCAATTTTCACGATCATAATATATTTAATAAATGAGTTGTTAGCGACTTTTTTAAATATTATATTAGTTTTATCATTTTTAAAATAACTTTTTAAGGCAAAAAATTGTTAGTGATGCGTGATTTAGTTCTTTTTTCTTGTTCATAGAACGTTTAACAATTAAATTCAACGGAAATTAAATAACATAATAATTTCTTAATATTTTTTTTCTCTACAATACCATGTATGTTATTAACCAAAAAATATACAACATTAACGTTTCATATTATTGGACAAATTAAACATCTGAAAGCTTTGGATTATTCATGAATTTTAAACTGCTCAAAGACAAAAGAAAGCTATCAAAGAAGTTAATTGAATAAACAAAATATTTTTCCTATATAATTTTTTATTTGGCTGTAAGTGGGGAACAGAGGTTTTTTATTGGTAACGCAGTGTCCTAACACTATGTTTTCAACTTTCTTTTCCCTATTTCTGCCTACATGCATGAAGCTGAACAAAAAAGAGTGAGTGGATTCGTTTCACTACTTCCTAACCTAAAGTAAGAGAAATGAATAACCGTACCTAAAGTAAGAGAAATGTATAACTATTAATTACACAATACTCTAGTAACTTCAGTTCAGTTAAGTTAGAAAAACTATTAAGCTTATCTTATATTTTAATATCAAGGCTATAGTATAATATATTCGTACATATGCACTATGAAGCCGGAAATAGAATTGTTAATAAACGTTACGTTATAGTGAAGCAAAGTTGCCGAGTTCGATTCCCGTTAGGTGGACGGTCGACATACAAAGTCTAAATCAATAGCAAACTGGGAAAGGGAGCGTCTTAGCACTAAGTGTACGTAGAACGAAAAGCTAAAAAAATAGAGACTATTTTACCCGAGGGCTTTCTATTCATTATTAAAAGTATAAAGAAGATATTTAGAGATATATAAAATTAAGCGTAAAAGAACTCGTACCGCTCCTTTTAGGTAAACATCAAATATATGATAGATATGTTTCAAATCTCAATCGTGGAAAGTATTAACTCCGGGTTAATACTTATGTGAGTTGATCCTTGTTTATCTCTAAATCATTGTTATATATAAAGTTAGTAAGTACCTTAAAAGCTTTAATAAATTTTTGTCATTAAAAAGATTATAGTTTTGATAACAATTTCGCTCATACTAGACTCATTATTCTTTATTAAATATTATACTGTCAAAATATATCATTGTAATGATAATTTATATAAGATGTCTCTAACGCTTTGACTTTCAACTTAGAAGCACTAATAACAAAGTATGAGACAAACTTAGTATACGGGTATGAAGCATCAAGTAATATTATGCTCTATTCCCTTATTTTAAGGCTTCATATTGCTTATCAGCTTAATTAACTTTGAATTCTCTAATAATATTATGTAAATGTAAGTATAAATGTCGCAACATGTTATAGTGGCTTTGAATGAAAGTTCGACGTTTCAAATTTATAATCTCTATATCAGTCTCAAGTTTTAGCTACATAGATGAAAGGGGTAGGAATTTGGATGAAAACCTTTGTTAGATTTTGCGATTATGTTATATAATATACAATATTTCGCCTGTGGTTTTGTCCACGTGGTAAAATAATAGCTACTAAAAGTTCATAATTATGATTATTTTTTAGCTTCACGCTGTATCCCGCACATGGCAGGGTAGGCAGAGGGAACTTGGGAACCTAGTGTTAAACTCAATGCCGCGCTTCGCCTTGTTTAATCGTGTTTGAGGCTATCTCACTATGTGATTGTACTGTGAAAGCGATGCTTGTAAAAAAATCTCAAATAAAAGTGTACGAAATTTTATAATTCAAAAATGGTCAAAATATTTAAAAATAACATCTCTTGCTAGATGATAATTCTAAGATATTATCTTTGGGTATCGGAAAATTGCTAGCCGTGTGATTCCGGATTAGAAAAGGATCACCCTGGTACTGATGGTGTCGTAAGAGGCAATTAAAGTACGTGTGAGAGAGTCACGTTGTCAGCAATGACAACATGCATGGGCAACTCGACCGGATCATTACCACCCCCGGCAATTAAAACTGGCGTTAAGTAGTGGCTTTGGCCACTGCGTTTCGCATTGGGTTGGCCACCTTATAGACCGGCAAGCTCCTGTAGCTCCTCTAGTGCTACATGGAGTATAGATGCTCATAATATAAATAAAAGTAGGTTGTAAAAAACGAATAGGAATTTTGACGTAGTACGACGTGATCAGAACGTATGGCCGTCCTGGTTATTTCTGACGGAAACCCAGATTACCCAACCGAACAACACAGACTACCTCCAATACCCCAGCTACAAAAAAGAACATAATTTTATACCTTATGCAGGGGTTGCTGTGTATTAAGGAAGGACATGAGCTTCCATCGTCTTTTCAATTTTGAAGGTCAGGACCTTTCTATCATCTGGCTCCATGTGGACAAGGACGATGTTTTCCAAATACAGGTCACATAGTGGTAATGCAGTAACGGATTGGGTCAAGGAGCACATGCAACCGGCTGTCAACCTTCTGTTTCCTTCACATTCGCTCTGTAGATTAAATCGGTGGCAAGTCACAGAATCGGTTTGATTTGTTTCTACAGGCAAGTGTGAGGTATTTCGAAACTGGCCGAGACACTTATCACTAAGGATACGAAGGTGAAAACCTTATAAAGAAAGTACAACTGTGCCTCAAGGTACTTTAAGCGTTCGAGCATATCGATAAAATAGACGAGAAACTTGAGCTATCCCCCGTCCGAGCTCTGTCTTCATTTTACACTCACAGTATGACTCGGGTGGGCCAGATGGCATTTCTCCTCTTTAATCCGTTCATGTGCTCCTGAGCCGGCACCGGTGCCAACGTGTCTGTTTCAGCATTTTTACTCAGTCGGTGTAGTCCCAGATTAGTGGAAGAGCGCTCTTATTCGATCCAACTAACTACAGGCCTATTGCTATCACCTCACTGCTCCCAAAAGTTATAGAGAGTATAATAAATAGCCAGCTTTCGATAACCATTGATTAATAACCGCCAATATGGCTTTTGCCAGGGTCGCTCGACCTGTGACCTTATGGTTTACTCACCCCTGAGCTGCGGCTATTGAAAGTAAGGAAGAGGGCCGGGCAGTTAGTCTGAAAATAGCGAAGGCTTTGAAGACTTGTGAAGTAGATCGTAAGCTTTATCACTGAGAGCAGCATCTAGGTCGCTATCGACGATTTCTGCTCCAAATACATGTCCATGAACGCCGGTGTCCCCCAAGGCTGCATGCTTTTCCCTATGCTGTTTCTTCTGCATATTAATAATATCTTGGAGGACTCGGTGTATACTGTATTCTTCGCTGTGTACTTCGGCCGTGAAAGTGTTTTTCAGGAAAATGTCAACCAGTGCCGAAATCAACTTGTTTCTTCCATTGAAACATTCCTCGGGAATGTCTCCGTATGGACTGAAAAGAACCTGATTCACTTCAATCCCCAGAAGAACAAGTCTGCGCGTTAAGAACTAATAAAACCGTTTGTCGTATCACCAGTTTTCGAGAACACTTCCCTTAAAATCGCACCCAGTATCAGTGTATTGGTTTTTTCCATAAAAAATGGCAAAGGGGCCAGAGCGCTTATAGATAGGTTTCAAGAGGCGCAGGTTCAAATCACGCTGTGTTCAATTGTTTATACGTTTTTTAATCAAATATAATATATATGGCTTTTCATTGTAAGAGTATCACCAGTAAGTAAGTGTATCACCAGTCGAGAACACTTCCCTTAAAATCGCACCCAGTATCAGTGTATTGGTTTTTTCCATAAAAAAATGCAAAGGGGCCAGAGCGCTTATAGATAGGTTTCAAGAGGCGCAGGTTCAAATCACGCTGTGTTCAATTGTTTATACGTTTTTTAATCAAATATAATATATATGGCTTTTCATTGTAAGAGCTCTAAGCTAAAACAATTCATGTTTGTCGAGATTTTAGTTACTAAATCTCCTGATGGCGAATATCTTATAACAAAGATAACTTCTAATGTACTAACTACTTTAATTATTTAAGTGCCCACTTCTACTATCAATTAATAATAGTATTAACCTATCACGTTTGATACTAAAAAAAAAGGATGAGGCCTGAGGCCTGTCGTGACGTAGCGGCACAAACGTGTGACTGTAACCGACAGGTTCTGAGTCTGATCCCCAGTCGAGGAAATGAAATATTTATATTTTAAATTTAAAATACAAATGTTTCATTTCTTCGCTCTGGTAATAAGGCAAAGTGCGTCGTTGAGTTCCGCCACTCAACACGCAATGCCTCAAATTCGGCGGAAAGTGGGGAATGGAAGTGGAAAGGAGTGTCTTAACACTAGGTTCCTTAGTGAGAGAAACTCTCTCACTAATTTATTCTAACTTTATTGTGAAAAGAACAATATTAAATTGTAAATTATAATATACTTATAGCCCAGACAGAAAGCAAACATTTTATTTTTTGCTTCACGCTGTATCCCGCACATGGCAGTTAGTTACCTTAAGGGAACTGGGTAACCCAATATAAAAGCCACCTTTCCGTTGAAATTAAGGCATTGTGGTGAAATTCAACGTCGCGTTTAGCCTTATTACCAGAACAAAGAAGTGAAAATATTCAATATTCAAGTTTAAAACATGAAATATTTAATTTCTCATAGTGGGGATTGAACCCACAACTTGTCTTATAAACACTTGTGCCCTTTCACCACGACACGCTTCATATTTATGTACTTTACGAAAACAGCAGTGAACGATTGAAACGTAACATAAAATAAGTATAACATTTAAATCTTGGATACTCACTCACTCACTCAGCTTTAAGTTGTATCCCGCACATGTCAGAATAGGCAGAGAGAACTTGGGAACCTAGTGTTAAGACACTTCCTACCACTTCTGTTCCCTACTTTCTGCCGAAAGCGAATAATTAAAGCGTTGCGTGTTAAGTGGCGGAACTCAACGTCGCGCTGTACCTAGTTACAAATGTTGAATAAATATAAATAATAATAAGATGTTCTTTTTTTCAGATTCTCAAACGACTAAGAAATTTCCAGAGGAACCTGCCTTCGAGAAGCCAATCGGCAACCACACTTTCTTCCTTGGAAGAGAAGCTGTGCTCGGTTGCTCCGTTACGAATCTCGGCAAACATAAAGTAAGTTAATTATACATACATACTTAAAAAAAATATATATTTAAGCTCTTTACGGGAAAGAGCTTATACAGGATAAAGAATATATAAGTCAGTTTTTTAGACTTTACGTGTTCAGTGGCTGAACTAAACTTTTAAGGAGAAGACAAACTGGCAAGTGGGGAAATTAAAATAATTATAAGAATTGAACCTACAACATCAAGCTTACATACATATGCTGTGCTGTTGAGCTGCGACAGCTTCTTAAACATATTTATTGTGTTTTGAAGTTTACAACAGTTTACTACTTTGAGTTCATCCAATCAATGTCACTGTGTCTCGAAATCAGGAGTAAAGTGAAAAAATAAAGTCTTTCTCTTCATACTCCGGTCACTACACTCGGTGCAAGATTCTGATGGATTTAAATATTTTTTTTTACTTTGAAACATAATTTATACATGTTTTTCAATACATTTTTTTGATCGCTTTTATAATAATATAAACGCTTCAATTATTCTATCGAGTTATGTTTCACTTAACGCTAATTGAAGTGATAATGAACGTTAACAGTTAAAAAGTTACAATTTACATGAAATAGCTATATAAAATGCAATAAGTGGCTCACAATATCAATCGATTAATTCCTCATTTCTTGTCTCTAGTACAAAGCAACGTGGCGTTAAGTTCCGCAACTCAATCCGCCAGGTGTGACACTTAAAAGGAAAATAGAAAACATTTAAAATTTCTTGATTAGTTTAGACTAAAATTGTATTAAATAAAAATATATAAAGAATAATATTTCATCATTAAAATATAAATTTATCAAATGTATATTATTTAGAAAATTAAATGAAAAAAGTAATTTTAAAATTTTTTATCATTATTACTATTTTATTAAATATGATGAAATTAAATAATTCATTAGAAACAACTTCATAAAAAGTACTAATAATCCCTGAAAGCCAACAACTGCTGTCGATCTTTAAGTGTTACACGGGGTTATGAGCGGAACACTTATCATATAACTCATTCGCTCATTTGCCTTGTCTGTTCTATTAAAAGTATCAATTCTAAAGAAGCCTGAATGAAATTATTTTTTTTAATCTGATTGTAATTCAAAAAAAAAATTAAGATGAAAATTATATGCAATTTTAGTTTAAATCTATTTTTTTTTTTGAGCTTCACGCTGTATCCCGCACTTGGCAGGGTAGGCAGAGGGAACGGAAGTGAAACCTAGTGTTATGACACTCCGTTCCACTTCCGTTCCCCACTTTCCGCCGAATTTGAGGCATTGCGTGTTAAGTGGTGGAACTCAACGCCGCGCTTTGCCAGAGCGAAGAAATGAAATATTAAATATTTAAATTGAAAATATTAAATATTTCATTTCCTCGACTGGGGATCGAACCCAAAACCTGTCGGTTACACTCTTGTGCCGCTGCGCCACAACAGGCCTCAAATTTTTATTTCCTCGCTTTAAAAACAAATAAACACTACAATAAATAAATACCGTCACTTAAAATATTGGGCGTGGAAAAATGAGTCTTTTACCATTAGGGAGCCCCAGACCACTTACTTGGCTTTGTACAGGACACTGAAACTTCTCTAAGTGACAATTACAAAAAAAAAATCTCATTTTGTACCAACCTACAAAATCAATAAAAAATTAAAACTCAAATTTCAATTTTATTATAATTATATTTCATCACTAATTTACTTCCATTAATTCTATTTAATAGACTCTGCTGAATGTTCATGACACTTAATGTACTTAAAAGGTCAATTTTGAGCAAAAGGTTATCTGTGCCACGTTGGGTACAAAATGTTTATGCTAAAATAAATTTCGCTAAAGTAACCGCTTTATTATAAACCAGTCAAGTGCCTGGGGCTAGTTTCTTTAAAGTATTTTCGATGCAAATTGACACTTACCGTCTTTTTTTTGGACGGTATTTAAAAAATGTATATAAAAACTTGAGTAAAGTATTTGAACAAGGATTTATTTATTCTTGCCGTGTGATCCCGGCTTAGAATAGGATCACCCTGGTACTGATGGTGTCGTAAGAGGCGACTAAAGTGCGTGTGGTAGAGTCACGTTGCCATTAATGGCAACACGCATGGGCAGACTCGACCGGATTGTTACCACCCCCGGCATTTAAGACCGGCGTTAAGTAGTGGCTTTGACCACTGCGTTTCGCATTAGGTAATGCCCGGGCCCCGCTGCCCATCCACAGTAAAAGACGGCAACGCTCCTGTAGCTTCTCTGGAGTTACGTGGGGCCGTGGGCGACGGTGATCACTTACCATCAGGTGACCCGTACGCTCGTTTGTCGTCTCTTCCATGAAAAAAAAAACTTATGCATTTTTTTTCTAAACAGTCTGTTAGTCACCATTTTTTATTTTTAGATATGACTTTTAGTCTTCTAAATCAATGTTTGATAAAATTCAACATTAAACATAGTTTCTTCCCCTTTCCACAGAAATTGGGAAATTATATCTCACTATTTTCTCTCCAGACCCCTCTCCAGAACCAGAACCAGAACTCTTGAGGTATATATCTGTATATATTTCAGCATTTAACGTACGTAATGTAACGACAGCTTCAGTTATACGTTGTGTACCAGTTACTAAGTTGGTCAAAAAAAGTCAAAACTAAAAACTGCAAAACTGACTTATTCTTAGAATTGAAATTATTCTTAAGTACTTGATTATTTTTATATTACATACTTGCAAGTATCAGCCCATATGTGTATCTTTTCCTTGGGCATTTAGTTATCTCAACAACCGACTGCATAAATTACGAAGAGATTGCTTCACCAAAGCATTGAGGGAATTAGGGAATTATATGATTTATACACATAAATCTCTAAAATTGATCTGGTTATTTTTATATTAATCTGCATATGTTTATTTAATTAGTTTGAAATATAATAATAAGCTTGATCTTTAAAGAAATTTAATAATATCTTATATATAATTAATGCTAAGATATAATTAATACATACATACTATAGAATTTAACCTTATATATTATTATATCACTAACAATAGGACGAATAATCGAGCATTCGAGCATACAGAATGGAGAGCAAATAATTTGCATCTGTACAAGCTCAGTCATGAAATATGTATAGTACTTGTAGATATATATAATAAAGCATACTCGTATATTACCGATTTGATACAAATGTCCAATCGTTTACTTAACTTTTTTTTTTTATTGTTGATAGTCAAGCATTTGTCCGCTTTCTCACCTGGTGGTAAGTGACGATGCGAACGAAGATGGAGCATGCTTGCCTAGGTAGTACCTATTCACTCGTTCCTTAAAGAGGGCCAGGTTATACTTGTCGGGGAACAGTTCAGCAGGCAGGGAGTTCCACTCCTTAGCCGTTCGCATTAGGAAAGTTGAGGCGAAGCGCTGCGTACGAAAAGGTACCTGGCTAAAGGCTGTCGTGGCGCAGCGGCACAAGAGTGTGACTGTAACCGATAGGTTCTGGGTTCGATCCCCAGTCGAGGAAATGAAATATTTAATATTTTCAATTCAAATATTTAATGTTTCATTTTCTCGCTCAGGTAATAAGGCAAAACGCAGCGTAGAGTTCCGCCACTCAACACGCAATGCCTCAAATTCGGCGGAAAGTGGGGAACGGAAGTGGAACGGAGTGTCATAACACTAGGTTTCACTTTCGTTCCCTCTGCCTACCCTGCCTAGTACGGGATACAGCGTGAAGCTGAAAAAAAAAATAATATTTTCATTTAACCATTCTGGTAATAAGAGTCATAGTCAAATCGAATTCCGCACCACACAATATTTTAAAAAACTTAGCACTAATTGGTAAATGGAAGGTCTTTTCTTTCATAAGTGTGGATTAACACTTTAAAAACAGTAATAACGGTACGTCCTAACACTAATTTTATTTTATCTACTCTCGTATAAACAAGATATAATGTTAAGCTAAAAAAACTACTCGTTCGTTTTCAAATATCCCTAATATTTTCTAACCACTTTTTTAAATTACTTTAATTGTATTAAAGTAATTTACAAAAAGTATTATAAATGAAACAAATTTGGCCGGATTGGTCGCGTGTATTGATTGCTATACATTTTTGGAAACCCGATTCGAACACTTTGCAGTAGTCCGTGGTTATGGGTAGGTACTGAGGTTGATTGTTAATATATTTATGATTCTCCTTATTTTTTTTTTAATTTTAACATTTAATAAAAAAAGACACCAGGTTTTGAAGTTTTTCCTGATACAAACTGAACAGAACCACACATAAGTTATAAAAAAAATGATTGTCAAAAGCAGAATAAATAGTATATTTTATTTTAATATAATTAAAATCCTAACATTTATAAACATTAAATCTATACTAATAATTATGTTTAATAACTCGTACAACGTTTGACTAAGTTAGAGGTTTAACTCGAGCGTGTATTGGCTTTGCAGTGACCGCAAGTAGTTTCTATGACTTTACTTTATTATGTGGCTTTCAATGAGAACTTTCACACACTTAACTTCTGTTTGTATCCTGTTGATGAATAATATATGAAAGAAAATATTTTTAGTATTTGAAATATTTACATTTTATTTTTTTTTTAAACTTTAATATGCATCCTAGATAGGCAAAGGGAATTTGGGACCTGTCGTGACCTGTAGTGGCGCAGAGGCACAAGAGTGTGACTGTAACTGACAGGTTCTGGGTTCGATCACCACTCGAGGAAATGAAATATTTAATATTTTCAATTTAAAAGATCTATTATTTTCATTTCTTCGCTCAAGGCAAAGCGCGGCGTTGAGTTCTGCCACTCAACACGCAATACTTTCAGATTCGGCGGAAAGTTGGGAACGGGACTGGAACGGAGTGTCTTAACACAAGGTTCCAAGTTCCCTCTGGCTATCCTGCCATGTGCTGGATAAAGCGTGAAGCTGAGAGAGAAAATTTGGGAACCTAATATTAAGAACATTGATTTCCATTAAGACATTTTCGTCCCCTACTTCCATAAAATTTAAGATATTACCCGCTGAGACGTGGAACTCAACGCATATACGTTTTGAAGTAATTTAAATTACAACAGCAATTATAAATTTTTCATATTTTTTTCCATGAATCCTACCTAGTAAGCCTTGTCTACTCCAAGAAATCTAACTAATGACTATCGATATTGTAATCAAATATAATACGCCTCCACTCTATGAGAAAGCTCCAAATCAATAAGAAAATACAATTATAAAATTAATACAGATAAACTTTAAGAACTGTTGAACAAAATTTAACAACTGTTTCGCACCAAAACACTTGTTCCAAAGTTTGACCATCAGCGCCATAGCACACTGTCCCAGCGTAAACAAATATTTGCGACCCACATCGACACCGAGTTAGTAGACACTTATTTATGTACACTGCTGCTTGTAACGCCTGTAGATTGGTGGATTTACGTTAAATTGCCGTAATGTATACGTTAGTTTGATTTGAGGTTTTTGATTAACTTCAATGTAGTTATATTTGTTGTTTAGTTTAAGAGTAAAATAATTATATGTAACGCAAGATAATTACATCTAAGGAAAATAAAGAAAATAAATGATATTTTGGGAAACCATATCAGTGTATCGTGTGCTGTAAAAGAAAAATGTTATATTTATATACTTTTGTATGTTATCATTATTTAAATACGTAAAAACTAGAGATGCCACGAATATTCGGCTACTATTCGGTATTCGGCCTATTCGGCTACTTTTTTTAATATTCGGTATTCGGCCGAATAGCATGCAGTATTCGGCCGAATACCGAATACCTAATTATGGTAAAAATATATATGGTATTATTCAAAAACATATATTATTTAAATTACAAATGGTTCATTTTCATACATAAATAATACTTAAGTGCTTAAAATTTGTCAAAGGTAAGTTAAGATGAATGAAAACATTTTTTTCAACATTTGTTGACAGCAAACGAATACACTTTTCTTCATAAACAAAAATTCCTTCTGGTAATATTTTCGCTGTAAGACGCCCACGAGGCGATAGATAAATCTTAGCAAATTTTGCCAGTATTAGATACAATTTTGCGTTTGCTGACCATTATTTGTAATGGTCTGCTGACCTGTTTAGGCGGACAGTTTTCAAATAAGTATCAATCTCTTTAATTTAAAAAACGTATAAAAATTTTGAACGAAGCAGGATTTAAACCCGCGCATCTTGAAAATTCCTCCAGCGCTCTGACCAACTAAGCCATTCGTTCTCACCAAGCTTCGTCGAAATTCTTATACTTTTTTACAACTAATGTTGTTAGCATCTCTGTACGGAGATTTTTACAAATTTTCGAACCCACAGAATACTAAACTACCCAAATAAAACTCGTAAGAATTATCGTTTGGCAAGAGAGAATATTATTTTATTTAATATTTTTACTAGTGTTTTAAAGATCTCTGTAGAGAGATTTTCAAGAGGCGCGGGTTCAAATCCTGCTAAGATCATAATTTTATACGTTTTTTAAATTTAAGTTTATTTCTTTTCTGTCCTAAGTGTGGAATAACACTTTAAAAAATAGTGAAAATATTAAATATCAATCTCGTTTGTCACATTTTTTCTCTGTATTTTCTCTACTTACTTTGCCCGCTCCGCCGCTCTCGTACAAAGTGACTGAGACAAGAAGTACGTAATCATTTACCAATATTCGGCCGCCGAATATTCGGTGCTTCGGCCAATTACGTGGCCGAATATTCTGTATTCGGTATTCGGCCAAATCACTATTCGTGGCATCTCTAGTAAAAACATCCATATAATAAATCATACTCGAATAGTACAATACATGGAATCATCTGCTTGGGGCTCTACCGCGTACAAAGGATTATATGCGGAGAGCTAGTCAAGCCACTTTCATAATAACGATCGAGTGAACAATATATAGTACATATATGACTTGTAACATCTGACAGGCTTTCTAATTAACAGATAAAAGAAATCCATAGTATTCTAAGCAATCGCAAAATTAATTACACTAAACAACAATAAGTTCGACATTGCCACTCATCACCCGAACTTCAGTCCCAACGTCGAATTGGGTTCCGCAATAAACAATAAGAAGTTCTACACAAAAGCGACTAATCGGAGAAAAAACAAAGAAAATCAACGGGCAAAATGAGAAACAAAAGGCGGCCTGGCAACGTTGGTACGCGCTTACCTCAGCCACAGAGGGTTGATAGGCAGTGGTTTAATTGAATGTTTATTCTTTTTTTTATTTTGTATACGAGTAGGTAAGAGAAGTTTGCGTATAATATATACGTACACAGAGATTGTATTTTATTAAGAAGATATCGTAGTTAGTACGGTTTCCAGTAGTCATACAAGGAATTCAAAACATGTTAAGAATACACAATTTTCAATAAGATATAGCTTTTAGTTTTATTTATGTTAACTATCCGAAATATCTTTATTTTTTTGTTAATATACCGTTATATTACTGTTCTTACTAGTAAAAAAAATACATTCCCTTCGAATTAGCAGATAAAAAGTGTACTTATGAAATAATAAAAAAGAAAATTCATAATAATTATAGCCAAAAAATCTCAATTTAACATGTTATTACATCTAGTACAATCGTCTTTCATATATTTAGATATTTCTATTATCATCTTTTGATCGTCATTAGAGGCCTGTCGTGGCGCAGCGGCACAAATGTGTGACTGTAACCAACAGGTTCTGGGTCCGATCCCCAGTCGAGGAATTGAAATATTTAATATTTTCAATTTAAATATTTAATGTTTCATTTCTGCGCTCTGGTAATAAGGCAAAACGGTGTTGAGTTCCGCCACTCAACACGCAGTGTCTCAAATTCGGCGGAAAGTGGGGAACAGAAGTGGAACGGAGTGTCTTAACACTAGGTTCCCGGGTTTCCTCTGCCTACCCTGCATCGTGCGGGATACAGCGTGAAGCTGAGTGAGTTCTTTCATCATCTGTAAATTTCTACTCTGTACAAGCATTTAAGGTCCGTGTGTGATATTAAAATTCACGAGGCGTTTCGTAAACCAGAGAAGGTGCACTGATTTTTGTGCATTGTTATGCTGTAGGCATCCCGCCAACCCGCTGTTTCAGAACTACATGTAATGGATGATAATCGCCCTATTTTCTCAGACCATATATTACTTAGCGGACTTTTATCATTTTATAGTTTGTTAGAAAACGTCTAAAAATTTAAAGGTAGCAGGATTTGAACCTGCATCTTTTGGAATCCGTTCAATAACGTATTCTAATTACTCAGCACCATTGCAGGGTAGGCAGAGGGAACAAGTGGAAGAAAACTTAGTGTTAAGACACTCCGTTCCACTTCTGTTCTCCATTTTCCGCTGATTTTGAGGCATTGCGTGTTAAAAAACGGGACTCAACGCCGTGTTTTGCCTTGCGCCAGAGTGAAGAAATGAAAACATTAAATATATAAATTTAAATTATTATTATATGTTGTAATTTACTTGTGTTAATATTTTACTTTTCCAGATGTGGATTAACGTTTTAATATTAGTAAAAATGGCTTTATATTTGGGTTTTCTGTAAAAAAGGCTTTTTTGAAAAATAATCATTCTGATTCAACTTCGTGGAGTTTATTGAAGAGCTAAAACAATGAAAAATTGCTTTTTGCTTCTCAAAAGTGAGCGAAACAACTTTTTCAATATTCACGTGCGTTTTATTTTGCTAGGCGAGTACAATGGGATTGCATCATTCGATATAATTTTTATATAGTAAAGGGTTAAGAAATAAAAAAAATACTATGTCTTTCTATGACAAGGTCACACACACACACAAACACACATAGACACACACACATAATTTTATCAGATTTAATGCTGATTATTATAATATTATCGTCAGTATTTTTAGTAATTTTTAAAATTGCTTTGGAAAAATTTGGGGGCGGGTGTTATCGATTACAACATAATATTTAGTATAACCTAGTCCTTATCAAATGAGTAGATGGATGTATCGCAAAACATTTCACTTTTATATACTGTTTGTATTTAAAAAACCTTAATTTAAATCTTTTAAATTTTAATTTGCTTTTGCTCGTCAAATGTCATATTTAATAGAAAGATTGTTAAGTAATTCCATATAAAAGTATATCTACGTATGCGATTTTTGCGGTATCTTTGCTGCGGGTTGAAAGTAGGCACTAAGTAAGTCTAGTATATATTCTCCATAACCCCTAATATAAGTCAGTGAAAGTCTCATACAAATCGGTTCAGCTGTTTCGTAGATTAGCTTTGACAAACAGAAAGACAGTTAAATTTGGAATTTAGTATATTTTATGTAACTGTAGGCACTTGAAAAACTTTGTTATTTCTAAATAATAGTCACACTTTTCATTTTTATTGATAATCTTTGTAATGATATGTCTGCTAAACTTGTACTGACATAAGATGATTTTCTTTCTCTTTTCCATTAATATGTATAACAGTGATAGCAATATGGATTATGGATTACAATATGGATGTTTATGACACTTTAAAAAATGTATAAATTTTAAACGTATATGATATGAACCCGCTTCTCTTGAACACCATCCAATCGTTCTGACTACTTATCCGTATGTTCTTGATAAGCTATATCAATTACAATTTATTTAATACGTCTTCTAAGCTAAGAACAACATTTTAAAAATAATAAATAAATTATATAACTGCCGATCATAAAATCAATACTTAATCTTGGCAGAGTATTTGTAGCTCTTTAACCGCTAAATGTCTGCCATTACAAAAAAACTGAAGACAAACAGATAAATAGGTCAAACATACGAGATATTTTTTTTTGTGTTAATTGTTAAAAGAGAAAGATAGAAAGAAAGAAAGATATAATTAATTATCTTTCTTTCTTTCTTAGCTTCACGCTATATCCCTAGCGGGGCAGGCAGAGTGATAACAATTATCTAATTCTTCTTTTTTTTAAGGATTTATGCAGTGTTTCTATTTCAACATATATATGTATTTAAATTATTGATCTTTAATATTTTTTCATGATCTTCTTTAGAAAATACTAGTAAAATGCGATATCTAGCACAGTTCAGAGCTTTGTTCAATACAAGCATTCCGTGCGGTAATTGCACGCATAACTTTCGTTCCACACAAACCATGATACTATCGACATACAACAACTAAATTGAAATAATGTACGATTATATTGTTGGCAGTTTAAAATCCGTGAACATTTCTATTACAAAAGGAAATCTTTTTCGCTTGATTTCACTTCTATTTATATTATGTTTACCAAATTTTTTATGTGAAATAATGTAAAATAGTTAATAATTATTTTTTTGATACGGTACTATTTTTAGTTTTAATATTTTATGTGGTTTTTATAAATTATATATCTATATATATATATATATATATATATATATATATATATATATATATATATATATATATATATATATATATATATATATATATATATATATATATATATATATATATATATATATAAATATATATATATATATATATATATATATATATATATATATATATATATATATATATATATATATATATATATATATATATATATATATATATATATATATATATATATATATATATATATATATATATATATATATATATATATATATATATATATATATATATATATATATATATATATATATATATATATATATATATATATATATATATATATATATATTTATTATATGTAAAAAGAATGTTTTTATTAATTGGACCACTGCAAATAGCCTTATTGATAGACCCTATCTGAAGCATTTCTTTTAATTACACACTGTATCCTCCACTTAGTGTAGTCTAGTGTAGGCAGAGGGAACCTAGGGCTAAGATATTCCGTTCATCACTTTCCACCGATTTTTTGAGACATTTCGTGTTGAGTGGCGTAATTCAACGCCGCGCTGCTTATTCTTATCTATTCGTAACAAGACAAAGTGCGTAATTTAAAATATTTAATATGATATTCTCCGAAGTGGGACTCCACATGTGCCAAAGCGCTACAACAGCTTTAAAAATATTAATATTTTATATCTATCTCAGGTGGGGTGGCTTCGGGCAGAAGACCAAACAGTTCTTACAATGCACGAGCGTGCCGTACTAGGATCAAGATACGCAGTCAGCCTGGACTCACCAAGAACTTGGCAGCTACGTATACGACCTTTGAGAGCTGAAGATAGAGGATGCTACATGTGCCAGATCAACACTCAACCAACTATGACATGGCAAATTGGCTGTATTGACGTTTTTGGTAAGTACTCTTATTTTATCAGTGATTATTTAAATTGTAACCTTAAAAAAGAAAAATATTTATTTATATATTTTTTGTTTGAGATGATAAACAGTTGTTTTTGTTGTTTTTACTGTTTTTTTATATGTATATAATGTAGCATTAACCTCGCAAATCGAGAATAGCTATTAATTACCAATAAGAATACCATAGATTTTTTTTTGTTAGAACAGCTCCTGCAGCTTTACTTACACATATGTTCGGTTGTTGGACAAAAAAAATTATAAGTGTAATATAGTTTATAATCTCCGACAATAAACTCAGGTAGTACTGATTTTAATTGAAAAGCGAAAAAGGTTTTTAGTGAAATAACCTATTTATTAGCCAAATAAATTCTCATACATAGCTTCACGCTGTATCTCGCTCGAGGCAGGGTAGGCAGAGGAAACCCGGGAACCTAGTGTTAAGACACTTCGTTCCAATTTTTGAAGAATTTGAGGCATTGTGTGTTGAGTGGCGGAATTCAACGCCAGAATTCAAATAAACTCTCAAGCTTTATAAAATCATAAAACTTAAAATAAAAAAGAAATATCGATAAAAGAAAAAAGTAAAAGGAAAAAAGGAAAACTGTATCTGATTTTTTCAAGAAGATCTCTCTTCTATAAATATACGTGTATATGTTCAATGTTTTTACCTAAATATCAAATACTCAGTCATTAAAGTCCTATTGGTAAACGTTTTCTAAATTTAAGAAAATCAATTGCGTTTCATTAATGTTCTAAAAAAGATAACTTCTTGTGTTTCATTTTCCTGTTACATTTTGTTTGAAAATATATTTGGATTTATATTTTCTATCTTTAGGTAAAGATTGACATTGACATCGAACAGCGGCTTAGTATCAAATAATAATTATAAATTCGTTATCGATGACATCAATTGCTTAAATTTCCCAGTTCTATAATAAAGAACAAAAAAATATATGAATAAAATCATATACATTGATGCCTATTGTGGCGCAGAGGCACAAAAGTGTGGTTGTTAACGTGACAGGTTGCAAGTTCGATTGCCACTCGAGGAAATGAAATATTTAATATTTACAAAGTAAATATTGAATGTTTTCATTTTCTTCGCTCTGGTAATGAACTGCGTCAAAGCGAGGTGTTGAGCTCCGAGCTTAAATTCATGGAAAGAACCGGAGTTCATCTTTCCTGCTCTAAAAGAAAACCTTGAATACATTTTTTTTTTGCTTTCACTATTAAAAAAATATATATTTTCTCTACAAAAAATCAAGCATAACCATAATAATAAATATCGCCTAATCTTTTTCCATTTCATTAAAAATCTTATACAAGAGAAAAAATATACAATATCGTGTTTCAATAACTCAAAAGTGCCTTACATTGTCCAGACTCAGGTAAATTATGGTACTATTAAGGCGTGGCGGATTGAGCGTATCTTTGAGTCTCCATAAATTCAGTCCCACCCCTAAGCATTAGGGTAAAATAGGGGTAGCGCTTCAGAAAGATTAGATTCACGTTATAACTTGAACTTCGTTTAATGAAGTTGTATAAAGATTATTTTCTCTCTCTCTTTATTTATATTTAATCAACTTTCAGTTTTTTTAACGACGATTTTTCTTTTAATAAAATCTGTATTTATATTATAATAAATCTGTAACTGATCACTATCTGTACATGGAAGATAAATTAAAAGAAAATCTTGTTATGGACGTTCATCAATGTAACAGGACCGAAAATAGTATTTTTTTATTTGTATATATGTCAGTTCGCTTGTACGCGCTAATCTCAAAAACGGCTAACCCCATTCAAATGAAGTTTTCACTACCGTTTTGGTAAATTTTCTTCACTATTTAGTGGTCGTTTTATTTAATTTGGTTCATAAAAAAACCACACAATTTAAAACATTTAGTATGGCAAAATTGCATCATTTTTTTAATCAATTTTGCTGATATTTATGTTTGTATAGATTGTTATTAGAACAAGGAAGTAATGGATATAAGTAAATAAAAAAGTGTAATTCAAGCAGCCGAAGCCACAGGCGGGTCTCTAGTTATGAATAAACATCAATGACATACATTTCCTACAAAAATTGTATCGAACAATCCGTCCCTCATTATGTTTCACTTTCATTGTATGTTGAATTGCTTCACTCAACGCCGCACTTTACCTCGTTACCAGAACAATAAAATGAAAATATTAAATACGTACCGCTCCAATGAATTTTTGTAGTAAATAAATTTAGCTTTATATATTGCAAAACACATCTTAATATCAACAAATATCTAACACGTTGGGTGATAAAATGCTTAGGAAAATAGAATACTTAACTGTGTTACTAACACCGTCACATTTCGTTCTGTTTCTTACTGCAATCTTGAGTTTCAATGGCCGATTACAACTTCACCCTTTATACAGCGCGGAGAAATCAATTGGGCTCGAGATTATCGAATATTTAATATTTTCAATCCAAGGATCGAACCAACAACCTTTCATATTTACTTTTCGACGCCGGCATTGGTGCCACTACGCCACGACAGGCCTTTAACATAATACCTACAAAATCAAATTAATTACCATTGATGTTGATAGAAAATATTTTATAATAAATTCATTTGGACAAATTAATTAGCTCATTTGTACGCTAATTGGCCCCATTCAGATATTACAGCAATTAATGTAAACCGTTTTGAGAGTCCCAAGAATAAAAAAAATGCTGCTCGTTATAGGTTGAAAAATAGCCATGAATTATTAAAGCTGTTTCTCAAGAGCAAGTGAATAAATGAAAAGAATATTTCGCCATTACCTACATTTTTTCCACTGTTTCAGTACGATAGGGCTATAACTGGTTTTAATTAGAATCTTTGGAACAGCCTTCGGGAGTATGCAACGTTATTGTACTAACAAATCGTGGTTTATGTAAGGTTTGGATTTTATTATAATCTTGAAAATTATGTTATATAAGTATATATAATTATGTAATACATATAAAAAAAAATAGAAATATTTGTCTATTACTATCAAATAATGTTATTTTTTTTCAAGTGCACATAGCACTAACAAACGATTTAAAAGTTTTGACAGTAAGTTTGTCTTTTTGTTTGTCTGGACTAATCTCCAAAACTGCTGAGGCAGAAAAAGGGTTGAGGAGTAACAAAAAGGCTACTTTTTATTTGAAATACACTGAGAATCGGGATTTACACACACATTTGAAACAGTGCCCAGCTTCACGCTGCACTCTTTGGGCTCATATTCAAGACCATGATGGTACTATACAACAAGGGTAACAGTCAGTGAGCTATAGCTTATTGACGAAAACTGACTATTGCCGGTGTAGGAAGAGAACCTTTTGAAGGGTACACTTAAAAAGATGATCTTAACCTAAATATGTAAGATACCAAGTGAGCATGGACCAGAGCAATATCCATAAAGATTCAGAACCAGCCGTTAAGTCGCAAAACTTCTGGTACCTTGGCTCCGATATAAATTAAATGGTGAATGTGCGGCGCAACGCTGCCTGACTGCAAACGTAACATGTTCATTTGCCTGTCTTAGTACCCACGTTTTAGTACACCCACGTTGCGCGCTGGCCTAAGAATTATATCGGATGAAAGTGCTATGTCCATTTTTGTACAAAGACATCCTCATCCCGTAAGCAAACTTAAATATTTTATAAATTTCACCTAGATAATGTTAAATAATATACAAGAAATATTCGTACTGTTTCGCTACTATGCAATATAAATAGTAAGAATAGTCATTAGAAAAGGAAGAGTGTATTAAAATTTTAGAAAAATATTGGTTGTTTTTTCAAACATCGATTAATATTTCAATATAATGTTAATAATATATATATATACATATATATATATATATATATATATATATATATATATATATATATATATATATATATATATATATATATATATATATATATATATATATATATATATATGTGTGTGTTTACATATACATATAACTCTGACGAATCTGGCATACTTAAACCTAAAAGCTTGAGCGCGTTAAACGTTTTTAGCATCTCTAATTGGCAATTAGTAGGCACCGAGTGGTGAATCAATGTGATTCTGTCTGTTACAGCATACAGAGGGCGATCAAGAGTTTTAACTGCTCACATACATATAATCCTGTGGATACTTACATATAATATGTTTATTTATTACATTTTGTTGTTTTTGTTCACCGCATCGAACTTACAACCAATCACGTTTCTAATTCTTATCTCCTTGCGCAACGACACGCCTCAATATATTATTTTATTGTAGTATTTTCTATATGACTGTCGTGGCGCAGCGGCACAAGAGTGTGACTGTAACCGACAGGTTCTGGGTTCGATCCCCAGTCGAGGAAATGAAATATTTAATATTTTCAATTTGAATATTTAATGTTTCATTTCTTCGCTCTGGTAATAAGGCAAAGCGCGGCGTTGAGTTCCGCCACTCAACACGCAATGCCTCAAATTCGGCGGAAAGTGGGGAACGGAAGTGGAACGGAGTGTCATAACACTAGGTTTCACTTCCGTTCCCTCTGCCTACCCTGCCTAGTGCGGGATACAGCGTGAAGCTGAAAAAAAAAGAAAAAAAAAAGTATTTTCTATAATATAATGATTATGTAGATCAATAAAATAAATTGGTCCTTTAATTCCAAAGATAAATAAACGTTTAGGTCTCGTATATAGTAAAGTAGCCAAAGAGGACCTAGAGCTGTAACAATCAACTTGATAGCTCACCTTGTACTACCTAAAAACATATACGAAAATAAAGTAATTTCTTCGAGCCACAATCGAACCCACAATTATCGTCTAACTCAACACAATTCCACCAAGCGACAACAGCCATAATAACAAGTAGATATAAAAAGAAACTATAAATATAAATATAGAACTTTCTAGTAAAATATTCCATCATTACTGTCTATCAGCGTCGGTGACACCGGCCTCAATAAAGTGGCGAACTAAGTTGAAATTGAAAAAGAAATCCCGACCGCATGCAAATACGTATTACAATATTGCTAAACTATTCCCCCGTCGTCTGGAGGAAGGCCTTTTATTATATTTTAAGCGGGGCAAAATGTTATTACTCGTAAAAACCTTTTTAAACAACTCGGGAAGTATGGGCCTCGGGTTTTTACTTTAACAGTTATTTATGT
Organism: Eueides isabella; assembly: GCA_019049475.1. NCBI lineage: Eukaryota > Metazoa > Arthropoda > Insecta > Lepidoptera > Nymphalidae > Eueides > Eueides isabella. The sequence goes on from CM032401.1 coordinate 10,968,306, forward strand.
TCATTTCTTTCTTTCGTTTTTGTTTGATGCAGATGGAGAGTGCGTTTTATGTTTTTTTTTATAGATACTAGCTTCACGCTCTATAACGCCCGTGGGAGGTAGGCAGTAAGCAAAGGGAACCTGAGAAACTAGTGTTAAAACACTACTTTTCCAACTAAACACTTCCGCTTACTACTATTCGCTGAATTGAGACATTGCGTGCTAAGTAACGTAACGACGATGTACTGTTACCAAAACCAAGGAATGAAAATACTAAATATTTAATTGCAATTATGAAAATACTAAATATGTAAATCAACAATTTAAATTTATAGTTTGACGCTTCGTCTCTCAGTGCATGATATACAAAGTTTATTTAGTAAAATTATATATACATCTATGCGTTTACATTACTTCTGTGACACGATTATTTTAGTTTTTTTTTTTTTTATTATAATATATAAGAACGTGTGTGGGCTGGAAATCCGTTGTATTTATGGATTAAATTATATTCATCACTATCATCAAAGTTTCTACGCCCACTGACGCCGCAGATGGTATGGTAGGCAGAGTGGACTTGTGTATGTTAAGACACTGTTTCGTTTTCCTTTTTGTTTAAATCAATATCGTTCACCTCAAGCTGCCAAGTTAAATATAAATTAAGTCTTATAATGCTATTATAATTATTATTCAAACAAATTATGTTATTAGAAGCAATCTAAAGCCCGTCGAATGCCCTAGGTAATTAAGATATTTATACCTAGGTTTTTAAGCCTGTCGTAGAGCGAACGCGACGTACGGCGCGTCTGTAAAGGCGACATATTATGAGATCAAACCTAATTCGATGAAATTATATATTTAACATTTTTATTTCTCTACGCTCGCTCTAGTAACAGGGTAAAGCGACGCGTGCAGCATAGCGCACAATGAATTTTACGGTCAGAAATATTCCCATGACATGACACAGACACCCATGTCACAGTGTCAAAGTGGTTTTGGCATAGGTAAAAAATAGACTGTAGGTATATATAACATCATAATCGGTAAAAACTCTGTGCATTAATCAATGATAGACAAGGCATATCTGAAATTAGAAAACTTAGAACGCTGAAATCTGTCATATGAATTTTTTGACAAGTAACAGACAGTACAAAGAGGACTTTTATCGAAATTATGGAACAAAGGTAAAATATCATTTTAGAAACCACGCAAATGGAACTGCTGATAGCAACTCCTGTTTTATATATATAAATCCAAAATAAACGGAATAATTTTCCTCTAACTCTCTGCCTACCTTGCAAAATATAAAAAGGAAGCTACTCGCAACGTAAATTTAAATAATTTCTCATGAAACTATTATTTCTAAGCATATTTTTAAAAACACTTTCAAGTTTCAGTCGTTAGTTGTTATGGAGGTGTCACCCCCGCTGACAACGAGTAATGACGAGGGGCTTCAGAATAAACTGAGATAGCTTTTTCTTACTTCCATTTTATATAAATACAGCTTTTTGATAAAAATAGTACAAAGAGACAAATGACGCTGTTATGGTACAGTTCAAATGTATCTTGATTAATTTTGATAGACTTGGGTTGAAGTTCTAATAGAAGGTATATTTATATTTGTGTTTTCGCACTGGTTACTGTCAAAGTGCGGCGTTGAGTTCCGCAATGCCTCAAATTCGGCGGAATATGGTAGCGAAAATATCTTAATGGGAACGGATTGTCTTTACACTAGTCTAAATTCTGCCATCCTACCATGTGCGAAAGCTAAAAAACGCTTAAAACATATTTAGTTAAGACAATTTTCGTTGGTACAAATAGTTTGTAATGTAAAATGGTTTTCTTGCGTTGATATAGTATAGAGGGTTGCAAAGAAATGTCGAATGACTGTAGAGTTACTGTAAAGTAACGGTTTTAAAGTAGAATTCCTCTCTAGATAGTGAATAATTGTCATTTTCTAGCTCAGATATCAAGAAAAGCGAGAAATAGATTTTCGCCTCTCAACACCATATATCTAGAACACATAACAAAAACGGAAAAACAAAGTATTTTTATACTATTCCCCTCTAGCTACCCTGATATATGCGTAAAGCAAAAAAAAATAAAAGATGTTTAGTACTAACCTACCGGTACAGTAAGTTACTAATTAATAATATGATTATAATAGAAAAGCGAAAGTAAAACTAATTAAAGCAATATTCATTTTATATTTCATTTACTACTTTCTGACTAAAGAATATGACCAAACTTTTTTCAATTGTAACATAATATACATTTTAATGCTGTTTTAGTGATTTGAATTTACAAAACATTTATAGAAAGTGAAAAAGAAAAATTACAAACAGAAGTCACAACGAAAAAAATGAAAAGGCAAGACAATATAAAGCAATCTCGACGTTCATAAAACAACTAAATCCGAGAACCGAGGCCTCTTTATAAACGCATCAAATGCTAGACAGCGATTCTCGAAAGCAACACATATGAATATAATGCTGAAATGAAAACTTTAAAACACCACTGCCTTAGAATAAAAATGAGAAGGATGATAGTATGTAAATAGTAATTATAGAATTTTTTTTTAGCTTCACGCTGTATTCCGCCCGAGGCAGGGTAGACAGAGGGAACTCGGAAACCTAGTGTTAAGACACTCCATTCCACTTCTGTTCCCCACTTTCCGCCGAATTTGAAGCATTGCGTGTTGAGTGGCCGAACTCAACGCCGAGCTTATTGCCAGAGCGAAAAAAAGAAACATTAAATATTTTAATTGAAAATATTAAATATTTCATTTTATAGGAATTTCAGTAATATATATTTCTGGAATAGAAAAAAATATTAAAACGTCAAAACTTGAACTGTTTCTGTGACCTTCTCGCCTCATCTCTACTGTTACGATCGATTTTTAATACAATTTCTTGTAATATTTATGATTTAGGTTTTTAGTGTTAAATTTCAAAACTGTAAATTTTGTTGACGCGGTGAATTTTGTACGAAATGTAACAAAAATATGCATAAATACTCATATCTTTTGTTTGCATTCACTTAGAAGCCTATTTTGACTGCGTTACCAAAGATAACTGTTAAGTTCATTTTATATTAATTAGCAGCTTGATACCTTCACGCTATCTCAAGATAAATTATGTGACAAATAGGCGAACAACAAAGTAATTCTGTAAGGGTTCCGCTTCTTTGTTTTGAGATACAGAACCCTAAAACATATTAACCAAGTAATAGTTATCTATTAATTACGTATATATTAAACATCGTTATTGTTTACTTAAGGTCATATCTCTCGGCATCTTTAGAGAATATCATATCAGTATCACAGATAAGGTATTTTATTTGAATAATTACGACATCAAAGACTGAAGCTACTAAGGCAAAGGTATCTAATTAATATGAATTCAAATTAAGCTCAAAATACTGATCGCTCAAAATTATTATGACAGTTTACTTCGCTCTGGGCATGATTTCAACAAGACTGTTACTTACTAAGGATATTGAAATATATTATTTGTCCTTTATATCTCTGGATATGTACATAAAAGATATACTAAAAAAATCTTGTAGTGGACGTTTTTTTCTTATATAGGGCCCAAACTAGTGATTTTTAAATTGTCTGTGTTTTCTGGTGATTCTGTAATCTATGTAAATGAAAAAAATGTTAACATATATATGTAAATTCTTGTTTTCATAATAAATAAATATTTAATGTACTGTGGTATAAGTAAGAAAAGATAACTGATATAATTATTTTCTCCTTTAACCAATTAAGTGATTATGTCGTAGCGCAGGGTCATAAGTGTGCTACTGTTAATTTATGACTTCTTTTATATTTTTTTATTACTTAAATATCTTTGTGTTTATAATATATAATATCTTTGTAATATATAATATCTCTTGTCGTTATTGATATTTTTACACGAGAAACTATATATTATTAACGTAACTATCTTTTTTTGTCAGCTTCACGCTGTATCCCGCACGAGGCAGGGTACGCAGAAGGAACCCGGGAACCTAGTGTTACGACACTCCGTTCCACTTCCGTTCCCCACTTTCTGCCGAATTTGAGGCATTGCGTGTTGAGTCACGGAACTCAACGCCGCGCTTTGCCAGATTACCATAGATGCTAATGCTATTACCAGAGCGAAGAAATGAAACATTAAATATTTAAATTGAAAATATTAAATATTTCATTTCCTCGACCGGGGATCGAACCCAGAACCCGTCGGTGCACACGCCTGTGCCGCTGCGCCATGACAGGCCTCTACGTAACTATCAGTTCTCTAAAAAGTAAAAAATAGCTGAAATAAATAAACAAAACGACTCGATACCATTTCCAATTCTGCCTGTTCTTAGTCTGCGCAACCGTCTTTACTTCTCAAAGGAAATAAAAATAAAAGTCCAACATTAAACATTTCTTGCAAAGTTCGTGTAGAAGTTGCGGAACTATCTCTTATAACGTGGACATGTTTGTACACTTTGTGTTTTCTATTAAATTTTTCAAAGACAGCCTGTAAGATTATGTTTGTATTAAAATAAGACTATCATGTTTAGAAAATGTTTTTATATTTATTATTTTGATGGTTCTGGGTTCGATTTCCACTCCGGAGATTATTTTTATATCAGTTTTTTTTATTTAGCAAATATGGCAGCCAATTTGTTATTAATTAATCAATGTTTTTATAATAGGCAAAATGTTTAGTAGTATGAAGTATCTTAACAAAAGGTCATTCTTAAAGAAATTGTAGTTTCTCACTGCCGTACTGTAGTTTAAATTTCATAGCGACAATAACTTACACAGTATTAATTTCCCGAATCGAATAAAATATTTCTCTTATTTATTATTTTCTACTGAATTGGTGAAAAAAATATGTTATGGGCAACATCACTTCAAATGTACATAAGTACAAATGTACATATATATTTTTTACTTTTGATTCCCACTGTATCCCGCAAAAAGAGTAAGCACAGGAACCTAGTGTACAGTGCACTCTCTAAAATAGATATTTCCGTTCCACACTTTTCGCTAAATTTTAGAGGCGTTGCGTGTTAAGCGATGAAACTTAACGCTGCATCTTGCCTCGTTGCCATTTATTTCCCATTAGAGTGAGGATCGAACAAAAACTTGTCGTATTAACAGTCGAACGCTTGTGCCTCAGTGCCATGGTAGATTTGGGGCCTAAAAGAAACTTAAATTACCAGTCACTTTGCATAAAAAAATACTAAAATTTTCTATAGTATCCGTATATCTTTGTGTAACATATTTGTCAGCGATGACTGTCTTCTGTATAGAAGATAGAATCTAGTGTAAAGCCAATCTCTTCGAATTTTCAAGCCCATGGGCCTTGACTGTTAACTAGCGGGGCTCAACTCCTTACTTTATCAGTTAACTGGAGCAAACCAATGAAAATCGTTCAAAGGAATAATTTAAACAACCCAGTAGATTAATTCAATAGATTAATGAGTGACTGCTAATGAAATCCATAAAACTACACGCTGTTTCTTTCGCAAATTACAAATACTTTGTTAAAAAAAAAACAAAAATTTAGCTTAACAGAATAGAAAATAACAATCGAAGAAAATTCTCTGTCGTAAATTACGTTTTCTCATTAGACCCATGCGATGGCAGCGCTGATGTATTTCTAGGTTAAAATACCAAAAGTTTGGCAATTTTACTTTTATTTCCACGATTTGCATCGCAGAACTCGCGATTCCTTTTCCAATTCCAAAGTTACCGAGCTGTACTCGAACGCGACCTGACTTTGTGACTGCATTAGTTTTTTACAGCAATTTCTCTTCGGCCAGTTGGTGTCGAATGGAAATTTCTTTGGGAACACGGCTCAGGAAGTTTTCTTCTGATCGCTTATTAGTTTTGTTCCAATATTCCTTAGTTCTGGATGAAATTTCTTTTGTTTTATTTGTTTGACAAAGTATTATAATTAGGTTGGATTACCTACGTTGAAAGTTTTTTTAGCAACTTTACAATTTTTTCGTGGCTTATGAAAGTAGATAAATAAAGCTTACAGTTTAAACGTTTAAAGTTGACTGATGTGCCACTATGCCAAGACAACCTTATGGTGTATGGCATAGTGTATTAATATGGCAAGACTAAATATTGAAGGCTTTTTAACTATTATTTTTTGAAAATATTAAAAAAAAATTAAAATATTAAATATTTCAGTGGAATCGATCCCGCAATCTGTCGTTTACAGTCACACGCTTGTGCCGCTGCGCCACGACAACCCTCATGTATTTGTATAGACAAATCTTTAACTACAAATAACAAGATAATTATGCTCTTAGCGATTTATTTTAGTACACTTAACCGTATTTTACAAATATATGTTTTTAATAACATTTGACTTGCAATTTTATAAAATAATCTTAAAATTAACAGAAAAAATCCTATATCTCTTAAAATATCGATTACATAATATAATAAAATAATTAAATTACCTTGTCAGTACATACGAGTACGTAGCAATATGCGCAAAATTATTATACTGAGAGGTTTCGGAAACCTTTAAAAATATACTACGGAATAGTGTTTGCTTATATAATATTACTTTGCTTTCATGTTTTAACAAGAAATAGTCATACAGATATGTTTATGTTAGTTTTGCATATACATATCAATAATTATATTCATAATTTTGAGTACTTGACTCTGGTAACAATGCAAAGCGCGTAGTTCCGCCACTCAACACACAATGCCTCAAATTTGGCGGAAAGTGGGAAACCGAACAGTATCTTAACACTAGGTTCCTAAGTTCCCTCTATCTACCCTGCCATGTGCAGGATACAGCATAAAGTTGAAATTTCGTACGGAGGATCGCTAGAAAATGTGGGAGAAAAAGATTTTCCAAATATTCTACGGAAGCAGGAAGCCAAAGGAAATGGCAGGCTACAATTAGCAAACTAAACTGTCATAATTATAAAATTGCAAGCAATAACAAAATTAAATTTTCGTTAACACTACGACCAATGATACGATAAAAATCCTACCACACAAAATGAATATCCATTATTCAACAACATCTGGTCGAATTTACGCGACAGGTCATTACATGAGACATATCGGCCTCAAATCCCTATCGAATACCTACAAAGTATTCAAATAATCATTGAATATCAAAAATATGAAACGAAATAAACTTGTTCAAATATATTACGTCAGTAAAGTGTCCCATATACTGTCAATAAAGGCTTAATTTCTTCTACGTCCGCTATGATTGATGGAAACATGTTATGTCGCGAATAAAGCTTCTGGGATCAATGGTTGGCGAGGCTGTTTGGTTTTTACAACGAAAAAGCATTTAGGCTGATGACAACATATTTTGATACATCTATGCCAAAAATATTAAGCTGAAATGTTTGTTCAGTTTAACGAGCTAATCCAGGGAAGTATAGCTTTGAATGAAAAAATTCTGTTGTGGGGCAGTATGTTGTAAGGCACATTAACAGTTTTTATGTGAAACCACTATGCTTGTGGTCAGTCACCTGGGCCGCTTAGAATGTGACATGGGACATACAACTCTTAGCTATTTTCGTTTAAAGGCGAGGGGCGAAATAGTATTATAAAAAAATTTATAGCGATTGAGATCAAACCTGCAATATTGGGTTGAGTACTTATTTAGGAGAATAAACTATTTTAATTAACGATGCTGTCAACGCGTGTGAACAAGCGTACTACTGTAGACGAGAAGGTTTTGGACTTAAATACCACTCAATGAATTCAATATTTTTTTTTTTAATGCGTCGAAAATATGGAAAACGGACGTGTCTTTACACTCGGTCTCCAGATTTCCTCTCCTGTTTCATTGTATGTATCTGAAGCTAAAAATAATATATTTTCTCGTTGTAATAAGAAATAGAACATCGTTGAGTTTCAACATTTAATACATAATGGTTTTTTTTAGCTTCACGCTATATCCCGCACGAAGCAGGATAGGCAGAGGGAACCCGGGAACCTAGTGTCAAGACACTCCGTTCCACTTCCGTTCCCCACTTTCCGCTGAATTTGAGACATTGCGTGTTGAGCGGAACTCAATGCCGCGCTTATTACCTTATTACCAGAGCGAAGAAATGAAACATTAAATATTTAAATTGAAACTATTAAATATTTCACTTCCTCGACTGGTGATCGAACCCAGAACCTGTCGGTTACAGTCACACTCTTGTGCCGCTGCGCCACGACAGGCCTCAGATACATAATGTCACAATGTCAAACGTTAGTATAGTAAATAGACAATAAAGTGTCTTGACATTAAGCAACAAAACTATATAATCAGAAATACACATTATTTTGTTACATATTTACGCCTTTCTTAGGCAAGAGGCTTTTACGGAAGAAACGTATTTACACTCGACTGAAGCTAAAGTGGGTCGCTAGTTTTGTTAACATATTAGCCTATTTATTTCCGGTTCCGGCACCTAATAGGTATTTTTCCATGCGAGCCGTTCTCTTCATTTATCGGATTAGGAATGATTTGTCACTGGCTAAGTTTTGTATTACCATCGGGTTAGATGGAAAAGTTGTTTTTATTATTTTATTTTATTACTGTTATTCCTGGCGGGAAACTTAGAGACGACAAACCACACCTTACAATCCACTTACAACAATGCTAATAAACTTAAATATTTTTCTCTATAAGGCTTCGTAGTTTTCAATAAGAATTTCTTACAACATCTTACAAAAATAATTTAAAACAGTGCCTAAAACTTGTGACTCATGTATAAAATTAATGGACTTTCTGATATACGGCAACAATTACCACTACTGTTTAAATCCTTTTGTTTAATAAACAAGAATATTACATTTAAATATATAATACTTTCAAATAAAATATTCATTTTTTCGCTCTGGTAACAAGGTAAAGCGCTGCGTAGAGTTTCACCACTCAACATGAAATGCTTCAATTTTGGCAGAAAATGGAGAACGGAAGTGGAACGGAGTATGTTAACACACCTAGTATTCTCAAGATTCCTATGACAACCCTGCCATACAGCGTGCGTTATACAGCGTCAAGCTGAGTATTTGTTAAAAGATTTGTTCAACTAAAAACATCTCTTATTTATGTAAGATATGTTTGTTTCACGTAAAAACTTTCGCAAAACCATCCTATAGTGAATATAATTTCCTGCAATGTGCTAAAATATTTTGAATATTTTCTATTAAAATTGAAACCTTATAAGTAACTTTTGTAGAACGATGTCGTGGGCCTTGTAACAAGTCCATAGTAAATAGTATTATAAGTTGCGTGTTAGTTGTGTTGTACAGAGAATGGAACAGAGTGTCTTAACACTAGTTTCCCAAGTTTCCTCTGCCTACCCTGCTATGATTGACATATAGCGTAAAGCTAAGTAACTTGTGTAATATCTTGATTATAAATACTTTACTATTGTCGGAAGGTGGACGTTAATGTCTACGAGACAGTTTCGAACTAAAGTACCCTTTATCGATTGACTATTATCTTTTATCTTTTTTCAGTTCCAATGAAGATGTTTTTGGACATTGAACCTATAATCACATTGACATAAATATTATATTAATGTGAATGCGATTATAGGTTCAATGTTCACTCATAGAAGTCTATTAGATAAATATGTTCGTTTTCTGTCTATGTGGGAACACTTTTATTGAGTTTTGAGTGTTTATCTAAAGATGTTGAAAATTGTGTAGAAATTATTTTAACACTACTCAGTCGTCAATAATTTTCGACACTAAAGCTGTTTAAATTATATCATTTTATATGTTATTAGGTTCCCTAAATCAAAAATATATTATTAAATAGAAGTGGGATGGTGGAATTTCTGTAACACTCCTCGATCATCAATCGAACATAAATTAAAAAATATATATTAAATAGAAGCTGTAGTGGCACAGTAGCAGGTTGTATAAGTATAAATGCAATAGCTATGAGTTCGATATCAACTTTTGGGAAAGGAAAAAATGTATTAAGAACAATTTCTCAAAATCAAGTGAAAAGCAGAAATTAAGTTCTCATGTAAATCTTTTTCGAGATTTGAATCCGAAACTAATTATTCAAACAAAAGTTTTACAATTTCACCACAATCACCTTATTTTTTCGTCAACAGTACCACCAGACATCGTAAGCGACGATACATCAGGGGACGTCTCAGTACAGGAGCTAGAAAACGCAACGCTAACGTGTAAAGCTACTGGACATCCACCACCAAAAATAACATGGCGAAGGGAAGACCATGAGCCTATTTTACTGAAAAAGTCTTCTTCGAGGGATTTTGATAAAGGTAAGGTGGTGAATTACAATTTATTAAGAATAAAAATAAACGCTATACAAAATACTTTCTTCAATCATAAAACTTCAACGCATCGTCAATGTATAATATTGGTTCAAATAAACAGTATTTATTAATTAGTATGTCAATTTTGTTCTCTATTTCCCATCCAAAATTAAAATGTTAAATGAAATGACGAAAATAATTTATAATGTATGTATGTATATTCGTTTTTATAACTTTTTCATATTAAACTATTTTAATAATCCATACACTTTGTTAAATAAATTAAAAAAAAAAATTTGACGTTTGTAATATGCCAAAAATAGGAAACAAAAAAATACATATAAACCTTGATTCTGGTGTCATTACTTTAAAAAATTAACACGGCACTAGACTGCATCATAAATTCATTAAACTTAAATACTCTCTCAAATGAGAATGAAAACCATTTGTTACTTATTATATAGACTTAGTACTTATTTCAAACGTCTGATCTCCATTTGGACTATAATTATTTTATCAATTTTTTTAATCAACATTCAAAGTATATTCAATGAAGACTCCGTATATAACAGGGTAATCAGAGCAAACTTGATAACCTAGTGTTAAGACACTCCGTTACGCACTTTTCGCTGAATATGCGTCAAATTAAGCGAGAAATGTTTTGAAAGCTTGTTGAGTAGTGGAATGAGAAGCGTACTAATGAAAATAATAAAAATTCCATTTAAAAATATCAATTATTTTACTTCTTATAGTGAAGATCGAACCCGCTACCTTTTATTTGCATGTTACAGTCACACGCTTGTGCCGCTGCGCCGCGAGGCATCAACTGTACAGTTCTTAAAATTAACGTTTAATAATTTTCGTACACTATACATGTGTAAGCTCTGTATAATGAGCTCTATAGCATTAAATTATAACTAATTTGCATATATTAAAACTTAAAACTACATAATATTATTCAGTGAAACGCTATTACAGTTAACTTAATGAAAATTAAGATAATACCATAACCGTCTTGGAAGAACAAGCTTAAGAAATTTAACTTTTTTTATTATATAAGTAGGACTTCCTCGGTGTAAGCTCGCCGAATAGATACCAAAGAACACCTTGTTCAACACTACATCTTTATACTCTTTATAGTGCACAATATCAGATACTATGCTATTGCATTACGGATGATATTATAAATAATACAGCTTGACTATCACTAGATAGTTTATTAATATTTACTGTTCCACGTTTTAGCCGTGTGATTTCCGTTAAGTAGTGGCTTTGGCCACTGCGTTTCGCATTAGGTAATGCCGGGCCCCGGTGCCCTTCCAATTTAAAGGACGGCAACGCTCCTGTAGCTCCTCTGGAGTTACTCGGGGCCGTGGGCGAGGGTGATCACTTAAAAAATCACTTAAAAAAAAAGATACAGAAGTGTCTTTTAAAATCATACCGATGGTAAGGTCACTTTGTCAGCTAAACATTTTTTATGCAGTATGAAAAGGAAATATAAATTAAGTATCTTACTAATAATCATTAAGTAGCTATCACTTTGTACATCTGATTGAATATAATAGTTATGGGTTCGAATTCGATTTGGATTAAATATTTTTCTAAAATACTAAATTTTATTTTAAAGCGTATAAAAATTTGAACGATGCAGGATTTGAAACCGCGCCTCTCGGAAATCGTAAAAGCTTTCTGACCAACTAAGCCATACGTTCTCAAAGTTGTATATGCTTTTAAATTTTAATTTAGTATTTTTTTTCCAAAGTGTGGAATAATATCTACTTTAAAAAATAGTGAAAATTTCTACATTACTTTTGTGCAATATTATTAATTACACTGCTGGAAAAACTTCAGCGGTCATAGTTTTATGGGCTTAGAAAATTTAACTATTGATCTAGTATAAATGTAAGGGACGAAAAATAACAAAATGTGTTGATACAATCATTTAGCTTAACGAATATATCCCGCACATGGAATAATAGGCAAAGATTATTTGGGAACCTAGTGTTAATAAACCGAATTTGTAACATTGCATGTTGAGTGGTCGAATTCACCAATTTTTGCCTTCTTAACATAGCGTAGAAATGAAAAAAATAAATAATTGGTTTCCTCAGGTGGGGATCGAACTCACAATTTATCGCGTTTGCAGTCAAACGTTTGTGCCTCTTTGCTACGGCAGACCTCAAAGATCTAACTACTATAACTACCAAATAATAATTAAAAGCTATACCAGTTTAAAAAATACTTACTTACTTACTTAACTTCACGCTATATCCCTAGCGGGATAGGCAGAGAGAACGGAGCGCCAAACGCTACATTCGCGGCATACGGCCTCGGCATACGATCTCGGCATACAAATATTATTTTGTAATTAATAAATATTTATAATAATAGCTTATGAGGTTTTAAAAAAATCGTATGTGAATGTGTACATACTCTTATAATTAAGCAAAACACAGAAATTCGAATTAATGTAATTCTTAATATTTTTGAAACTTAGTAAGTAAAGGTTAAATTTCGGAAAGGGTAAATTAACGACACGTTTTACCTACCAAAACGGGGAAATGATGATTTATCTCACTTATATTGAAACCGTATAAACATTTTTGAATATAGCTGAAATTAAACCTGTGCGGATTTCCTAAGTGTGAATTAACACTTTAAAAATAGTAAAAATATATAGCTTCACGCTGTATCCCGCACATTGCTGAGTAGGCAGAGAGAACTTGGGAACCTAGTGTTTTCGCGGAATTTGAGGCATTGCGTGTTGAGTGGCGGAACTCAACGCCGCGCTTTGCCTTATTCCCGCCCAGAGCGACGAAATGAAACATTAAAATAAAAAACTATATTCTCTAGTAATCATCAAACGAATTTCGTGCTTACCACTGCGATACAACGATCTCTTTTAATATATTAAAGTATGATTTCCACTTTAAGCAAAATCTATACAAAAATCATCAAAAATCATAGTAAAAACTGAAAAACAATTCAAATATAATATTTGTCTGTCATCTGATGTCACTTGAAGACGAGTCTTCATAAAAAACATAGGCCTTTGATCCTGAAGATAAATAAAGGCAGAAATAATATGACATTTTTATTGAGAGCGTTTTAATGGTCTTATTTGATCTATATTTTTCCTTTTTTTTTTTCGTTTAAAAAATTGAGTTATTCATAGAGTTCTGTTTTAATTTTATATTAACTGTGTTATTTAGTAGAGATAATAGTTATTTTTAATTTTGATTTCAAAGGAAACTTTTGTATTTTTTTTCTAAGTAGTGTAAAAATATTCCGTCTTCCGATTTCCAAACGAATTCAATTTTTGCATATTGAATGACAGAACTTAAAGCGTTTTATTTTCACAATTGTCATATTTACAGCCTTGTACTTGTTACACAAACTAATAAGTTTATCAGTTTGCTTGATTAATCGCGATTATCTCAGGAACTTCTGGTTCATAATGGGAAAATATTTTAATGTTGTATAGTTAATTCGTTGAAAAGGCCGTTATATTATAGAAGATATACTTTGCACCTGTAAGACAGTATTTTACCTATAAATAATAAAAAAATAATTTACTTATGTATTCAACCTCAGGCTACCTCAAGGAGATGGTACGAGGTCAAAAGAGCTTCATAATCCTTTGTAAATTGCGATTACAATTACACCTTTAAGGCGTATTTTTGTTCACTAATCGAGTGCTAGTAACTGTTTTCGTGAGTGGCGGAACTCAACGCCGCAATTATCTCTGTCATATAAATATTACATCAATCGAAAATGAACTCACAATTATAATTTTTAAATTAATCATCACTGGCTTCTCTGCCGTAGAGGCTAGTTCTTGTTATTTTTATCCTTATAAAAATGTATGTAGCATGTTGAGAGCATGTTATATGGTTCATTAAATCCCTCAAAACTCTCAAATCTCAAAAAAATAACGTAAAAAACATATTTTAACAAAAATAACGTAAAAAACATATTTTAATATTGTTATTTAATAGAGATCTGCCATGGCGCAGGGGCACAAACATGTATCTATGAACGTGACAGATTTTGGGTTTGATCCCCTCTCAACGAAACGAAACATTTAATATTTTTAATTTAAATATTTAATGTACAGCGATGAGTTCCATCACTCAACACGCAATGCTTTAAATTTGGCGGAAAGTGGGAACGGAACTAAGTGTCTTAGCACTAGCTTCCCAAGTTACCTGTGTGTACCACCCTGCTATATGTGGGATACGGCGGGAAGCTGAGTAGAACAAAGAGAGTGATTTCATAAAATTAATATTCTTTAGCCAAGAAAAACCAATACAAATATTTTCTTTATAAATATTCGATGTTTCATCAAAATTTTTCCCCACAAATTATCGTTAAAGTCGTTCGTCTTGGGAAACATTAGAAAATCAATTTAAAAAGTCCGATAGGACTCTTTTGTAAGAATTTGACGTTATCGTGGTGCAGTAGATTAATGTCGTACCGGTGATGTTACTTTTGTTGCCAGTTCAAATAAGTAGGGGAAATACAAGACGGGGCAGCCGCTCTATTAAGACCTACTAGTCGCTCAAACATGTTCAAACTTGCACAGAAAATGAGGTGTTATGACGGCTCTTACTGCAATCTCATGTGTGATCTCAGCGACACGTATTTTTTAGGTTATCATTATCATAAACAAAAGTGATTTCAGCAAATTCTATGCTTATTTTCACGATTCGTTTAGTACGTGTTTACTACACAAGTAATAGTAGTGATTATATTATAAGAGTTTATCCGCATGCGCCGATGATAACGTTAGCATGTGAAAACTGATTTATTTCCCTTTTTTTTTTAAACGTTTAGACCTATGAGGACAAGATGGGGTATGTCTACCACATCTTGCCCGTCCGAAGTTTTTGCAATTATTATGATCGAAAAATTACGATATGATTGTATTAATAGAATTAAAATTGCAAAAAGATTCAGTAAGTCATTTATAGAATCATCTACCATGGCAACCGCTGTAAGTGGCTTAAAAAGGATGGAATTTGGCCTTACGATCTGACGATCTTCTCTAAAACCGACTTTGCTCCTTCGTCAGTGACTGATATTCCGCTCACTTAAGCACTGACCACAAATGTAGCAGTCACAACACCTGCTGAGTTTTAAATGCAGCAGGTTGACTTATTACCTATGCTGGATATCAGTGAAGCTGCTATCTCGTGCCTCACTTCTATCTACCGGGGTGAAACAGAGGCAATTTACAAAGCCATTAATAGTATTTCTGTATCAGCTACTATTCACGAGACACCTACGGTGATTTCTGTTACCTTGTTGAGTCCTCAGCCTGATTGTTCCCCTTGGGTTGATGAAATAGAAATAGACCAACTACGCCACAACGCCAACAGTAAGTAAATTATGTCCACAGTAAATAATATCCCTTCCAGCAACTCGTGAAAATCACCAAGAAAAAACTAAAGAGACTGAAAGAAACGATTTAAAAAAAAAAGCAGGTTTTGGAAGAGGATAAAGAGAAAATAAAAAAAATAATTTGTAGAAAAGAATATAAAAGACTAAATAATACAGGAAATCTTACTAGTAAGTAAGATTTTGTCACTTTTTAGCTCGAGACATAATAATACGGTTATATCTTAAACATATGTAGATTTCTAAACTATCCCAGTCATTTAAAAGCTGGGTTGAGCAGTTTAGAATTTTACGTCTGTTTTATAGTAATTTTGTCAAACTGAATATTTTAAATTTACTTAACTTTTTTTATTGAATCACTTCACTTCACTTACTTCACTTAGCTTCACGTTTTTCCCTAGCGGTGTAGGCAGAGAGAACAGACGCCAAACGCTACGGTCTCGGCATACCTATTTCGCCTCGTCCACTGTCATCAGCCTCTTCTTACATGCCCTCCGGGTGGTGACCTTTCCTAATATCGTCAATACTGTGGTTTCGAAGGTCAACCGAGGTCTCCACCTCCCTCTCTTGCCACTGCCTTTTCCTTCATAAACGTTTCTTACCCAAACCGCCCAAACCGCCTGAGCACGTTCTTCTTCGTTCTCACTAGACATCCACGCTAGTACCTACCATTCTGTGTATCTCTTCATTGGGTATGCGATCAGTAAACTGACTACGCATATCCGACGAAGAGATCGCATCTCTACAGTATTCATCTTTCTTACATTCTTATTCTGTAATACCCACGTTTCGCTGCCGTATAACAGTGTCGGTACCAACACTGCATTGTGTACGGCCAAACGCGCAGCTATGCTTATGTTTCGCCGTCTCAACAAAGCCCCGTTAACTCTGTTACCGGCAGCAACACGCCGCACCACATCCTTTTCGTATCTTCAGTCTCTGCTAAACATACTTCCCAGATATTTAATAAGCGATTTAAATTAAACAAAAACTAAATGCTGAGGAAAGCTGCTTAGCCGTTTCTGAGAATAGCGCGTACCAACGCACAACCAACAGATAAACGGACAATCAGACAAAAATAATAAAAATGATTTCATTTTCACAGAGTTAATTATAATAAATTTATTTCATACCGGAAAAAAAAAAAAGTATTTGATTTTAAAATTCATTTTTTTATTAAAAATGAGAAGTAAACAAGCTTCGTTCTGTTAACGTCGGATAATTTACCACTGGTTCACTAAAACTACTGCATCAACCCTGAGAAGAACAGCCGCAAGAAACTCAGCGGGACATGTCTTTTTTTAATCAAAAGTTTGCATCACATTATTGTAAGTCACAATGATACATTTGAAATAGTGTATAATAAGATCGTGATAACCTTTAACACACAAAAATCATTTCACAAGCTTTTTAAGTTGTAAAATAGAAATTTCATTTTCTGGCATCCTATTGTAAAACCGTACACCCTGTCTCATTAAAGAGTTACGGGCTCGATGTAATCGAGTTACAAGCGCGCTAAGCTTAAGCCTGGTTATACTCGTAGTATTAATTTTATGTACATCACTAATTCACTAATATTTTTCTTAACATACATAATATTTTCAAAAATGTATTGCAACGATCAAAATATTAATTTCTTTAAATTTTGCCCTTAAATACTCTCTAGGGCCTAACTTATAGATTGTGCGAATAGCTCGCTTCTAATCACTGTTGAACTGAGAACCATCTAAACTATATCTTTATTTATATAAAAAAAGAGTAATCAACGTAAAGTAATTAATAGTTTTTTTAAAAAAAGTTTAAAAAAAAAATAAAAAAAAGGAGCTAAAATAACTTAACACTTATTTACGTTACACCTTCGTACGTGAATTAGCTCGGTTAGGTAGGTACGTAGGTTACTTTATAAATAAGTTATAAAATATTCAGTTCTCAAACCTGTCCTTATTTTTCTGAAAACTCGAAAGCTTTTTCTTCTTCTTTTATAATTTTTAAAGTTCTTCCTTTTATATTTATGAAATTATAACATATTTTATTGTATTTGTCATTTCTATGGTCCTAGTAAAAATGCTTGGCTTTCTTGTAGGTTTATTAATTTCATTACTTAACTTTATAATACGTAAAATATACTTTTTCAAACAGAAAACAGTTCCTTATCTACTTCTTATTTATTTTTGAGATATTGCGTGTTAAAAAGCGTAATTGAACGCCTCGGTTTGTCTACCATAGCGTGGAAATTTAATGTCAGACTCCACCTTTTTAATTATATATAACTTAAGCGGGAAATCAAGCTGTATTTATTAGAAGAGTTAAATGCGGTGGGTATGATAAAATAGTTGACATGGAAAGCTACGAGAACCTAGCAATAAGATCCATTCTCCCTTTCCGTCCAATCTCCAATACATTGCGCGTCGAGCAGCGGAACTCTTTCATTCTCTCTCTCAGCTTTACGCTCTATCCCGCATGCTGCAGGGTAGGCAGAGGGAACCCGGGAACCTAGTGTTAAGATACTCCGTTCCTCTTCCGATCCCCACCGATTATGAGGCACTGCGTGATGAGTGGCGGAACTCAACTCCGCGCTTTGCCTTGTAACCGTCATTATTACTGCCATAGCTGTTAAATAAAAAAAAACACCATCCCGAATAAGAATTGAATGCATAGACGTAAAGTTTACACAAAGCTGTATTTTTGCACCATGATGCTTTACAATTATATTAAGCCATGCAATATACATTTTCATTTTCTGCTAACTTCCTATTGTCTAAGAGGTATGATGGGATTCTATGAATTCTAATTACCGTACTTAGTTCCATAAGTAATAAGTACTCACGAGGTTTATAGTTTAAGTAGTTTCAAAATCCTATTACCTTCCATCATTATTATAACTTTATTCCAAGACAAAGCATACTTATGTCTGTATAATTTTATATATATATATATATATATATATATATATATATATATATATATATATATATATATATATATATATATATATATATATATATATATATTATATATATATATATATATATATATATATATATATATATATATATATATATGTATGTATATAAAAACCGGGAACGGATTTTTTTAGTTCCCAAGTTTCCTCTGTTTGTCTAACTTTGTGCAATAATGGTTGAAGTCGTCGTAGCTATTAGATACCGCTATAGTTAAGCATTCGATCTTATCATGGGAGAATAATTACTTACTAAAATTATATTAATTTTCCTTTGAGGTCCCTGTCTTGACGCAGCGGCACAAGTTTGTGACTGCAAACGCGACAGGTAGTGAATTCACACCCCACTCGAGGAAATGAAAATTATTTAATATTCACATTTTCTCCGCCCTGGTAAAGAGGCAAAGCGCAGCGTTGAATCCCGCCGCTTAACACGCAATGTCTCAAATTCAGCGGAAAGTGGGGAACGGAATTGAGTGTCTTAAATACCAGGTTTCACTCAAAATCTTTGAATCTTTTCCTGTATAATACATACGCACACTTATGCATTATTAAGCGTACGACACAGCATGTAGTTAGAAATTAAAAAGCGATATACATACATATATAAAGAAAAACCAAGACGAATCACTTTAAGTTTTCTTTCAAGCAATTAAACAAAATATAAAAACAATATATAGGCTGTTCTGATTGTAGCTGATTTGACTGTACGCGGCAGTTTTGGGTTCAATTTACATTCGAGGAAATTAATTATTTTTTTTTAACTTACTCCGTTCTGTTTCTGAATTCCCACAGAATTTAACGACAGTCTTAACATTAGGTTCCCAAGTACTCTCTCTCACCCTGCTTTATGCGGACAAACCGAAGGGTTAAGTTATACCACGCAATTTTATTTAAAATAGGTGAAAAATAATCAAAATGTAAGGCATTTCGAGAAAAAAAAAGATATAAAAATAAGTAAAAAAACATTATAAGTACATATCTATTATAATAAAAGCTCAACAGTTCCTCAGAAAGTATGCGTCATAAGTAAATGCTAGAACGGAATGGCACTATAGCGTGATTCACTCGATAACTTATGAAATTTCCTTTCGTGTTAAACAAAGCGTTGTTTTCCATCATACTGGAGCTCCTTATAATGATAACAATTAAAGTGTTCGTCTAGAATAACGAACTAGTTTTTCTTTATTTCTATTGAAATGTATATATATTTTTCATTTCTCATAGATTTTAACGCGCTATTTTTATTACTACGCCGATTAATTTAGAATACATTACATACATATGAGACTTGTAAACTCATATGTATGTAATGTATTCTAAAAACAACTAAATTTGGACCTTTTATAATAATTATACCATGATTGGCATTGAGGCCTGTCGTGGGCGCAGCGGCACAAGCGTGTAACTATAACCGATAGGTTCTGGGCTCGATCCTCATCCGAGGAAATTAAATATTTAATATTTTCAATTTAAATATTTAACGTTTCAATTTTTCGCTCTTGTAATAAGGCAAAGCGCGGCGTTGAGTTTCGCCACTCAACACTCAATGCCTCAAATTCGGCAGAAAGTGGGGAACGGCAGTGGAACGGAGTGTCTTAACACTAGGTTCCCAGGTTCCCTCTGCCTACCATGCCTCGTGCGGGATACAGCGTGAAGCTATAATAAAAAAAATGATTGGCATTTATACAGGTCATTTTTGTCAGGTAATACTTTAATTTGTGTTCGTGGAGCTGGTCTTATGATGGACTTAAATTGTAAAACTTTTCAGAGACTACTAGTAAAATCCCAACCTCAGACTCAATTTTGTAAGCTCTTGTTACCAAAGTGAAGAAATGAAAACGTTTTTTTTTATATATTTTTTATATTTTTAAAATATTAAATATTTAATTTCCTTTAGTGGGGATTGAACCCACAACCTATCATTAACAGTTACACGTTTGTGTCGCTGCGCCACGACATGCTTCAACTATTTTAATGTCTAATTTCCGTACTACTTTGATAATGCAGTTATACAAGGATTAACTTACGTAGTGTACGCGAATATATATAAATACGGAAATTTATAACAGAGACTTTTCTAGTTTAATAATAAAAAACTAATTATTAATACAATTTTAAAATACTATAGGAATAATTCAATTGGCTACTAGAATAACTAACTGGCATTTTTGAAGCATATGTACAAAAAATATATCTACTTAAGTATCTATCTTTATACATAGATAGATTCTTTTTTGTATATATAAGTCTTTCTTAGTACACTTTAATTGCTAACTTTATATTAATATTAGAAATAACATCGAGAGTAATGTAAATAAACATATTAGCTATCCATACGTAGGGATCATGTGTATCTAAAGAAAAGGTTTATTGAAAACAGTACTACGCATTAAATAATGGCTTCTGAATGTACTGAAAGAGTAAGAAAGACTAAAAATACATTTTGTTCAATATCTGTATATTCACAGATTGAAATAAATTGAAGAAGTATGTATTATTAATATACTTAAAGAGCAGCAGCACAGCCACTGATTGGAAGAGGGACAGTTTCGGATTCGATTCCTACTTAGGTATAAGTAATAAACTATTTTCATTTCCTCACTCCGATAGTAAGACAAAGTACAGCGTTGAGTTCCGCCAGGCAGGGCAGGCAATGAAATTGGGCAAGAAGAGAGGAACGGAGTATCTTAACCCTAGGTTCCCTTTACCAAATTTGCTTCAGGTAGGATACAGCGTAAAGCTAAGAAAGATTACAAAGACAATGTACAGTTCGATACACAATGTCTCAAAAATTAGGCGGAAATCAGAATATATAAAGAAAAAAAATCAATTCAAATTCAATCATCTTACAAGCTTTACCAATATATTTCTGAAATCACTCTATAATATTTATCTTGGAGAAGAGAATAACAACAAATATCCTTTTCATCCGCTAGCCATATATCTCAGATTGGAATGCATCGTATATATACATACTCGTCGATGTATTGTATTATGTATTTTGTTCGACTTTCTCGATATTCTAGTTTGTACCTGCGCTTTCTTCCCGTGGTTGAAGCGATATATCCAAGATGTACCTATAAAATTAAGATAATTTAAGACCTGTCGTGACACAGCGGCACAAGCATGTGACTGTCACCGACAGGTTGTGGGTTCGATCCCCACTCGAGAAAATGAAATATTTAATATTTTGAAATTAAATATTTAATGTTTTCATTTTATTCGCTCTGGTACAAGGCAAAACGCGGCGTTGAGTTCCACCGCTCAACACGCAATGCCTCAAATTCAGCGGAAAGTGGGGAATGGAAGTTCCCTCTGCCTACGCTGCCATGTGCGGGATACAGCGTGAAACTGAGTGAGTAAATCTATGAAATTACGAATGTCTGAAGTAATTGGCCGCAGTTACAACGAGACAGCGAAATATCAAAGATTTGAACGAGAAACATTATCGTTCGGTCTTTAAAAGATTTCTGTGCTTTTTCTCATATAAAATGTAAGCATGATTATGGAGGCAGAATTGCGAGCGAAATTACGTGAAATTAATTTAACTCTTCTATATATATATAAATAGCGAAAATATTTTTTGGTAACGAAGTCTTTTCTCTGCCTGCAGAATACATACAAGACTACTTACAAAAATATAATTTTCGACAAATCACGAGTAGAGTGGTGACACTCAATACTTTGTTTCATATATCAGCAGAGAAATGAAAATAAATTAATTTTAACTCTCCCCTAAGAAGGAATCGAACCAACATCCTTCTCATATTCCTTTATAAAATTACATCACTCTGGCCAAATACATAAACAAAATTATTTAAAGCTACCCTTGATGTGTATACGTATGCGTCTGTGTGTGTAGATATGTGTATGTGTGTGTGTAGATTATACGGACGTAAGGTAGTCGCAGGTGCGTTAGCAAATTGCAAGGAAGATTGAGGCGTGGTTCTTGCTGTTATTTCTGTTTCTGTTCTTGCTTATCCCTTGCTTATTCTTGGGTCGTATTTGTGTAGTGTTAAACTTTTGATATATTGATGTTGCTTGCCTTTTGTATGTTTTGTTAACTGTTTATTTAGGTTTTTTTTTGTTTTCTTGTAGATTTTTTATGTTTTTTTATACATATATGTAAGATTTTTTACCTCCGACACAAAAAGAAGGATGTCATAAGATTGACCAGTCTATCTCTATAAGTGTATATCACATCGTAGCCCCTAAATGATATAAGTGGAGCGTTTTCCAATCCATAGGTCTTGTTGATAATTTGTATCAAGTAGTAGCTTCTGAATTACAAGAACTTTGCTAAATTAAGGTAGTAAATATGATGATATGAACACTATAATAATAAAGCTGAAAAGTGTCTGGTTGTAGGCGCCACTCTCAGTAATTTAATTTAATTTATTTTTATGTCAAGTAATCACTTTGTTAATGTCAAAAAGCTATGTAACATTATGTAAATGTTTTCAATACGTTATATTGTGCCTGTAGTCAGAATTACCTCCGCCGATTTGAATATGTCATACTATAGAACCAAGGGCGGTTTCTCTTGTTTATACTTATTTTATTAAGAAAGTCAAAAGAAATCTCAAAAAAATCATAAATTGTGGCCTATGTGTTATTATGATGTATAAGCTATATTATTGTAAAGTTTCATATGAATCGGTTAAGTACCTAGTCTTTGCGTGAAAGTAGAACAAATATCTATCAATATTAATATGTCACACGCAGTTCCCAGTTTTCCCATTTGACCAAGGGGGCAAAGGCGTCGTGTTCTGTTATTGTTGAATGAATTGAATTTGTAAATGTATACCGAGGATTTCTATTGCACTCATCTTTACCGACTGTAAGCGTTACGTTAATTTACTTTTTTTAGCTTTGTATCCTGATCATGATGGGAAAGGTAGAGGGAACGCGGAAACTTAGTGGTTAGACACATTATTCCGTTTCCCACTTTCTACCGAATTTGAACTATTGCGTGTTGAGTGGCGAAACTTAACGCCGCGCTTTGCTTATGTAAAGCAATGAAATGTAAATATCAAATTAAACAACTACCTACTAGATTATACCAAACATACCAAATATATAATTTTCTCAAGTGGTCATCGACTCACGAAAATGTTATATTATTGACAATTTTGTTGAAATAAGCGAAATAAATCATTCAGTCATTTAAAAAAGTGAAAAACCAAAAACGTTCTTAGAATTTTTATACAAAAAAAAATACTTTAAGAACAACATCTGACAATTGCATTCGTACGAAACCTGGCCATCTATAGTAAAATGGTAAATTAGAAATTTGTTTAAATTAGCATATCTAATGGGCCAATATTCAGTCCAACGTTAGAGAACAAGATCTAAGATAAACATTTGCCTTTCAATTCATAAGAAACTATTGGAGCATAGTAACTGTGTCGAGTCTATTTACGCAGGCCTTGAATTCGCTAATGCGTTCTGGGCTTTAAGGTACAGGTGTAGGTATTTGGAAGTTCAGTAAATGTTCTATAACTTAGTTCCTTAAATCAATCGAATCGAATCGAAGTCTAAAAATATTGAATATACAAACGTAATTATATCATTAGCCAGATACAAAAATATCGTACTTAGTCCAACGAATACTCTTGTGTCTTAAATATATATCACACTTTGACATATAAGAAAATATATCTTGTACAATTTTACTTCTAGAATTAGTATATAATCAATTCTGATTATGGTTCATTTAATAACGTAAGGTAAAAATAAATTTCTATTTTATATTATTAAATGAACCTGTGAACTTTTATGGCTTTAAACTGTCCGGAATTATTAAGTAAATTGTTCGTAATAATCTTGCGTCTTTCGATACATATCATTGCATTACTGGAGTAAGGAAATAAAGTTCACCTAGGTTTTATTATAAATACTAAATATTGGAAGACAAGAGTGTGACTGCAACCGACAGGTTCTGGGTTCGATCTCCAGTCGAGGAAATGAAATATTTAATATTTTCAATTGTAATATTTAATGTTTCATTTCTTCGCTCTGGTAATAAGGCAAAGCGCGGCTTTGAGTTCCGCCACTCAACACGCAATGCCTTAAATTCGGCTAGGTTCCCTAAGTTCCCGGGTTCCCTCTGCCTACCCTGCCTCGTGCGGGATACAGCGTGAAGCTACTATATAGTACTGTTATAAATACGTGCGACTGTAAGCGAGACAGGTTGTGGGTTAGGTTAGGTTATTTTTATTTCTTCGCTTCGCTTCGCTTAACTATTAAAAAATAAATAAATAAGTATATTTAGGTCGAACAGATTACTTAAGTTAGTACCTAATTTGTCAAGCCACGTTTCTTGTTTCGACTATACAACAAACAGTGTTTCAAAAGCGAGAAGAAGAAAAGAAGCCTTACCTTACCTTAACTTACCTTAACACTAGCTTCCGAAGGTTCCTCTGCCTACCCTATACATGACAGGGATACAGTGTGAAGCCATAAAAATAAATAAAACGAGAAAGGTAATGATCGTCTCTAGCATATCAGTGGTCTTAAAATTATAGTGGTTCGTATTTGTCTTTTTATTTCAGGACTAATAGGAAATATATCCTGAAGAAATAATTCAAGCTAATTAAATCGACGATATTATAACGAAATTTTAGTTTCTGAGATATATATATATATATATATATATATATATATATATATATATATATATATATATATATATATATATATATATATATATATATATATATAATATATATATATATATATATATATATATATATATATATATATATATATATATATATATATATATATATATATATATATATATATATATATATTTATTTATATATATGCATTTCTACAAAATTCAACGTATCCTGGAAAGCCTAAATAATAATAAATAATCTATTTAAACATTCAAATACCCAAAAATGTGGTTTATTTATATTAATACATAGACAATGAAATCTGTTTTCAATTAAAAAAGTAATTATTAATTATTCAATTAAGAAATATTTTATTTATAATATAAAACTAATCACCACCACTGCAAAGTTCACAGCTATCATTACCATAAGTTGAAATCGAATTTGATACCTGTACTACAGTTCCATACATGATATTATCAAGTAATTTAATGAACACACGAGCTATACTATATAGCTTTAAGTTTAAAAATAAAGAAAATCTCGACTTAATCATTCGCTTCAACTGCCACTGAAATTGAACTCTCATGTCTAGGAAATTGATGAGACTCGATGTTAAAATGTAACTTTGATAGATACGACTAGCGAATTGCAATCGATCGGGCTTGTGTTTTTAGGATTTGTTATACGATATATTTAATGGAGTGGCGCAGGGGTGCAAGAGTGTGAATGTAAAGCGATCAATTGTGGGTTCGATCCCCACTCGAGAAAGTTTTAATATTTAATATTTTAGTGCTTACATGTCTTCGCTCTGGGAACAAGGCCATTCGACAACGTTATACTTCAAACTTCGACGGGACGGAACGAAGTGTCTTAAAACTAGCTTTCCAAGTTCCCTCTGCCTACCCTGCCATATACAGGATGAAACTGAGAGTGATAGTGTGAATAAATAATAATAATAATAATTTGTTATAGCATAACCCAAAGGAATAAAAACACAGAAATACATTAAAAAGAAAAATGTACACGTACAAAAGACCTTATTGTAATTACAATTTTTGGAAGGAACCCTGGGCGCAGAGGAAATAGCAAATTTAGACAGGGATAGGCTGTAAGCTGTATAGTTTATAAAATAAATAAAAACGATAACTATACACATAATACACTAACACATAATACACTCGATCTATTATACAATATTCAAATATAAATACATACAAAGATACGTACAAAGAAAACATAAAAAGAAACACGACAGAGAACAAAAAAAGACTTAGAGAGATCTTTTAATTCTGATAGAGGCTATTAGATAACGTTATAATATAATGATATGGTTCGCTGGTTCGATCTCCGTTCAGAGTAGTGTTTGATGGGACTTTTTTTAATTCCTCATATATTGTAAAACCAAAGTGTGGCGTTGTGTGACGCTATCTAACTAGCAATGTCATAAATTCGAACTTTACTTCATACCTCTTTCATCGAAGAAAATTTACGCCCAAACAATGGCGTGCCCGGAAATTGCGAACTCAGAAATAAAATATAGTAAATATTATTTGAATTGAGCGCTAAGCAGAAAGCGCTCGTAGAAAATATGTTATGTTTATTTGTAATATTGTATGAAGGAGGCATACGCCATTAGTACAAAAAAAGACAAAATTTCTGTTATAAGCATTATGTTTTTTTGCTTGTCTTGGCTTAACGGCAAAAATGTGTATACGTGAAAGGTTATGGGTTAAATTCCCACTCGAGAAAAATGTTTAAAGAATTTTTAATTTAATTTTTTTAATTTATTATTATCAAGCTTTTGCTCTGGCACAAAGCAAAACGCGAGTCGAGTTCTATACGCAAGGCCAAAGCCAACGCCATATTCGGCGGAAAATGGGGGACGGAATGGGTGTCCTAACGCTTAGCTCCCAGGTTCCCTCTGCCTACCCTGCCCTGTGCTACATGGCGTGAAAAAACCATTCTAATTCAAACTCGTGAGGACAGAGGAGAATATATTGTCTTAACACTTAATACTTTAGAGGTCTTTTAGAGGCCTGTCGTGGCGCAGCGGGACTAGCGTGTGACTGTAAACGACAGGTTGTGGGTTCGATCCCCACTCGAGGAAATGAAATATTTAATATTTTTAAAATAAAATATTTAATATTTTCATTTCTTCGCTCTGGTAACAGGGCGAAGTGCGGCGTTGAGTTCCACCACTCAACACGCAATGCCTCGAATTCAGTGGAAAGTGGGGAACAGAAGTGGAACGTGAACCGAAGTGTCTTGACACTAGGTTTCCAAGTCCTCTTTGCCTACCCTGCCATGTGCGGGATACAGCGTGAAGCTGAGTGAGTACTTAATACTTTCTACCCTGTTCTAAAACAGAAAGCTTAAAGAGAAAAAGCTCTAAAACTATTGCGTGCAGTTAATTGTTATATAATTAAATCGTGTTCAACATTACTTTCTTCATAAAAGAGAATATATTTTAAACAAAAATATCTTGTATAAAGGTCTAGTTATTACTATTTGGTCGTGTCAATAATTTCGAAATTCTAAAGGTTACCATAATTAAAGTGATGTGAACGTGTGCCATTGAAACAGCTGTTGGTAATTTATAATGGACCTAAAAATTATATATATATATATATACATATATATATATATATATATATATATATATATATATATATATATATATATATATATATATATATATATATATATATATATATATATATATATATATATATATATATATATATATATATATATATATATATATATATATATATATATATATATATATATATATATATATATATATATATATATATATATATATATATATATATATGTTTTTCGTTTCACACTGTATCCCACACCAAGCGCCCTGCTTTGTCTGTATCCGAGTGCTAAGACACTCATATTCATTTCAAACTTTCCACAAAATTCTTGAGGCATTACGAGTCGAATCACGGAACTTAACGCCGCGCTTTTCCTTGTAACTAGAGCGAATAAAATATATTTATTCTTTATAAAATTTATATTCACTTTCTTCTTCCGAGAGGTTATCGTACCCACAACGGCCTCATCTATGGCCCTACTCCATGACGGCCCCAATTATAATTAATATAATTGTAAAATTATTCTGGTTCTTCTGTTTGTTCTTAATTATTCTGTTTATTCTATTTTTGTTTATTCTCTTTTTGTAATTATTCAGTTTGTTTACATGTATATATTATATTTTATTATTACGACGTAAAGCTACCGTAGTGCAAAAGGACAACCTAAAAAATATTGCTTGTTAATTCTATCTGCACTTAGAGACATTAATAATATTTATATTATTTTTTCGAAAGAGGAAATGCGGCGTTGTGTTTCACAAACGCAGAATTAATTACAAGAAAAAGTGTGAAACGGAGAAAAAGGAGAAAAATCTCCCGACATAACTAAGTTTATTTTTGTTTTGTGAACAGTAATTTAGTAATTGATATCTTATTGCCAGGGGATTTCTT
This sequence comes from Eueides isabella, assembly GCA_019049475.1. Taxonomy (NCBI): domain Eukaryota; kingdom Metazoa; phylum Arthropoda; class Insecta; order Lepidoptera; family Nymphalidae; genus Eueides; species Eueides isabella. Next base: position 10,997,036 of record CM032401.1, read on the forward strand.
TACCCACTTTCTACTAAAAACGCATTGTGATTTAACTTATTAAGAGATGTACAATCTTTTTGTTTTCAAACAGACAAGAAAATTATATTATTTTATGATAGTTTTTATTACTATTTAAAATATAACATGTAAATTTTCCCTTGAAAATTTACATACGTCACCATATATTGATATGATTTTGTCAAACCATAATTATATATTTCTTATAGATCTTCATTTATGCTGACTCATACACAAATTTCGATCTTTTTAATTTTATAAAGAGGAAAGAGCATATTTATATATCTTTGCTGTTTGTAATATGTAAATAGATGTACATACTCATTTAAAAAAAGCAGAATCAGAATTTTAACGCAGTAGGGTTAATAAAGGGAATCTAGTGTTGGTGGTTACTCTGCTTTCCCTACTTTTCACATTACATATAAGGAGCAAAATTAAACACCACATGATACAGCGGAAAATTGAAATAACTTAAATATAATAGTAACACTGAGTTGGAAACGAACCCACAACCATCTTAATAACATTTAATCGCTTTTCAACTACGCTACGAAGATATCTATTTAAACTCAGATTTACGCTGTATCCCGCACATGGCAGTGTAGGCAGAGGGATCTTCGAAACTTAGTGTTAAGACACTCCATTCCACTTCCGTTCCCCACTTTCCGCCGAATTTGAGGCATTGCGTGTTTAGTGGTGGAACGCCGCGTCTTGTCTTGTACTTGAGCGAAGAAATGAAAACATTAATAATTTAATTTTATTAAATATTTCATTTCCACGAGTGGAGTTTGAACGCACAATCTATTGGTTACAGTCACACGCTTGTGCCGTTGCGCTACGACAGGCCTCATCTATTTCAAATTCAAACAATTTAAATTAAGAAACTATTTCAGTTGAAAGCTACGTGGGAAGCTCGATGCCCCTTTGGCGAGTGGATAGGCGTCAGATGGGAGCGTTCCTCTGCATCGCCTCGAACGACGTGCCCCCGGCAGTAAGCAAGCGGATCACGTTAAACGTTAACTGTAAGTAAATGAGGATATTTTAATTATTTTTTTCAGCTTCACATATAGCGTCCCGCACATAGAATACTTGCCAGGCGAAGAAGAAGAACTTGGGAACCCAATGTTAAGACACTAAAAACACACATACATTCCCCTTTCCATTCACTTAATTTGCGTGTTAAGTAGCGGAACTCAAAACTGCAAGTTGACTCGTTAAAAATATTAAATAATTCTTTTATGTATGTACTTTTAGTTTTATTTCATATAGTAGAGAAAACAACTCAAATTTCTAAAGTATAAGAACCTTTTGTTAATATATGTGTATAAGAAAAAACAAAGGTTCTAATACACGTGTTAAATTAAACGAAGTGTCTTAACACGAGGTTTCCGGGTTCCTTCTGCCTCCCTTGCCATATGCGAGATAGAAAAAAAATCTGATTAAAAAAATATACATATATAAATAAAATGGTTCTTACAAACGATTACCTTCACACCTAACAATTAATCTAAATAAAATATGTTGTTAGCTGGCTTATACTATAAGCTGGCTGATATAGCGTAAATTTGTTTACGAGAATTTTAAGATGGGCCAGAATTTTTCGCGTCCCTGAGATATTTCAAGACCTCCTCTTTTCGTGCTGTCCTACAGATTCTAGCATACCCACATGCTAAGTTGTACGTAGTAACAGAAGATCGGAAGAGCGATTTGTATTGGTTGTTCATAACAACAAATTTTATCAAATTGAATTAAAAATATTATTTAAAAATTAAAAACATTTCCCGAATTGAAATAGAACCTATAACTTGTAACTGCTGTAATATATCTCTTTTATATAATATTATAGATTGCCACAAATACAATGAAAATGAATCAACTCCGTTTTTATTACACTACAATGTTCATAATAAAATACTTTAAAGCTCAACAACTATGAAACTTTAAGTATGCTTCATTCAAAGAGACTTAAAGAAAAGTTTCTATATGATAACCGACTTGACAAAGTTTTCAAGAGAAAGAACATGCTTGTAACAAGTACCTAGAAAAATAGTAATGTAGCTGCTTTTTGAATATAAAAACACCGATTGGGTCTAGTCTGATCATCTCGACGATAGTCAGTGGATTCTATAAGAACCTGTCAGTTTATTAATACATATGTCGTCATTACAACTGCAGTTGAATCAATGTAAAGTACACATAAATAATTTTCGATTTTTTGTATATTAAATTTACCTTATTGGTCATCAAGTAGCTTTCTTAAGTGATGAATCTCAAGAATAAATATTTCATGTGTGAAATTTAAAAAAATGTATATGGACTAGCTTTTTAATCATTCTATTTTTATGAATACAGTTGCGGCCCGCTCGATATTTCGCCAGCTTAAAGTAAATATTGATTTACTGCTGTTGCAATTTTGTTAAATAAAATACTTTATATTGATATTATTCATTTATTGGTGAAACGATTATATAAAAAGAACAAAAAAATACTGAGGTAACAAAAATACAATAGTGAAAATTACGTTTCAATCAGTTGCTTTTAAAATTAACGTAAACAAAAGCAAATTCAAAAAGTTTAAACTTAAAAAAAAAAACATTGTTTCAAGTAAATAAATATACTTGAGAAATAACTTAGAAACCTAGCATTAAGATACTCCGTACCGTTCGCCACTTTCCTTCGAACTTAAGGCATTACGTGACGAGTGGCGGATTTCACCGCCGCGCTTTGCCTTGTTACCAGAGCGAAGAAAATGAAATGAGTTTATTATTGATACATTATAAAATAAAAGATAAAAAAATATCATATTCAAATGTCAACATGATATCATAGCGAACATATGAAAATATTTTCCACCAAGTCTCAATACTTGTTCGTTGTAAACAACTTTTCCTAAGAAAACGTATAGCTGAGCAGAGATGGATTGTTTTATCCTGGATATCTTCCAACCGTGACAGACGGCCCTACTAAGGAGATTACTTTGTTATTCATCGGAATTCTTACTCATAACTCTTATATTACACGGTTGTGTAATATTTGAGGTCTGTAGTAGCGCAGGAGCAGGATAAGTTTCAGATTCACAGGTTTAGGAAATTAAATATTTAATATTTTCGTTTCTTCGCTCTGGTAACAAGGCGAAGATTGGCGCTGCTCAATACGCATTGCTACAAATTCGGCAGAAAATGGAGAAAGGAGTGTCTTAACACTACTTACCCTGCCATGTGCGGAACGCAACAGCATAGCAGCAAAATAAATTTTATAGGATATATCGAGGTACTATTTTTTTTATAATATAATATAGAAATTTTTAGTCAAATTACAGCGTCACCTTCTATCAATTAACATATAATATTTTTCACGAAAGATGCGTTAAGAATCATGTCATGCTGATTTCGCATAGTTATAGAAGAGTAGGCAAATAAAGAATAATTTCCCAATCAATACATGTTTAATGGCGGAGCTTAACGCCGCACTTAAAAGCTACAAACAAGAATCAACTTTGAATAAACAACTGTTTTTAAGTAAAACTACCTCTATATAAATTCTAGTTTACAAAATTCAGCACGCACACAAAGCGAGAGCTGACTTGCCGTTTTTCCATACATTTAATAGCGCAGCAACTGGACGCCCTAGTGCACTGACAATTTTATTTTTGCTCTGAATGTGTGAAAGGCAAAACAACAGTTTAAAAAGTGGTGACTATTCTTTTACAGTCTATTCCAAGTTTTATCTGTAAAACGCTTACATCGATTTTGATAGAGTTTCGCTTGTTTGAACTTTTAATTATGTCAGCTTTGTAAAAAGGAAATCGCAATTTGACAGTATTTAACTTTTAACTTTGAAGGTTTTGTGTATTATCTCACTTAAGGAAGTGTAATAATTACGTCAACTTCATACTGTTTCCTAACCGCGATAAGATAGGCACAGGAAATATGAGACATGATCTATTCCGTGTTGAGTGGTGGAGCTTAACGCCGTGCTTTCCCTCGTTACCATAGCATAGAAATGAAAATATTTAATATTTTATGCCTTTCAGCGGGATTAAACTCACGCTCTGTCACGAATTAGCGCAAGCTTTCACCACGATAGGCCTCAAACATTTTCTCAGATAACTAATTCGTTTAATTTCAAAAACACTATTTATGGATTGTATTTCCACAAAATATACAGGTAATACGAAAAACGTTTGAAAAATAGCACCATATTCGGTTTCGTGGCATCCCAATAATCAGAAAAAGGATAATGGGTGCGATTTATCATGGGGTTTCTGTCCACTACCAAAAAACTGAAACGTTGAGGTATACTGCTTATGTTGACTTAACAATATTTCACAAAAAAGTTTTTCATAAAAATATATACATATTCATGTTATTCTTCTTGTTCTAATGTTGATGCGTTTTTAAGATTGTTGATCTCTATATATTTATCGTTTCTCATATAATATCAGCGGAAGCAGAGGGTACCTGGTATTAAGACACTCCGTTATACAATATTAGCCCTATTTTCAAGAAATGTGTGTACAGGAATTCTTCACTGTGTGTAGAGGAACTCCACGCCGTGCTTTGTTTACCGCGAGAAAATTAATTTATAATTAATTCATTTATACTCAGCTTCACGCTGTATCCCGCACATGGCAGGGTAGGCAGAGGGAACTTGGGAACCAAGTGTTAAGACACTCCGTTCCAGTTTCGTTCCCCACTGTCCGCCGAATCCGAGGCATTGCGTGTTGAGTGGCGGCATTTTGCCTTTTTTACCAGAGCGTAGAAATGAAAACATATTTCACTTTTCCGAGTGGGAATCGAACCCACAATCTATCGATTACAGTTACACCCTTGTGCCGCTACGCCACGAAAGGCCTGACTAATTACTAATTTATTCATATTTTATATTATTATTCAATCTCTCGAGTGGGGATTTAACTAACAACTATCTCGCTTGTAGTTGTCTATCAAGGTATATAGAAAGTGGGTAGTGTTAAAATTTTTAATTGAATTTTCAAGTCATTGAATGGCGAAATTTAGCGTCGAAATTTTGGAAATCAATGACCATTAACTGAAATAAAAATAATAACTATCATCAAACGATTAATAATTATATATTCTAATTTGATACATGATAAGTCTTATTTCATGATTTTATCATTTAGTAGAACCGCATCTTTGCATCATAAAAACTTTTAAAATAACCTACATATATCAGAGGGGAAACAGTTTATATATACAATGTAAAAATAATAAACAATATTTTTCATCAGAAAGAGTATTTGATTGATTGTATGCTTTTCATAAAAAATATTTATTTACACTGCATTTGGGTCAATTATATTTTGTTTCTATAAAAAATATGTACTGTAAAGTAAATGTTAATTTAAAAACTTTTTAGTGTTTTTCCGAGAGTTCTGTATTGTCTATTTAACACATCTATGAAGACCTTATTGGTTAATATCACGTGGAATTGTCAAATTAATATAATTATTCTAGGCCCGTAACTAAACTCTGCGCTTAGTTTCGTTATCAAACGACGAATACCATTTGTAGCGTTTACAGTCGCACACTGGTACTCTTGTGCCACGATGGTCCTCCAAAAATGCCTCTTTTTCTTTCTTTTTTATTTTTTTTCTTTTGTGTATAACATCTATAACAGTATATAAAACTGTTATCTTTCTTTTTTAGCTTCACGCTTTATCCCGCACAAAGCAAGTTAGGCAGATATTAAATATTTAAATTGAAAATATTAAATATTTAATTTTCTCAGGATCTATCTAACCCACAACATACGTGCTTAGAGTCACATGCTTGTGCCTTGCGCCACGATAGGCCAATAATTAACAAAATATAATTATTATATTATTGATGATTATATATGATGAGAGTTTGATAACAGTAAACGTGATAATTGTTTTTATATGAAACATTAGCATAGTTAATGGAGAAAGGAACGCAGTGTCTGGACACCAGACACCAGGTTCCCAAGTTCCCTCTGGCTAAACTGCCATGTGCAGAATACAGCGTGAAGCTGAAAAATAAAACAGCATAATTTTTGTTTTGCCAGACAATACGCTTAGATAGTTCATTTTTACCAATTCATCCAGGTAGCGTTGGATGCTTGCCAATGGCAGATTCATCTGTCACTACGTAATAGAGCTTCCGATGCACTTTAAAATGTTGGATTGCTCTTGAGCTAGTATAAAGACGAAAACGAAATTAATCAGAACGAATCGTATCACGTTGTCTTTAAACGTTGTTACTATTTATTAAGATTAATTAGTTGTACCTTGTGAACCATATGATGATAATATCAAAAATCTTCTTTATAATAATATGTTATAATACTTACTAAATGTTATAACATATTATTATAAATAATATTTCTGACAACGTTAATTCAAGTAACAGCTTTTTTTAAATATGTTATTTAGGGAACCTAGAAACCTAATCTTAAAATATTCCATTCGCTTTAAGACACTTCCGTTCCAGACTTTCCTCCGAATTGTTTAGGCATTGCTTATTAAGTGGTGAAACTCTAGAAATTATTATCGGAAATACCACAATTTTCACCGTTGGAAATAGAACTTACAATGGTCGTATTTACAGTTGCAAGGTCACCTTGCCACTGCCTTGACTTCTTTCTTTAAAAATATTTTTTCTTTGATAGACATCTATTGTGACAAAACTTTATTTATATTTGATAATATTTTTTTTACTTTATTTACATAAATAAAACGTAGACATTTTACCTCTTCTTTTTTTTCTATATTAATAAATAATTAATATGTTCATTTTCTTAAACAGTTGCGCCTACAGTGAAAGTGCCAAACCAGCTCCTCGGCGCTCCGCTCGGTACCGACGTGAAACTGAAATGCTATGTCGAAGCTTACCCTAACACTATCAATTACTGGATCAAAAATCGAGGAGAAATGCTTTTAGATGGGTGAGTGGTAAAATAATTAGTTTTTTGCATTTTTTTATATTGATAGATATCTAGATTTTATTGTTTCTTTTATTTATTCTTTATTGTACACAATTTATATCAATAAATTTGCACAAAAGGAGGGCTTAACGCTCAACAGCATTTTCTGCCAGCCAACCTCGTCAGGTGGGAAATGTAGAAGTAGGTGTAAAATATTATTACATACATACACTCATATATATACTTAAATACACACATACACATACATATATATAAATATATACATATACATACACATACTTATACATAAATACACATATACATACATAACCATATAAACGCATACTCGTATACCCAATATATATGATATAAAACAACAAATACAAATCTATAATACATATATTATTACTATATAAACTATATTTTATATTTCAGTGTGGTTTCAAGTAAAAAATATTTTTTTAATTTTTTTGTTTCTTGTTTCTTTTAAAAAAACGTTATTTAGTCTTTTTATGTCTTTTTTGTCTTTTTATGTAGTAATATTTACATATTTGGAAATAAAGCGCTTGTGATTTTATATGTATAAAAAATATTATTTAGGCCGTTTTCAGATCTTCATATTAAATACAGTTGTAAATGCTCTTTATATTATTTATATTAGAATAACAAAATGTTATAATAAGTTTATGTTAGTATTAGGACAAAATTAGATTTGACCAAATGAAAACGTAAATGGTTTTAAATGTTATAAACATTGTTAAATAGGATAAATTAGTATTACACTACATGTAATTTATTCGTTTTTAAGAACGCTAAACTACTGCCATTTTTTAATTATATAATTACGACACTCTTCCATGACAAACAGCGGCGTTGAGTTCCGCCACTCGACACATAATGCCTCAAATTCAACGGCAATTGTCTTAACATTCTAAAAGCATTTTAAATTGTATAGAAATACATCTATAGATATATACTAATGCCGTAAAAGTATTCTTATATTAGGAAGCAAGCACAATTTTCCAGTACGTTGGACAAAATAGTCACGAGTCACCACTCCAATCAATGTGACAGAGAAAATTCTCAAAGCTGAAAATGTTTTCTCAGATAAGCTGATATATAAAAATTAGAAAATTCTATTCTTTTCTTAGGTTTTTATTTTTTTAAGAAAAATCGAGAATCTTGATTTTTTTTTAACTATTTTAAATAACAAACAACAAAGGTGCAATGATGCTTAATGTTTTCATTTAAAAGCAATAACTACTAGTGTACTACATTACTAAGATGAGCAAATCATTTTTTTTTTTTTCAGTTTCTCTCTGTATCACAGAGTGTTAAGATACTCCGTTTTATATCTCAATTTCCGCCGAATTTAAGGCAACGGAGCTAAATTCCGCGTTTTGCCTTCTTACCGAAAAAATAAAAATATATATTTTTTTGTATATATAGTATTTCTCTTCTTCGAGTAGAGATCGAACCTGCAACCTGCAGTTTACAGTCACACTCGATCCCTACGCCACGACAGGCCTCACATTACAAAACATAATTCAATACAAAATAAAGACTCAAAACACAACAACATACAGAACCGTAATGGCAGCTATAAATAAATAAACGACCAAATAGAATTTTCTAGAACGTTGGACGGAACGAAGTTAAACGCGGTCACCACTCGACTGGGAGCGACGCAGGGTAATACGGAGGAAATTTTACTCTCAAGTCAACTGAATAGATGGTACAAATTGCTCAGGATGTTGAAATCAAATAAAAATGTTATATAGAAACTTTACTTTTTTTCTTTTTTTTTATAGCTTCACGCTGTATCCCGCACTAGGCAGGGTAGGCAGAGGGAACTCGGGAACCTAGTGTTAAGACACTCTGTTCCACTTCCGTTCCCCACTTTCCGCCGAATTTGAGGCATTGCGTGTTGAGTGGCGGAATTCAACGCGGCGCTTTGCCTTATTACCAGAGCGAAGAAATGAAACATTAAATATTTAAATTGAAAATATTAAATATTTCATTTCCTCGACTGGGGATCGAACCCAGAACCTGTCGGTTACAGTCACACTCTTGTGCCGCTGCGCCACGACAGGCAGACAGAAACTTTACATTTGTTGAATATCTGTGAGTTAAAATAATATTGTGCTGTTAATATGAAATGAAAACAAACTTAACCGGATTAATCGCGTCTATTGAATTTTAAACGTATTTGGAAAATGTTTCAAAAGTTTTGCTATAGTCAGTGGTTGAATAATGAGTATAAGAATTAGACGTAAAGGCAATCCAGATAGGAGTTACTCGGTTAATATAATATGCTTGAATGTTTTATATTTTAGCAATTATTCTATACATCCACGCGGTCTAGAGATAAGTAATCTTTTTACATAGAACACAATGTACTTTTTATAAAGAAAATAATTAAGATGTCATAAAAATAATATTTTAAATATATTAAATATAATTTGTTTTATTTTTGCGTCGAATAGTAAAGACAATTCCATGCTTTGCGTTCCTCGTTCGTGCTTAATGAATAACTCTCAGGTTCGGTTGTTTCTTAGTATATTATGGAATAAATCTTGTATTTTAATTTTTATTCTTCACGCACATGGCAGGGCATGCAAAGGGACTTTAAGAACCTAGTGTTAAGACACTTTGTTTCGTTCCCCACTTTCTGCCGAATTGGAGGCATTGTGTGTTGGGTGGCAACACTCAACGCCATGCTTTGCCTTGTTGCCAGAGCGAAGAAAGGAAAAAAAATAATAATTAATTTGAAAATATTAAATATTTCATTTCTTCGAGCGGGGATCGAACCCAAAACCTGTTGCTTACAGTCACACGCTTGCACCACGACAGCCTTCAACATAAATTTAATATATAGTAGGTCAAATATTAATATATGAATGATCCTTAAAACCACTGTAAAACATGCCATATTTCATTACCGCACGGTTACTTTAAAGCAGAAGGAACACTATGTTTTCTTAGCGTAGCCTTTACAATACAGAATATGTAATGATATAATTCAGCCAAATGCGAGTGAAACGTCCACGGGAAATATATTTATATAGGTACCTTTAGATTATACACCGAATTGCATATAAAATAAGTAAAAACGAATGAATCTGTTGATGGCCTTAGAAATATTTTCTGGGTCATAAAAGACTCTAAGCTAGAGTATTTGATATGTTAATAATTAATCTATATAGATACAGATAAATGATCTTAACAAACACACAGACGGACATGTCTGTGATCTTATAAGGCTTCCGTTTATACTTTTTGAGTAACGGAACCCAAAAAAATAGAAATATTTTTTTTGTTGGTTATTAACTACAAAAGCGGAAATGAAAATTTAATATTCTACTATACGATACGATTACACTTAAAAAGTTAAAATCTCCTGTTACAAGCACTGTATCAACGTTTATTTATTCAACTCTTTGTTCCGTTCCAGTTCGAGTGGGAGCTCGGAACGATTTACATTCTATTTCTACGTAATAATTAAAATTAACCAGAAACAACGGTTCTTGAAAGTTATTTGAATACAAATTAAATTGTCTGTCGATTGATGATGAGTGTGTTTCTTGTATTTTTATTGAAATGAGAAGTTAGGGTTTCTTTCTACTTGTTGTGTATATTTTTCTTTAATTAGAAATGGCAATAGAATGAAAAACAAACTGTATTCATTTATAATAAATTGGAGACACTGGCGTGCGACTGTAAGCGCCACTGGCTAATATTTTCGTTTCGTCGCTCTGATAACAAAGCAAAGTACAGTCGATGTTCAGTTCCGCTACTCAACACGCAACACAGGCATTCATTGGTAAATAGGAAACGGCAAAGAGTTGCTCTAGGTTCCCAAGTTCCCTATGACTATCCTGTTATGTGCGAGATTTAAAATATATATATATATATATATATATATATATATATATATATATATATATATATATATATATATATATATATATATATATATATATATATATATATATATATATATATATATATATATATATATATATATATATATATATATATATATATATATATATATATATATATATATATATATATATATATATATATATATATATATATATATATATATATATATATATATATATATATATATATATATATGTTTTCATCTTTATATGTATATCTCTATATTTGTCTCTAGCTCAGTTACTCAGCTTCACACTGTATACCGCACATTGCAGGGTGACAGGGGGAACTTAGGAACCTACTGTTAAGACACTCCGTTTCATTTCGATTCCGCCGAAATTGAAGCATTGCGTGTTGAATAACTGTCGTTTACAGTCACACGCTTGTGCCGCTCATCACGACAGGACTTGTATCTAGCTCTCTTTTATATTTATTTTCCTTCGCTAAAAGTAAGTTTACTATCGTAGATAATGATTTTCATATTATAGACTAAACGTAACACATGGAATTTATTAAAGTAGTAAAACTCATATATAATAAATATATGAAAGCCGTTAAAAAATAGATATATCCATTTAAATTAAGCATCTAGATCATAAAGCAAAAACAATATAAATAAAATACGTGTTACGACTAGAAACGTGAACAAAAAATATTTTATAGACGCCATTACACGCCAACGAATGCATTAAAGCCTCTATCTAATATTTATTAAAAAAAGTTAGCTCAAAATTATCTTTTGCATTTTCTAATAACATCTGTGCCTTGTTTTATGGCATCAGAATATTGTACTTGTCAAAGTTATTCTAATTAGTTAATAATATGAGAATGAATAATGACGTTTTTTTGCCAAACAAATCATATATGTATAATAGATATAGCAACTTTAGCAAGAAGAGGTGTAAGTTCGGCTTAGAATAGGATCACTCTGGTACTGATGGTGTCGTAAGAGGCGACTAAAGTACGTGTGGGAGAGTCACGTAGTCAGCAATGGCAACACGCATGGGCAGACTTGACCGGATTAATACCACCCCCGGCATTTAAAACCGGCGTTAAGTAGTGGCTTCGCCCACTGCGATTCCCATTGGGTGGTTCCGGGCCCCGGTGCCCATTCATCTTAAGGACCGGCAATGCAACTGTAGCTCCTCTGGTGCTACACGGGGCCGTGAGCGACGGTAATCACTTACCATCAGGTGACCCGCTCGTTCTCGAATCAACTCACATACAAAATCACTCTTAATCTCGCAATTCTACCCTCAGCTGGATCTGAATCGAATATTATTGTTTTATTCTGACAAAAGTACCTTATTCAATACAGGTTAATGTTACTAAGTTTTTCACCTAAACATTATCGAAGCTAGCAACTATATTATGTTTACGGAAATTATAATCTGATGTGAAATTATTAAGTAATATTATATGAACTTTGTTATTAATAACTTAACGTGAGAACTTATCAAACTTGAGTGTTATATTAATTACTTACGAAACGCACGCGGCTTCGCCCGCTTGAACTGCATTATTTTATTTACTAATCTTAATTACTTCCTTGTTCTTATAACATTTACTTTTAAGACAATATAGATGCATTGAAAACAAAAAAAAATATGTTCAATTAATAAAATGTTGTATTATCACCTACAGATTTGTTGTAAGTATAGAATTAACTTTTGTTTATTTCCAGCTTTTTGTATTCACTTACTTTATTTATACAAAAAATGCTTGCAATACGGCATGGAATTGAAAAAAAGAGGTTTTTTTTAAGATGAATTATTGCTTTGATTGTGAACACATATCTTAGGAACTTAGGCTAATATAACGATATCTTTTATTTTCACTTGATTGATTCATCAATCAATCAAGTGAAAATAAAAGATCATCATACACATTTAAAATACAATAAAATTTCTATAAAGTGACTAATGTATAGTATTCGAAACGTCGGGTTTCCAAAAATGTTTACCATTCAATATACGCGATTAATCCGGTTAAAATCGTTTTATTTAAAATATACAATATATCCTTAATGGTTTTCATGTTACTCAATTGAATTCCTAATTATTTCCAATTAACCACTCGAGCTTAATTTGTAGATAGAAGATAATTTAATATAACAATATTTCAGATTTTAATCCTTACTATATTTTCAGGCCAAAATACGTTATTCGCGAAGAAAAAACTTCATACAAGGTGTCAATGTGGTTGACAATCAAGCAATTCTCCAAAAGCGACATCGGAACGTACAACTGTGTGAGCACCAACTCGTTAGGGAAGAGCGAGGGGACGCTGAGACTCTATGGTAAAAGTTATAAAATACTTATACAAGTTATAGATAAGTATTTCTTTTGTAACCGACAGGTTGTGGGGTCGATCCCCGCTGGAAGAAATTAAATATTTAATATTTTCAATTTAAATATTAAATATTTTCATTTCTTCGCTCTGATACAAGGCAAAACGGGGCATTGAGTTCCGCCACTCAATACGCAAAGCCTAAAATTCGGCGTAAAGTGGGGAACGGATGTGAAACGAGTGTCTTAACACTGGGTTCCCAAGTTCCCTCTGCCTACCCTGTCATGTGCGGCATACAGTGTAAAGCTGAGTGAATGAATATTTTTTTTATATTCAAACTATATACCGTTTTTAGCATAGGTGGTAGAAGGACCCTTGTGTAAAAACACTCCGTTTCTCAAATACAGCCTAATTGTCTATATATTTCAGGTTGAATGGTAACTAAGCTCCGCTTTATTCTTGCTAACAGAACGAGGAAATATGATATTCAATATCATCGAACCCACAACCCCTCTCGTTTAGAGCCCAAAGATACTATGCTCCGACGATCTCAAACCATTTCTAAAAGCCGAATTGTTCTAATATTTTATCTACACGATACGTAGATACAGACATGGAAAACGAATTTAAATATTTAAAAAGGTTCACATGAACTGATAAAAGCATAAATAGGCAGATATCCAATACTTTTGTGAATAGCACTTCACAGCCTAGTGTTGGCACGTGACTCCGCTTAGCGCTTGGCTCTTTGCCCAGCATGAACGTGATGACATTATCGTTATATTATAATATTCTAACACCATTTTGTATGTTTGAGTAGCTTATGAATATTTTATTGTTCTTGTTTTGTATGTTTTATTTAATTTTTAGGGACTTTAATAATAATATCATTTTTTTTCAAATTTAAAAGGTCCCGGTTTTTATTTACCGACGGAAGAGACGGCAGAAATATTATATAGAAAATTTTATACAAAAGTGATGTTATAGAAATAAGTAATTAAAACGTCTATGAACTTTAGAGCTTTTCAAAACTTTCCGAAGTTTGCTTTCAATTTTAATTTCTGATACGGACAGAAAATTATTTACTGTTGCTAAGTAACAATTCAAATTGTATTTCAATGATACATTTGGTGTTTGACATGTTTCATTAATCAAACTTTACTTCTGTAAAAATTAAATTTTCCAATTAAAATAAGTATATTTTTTTAATTTACCTAATTTAGACTGATGGTGGCGTTGAGTTCCGTAAAGCTAAAAAAATATTTTCATAGTAAATATTTAGTTTTAGAATTTTACCGTAGCAGGACTCGAATCCGCGCCTCTTGGATGCGTTCAAATGCTATGCTAGCCAATTAAGCAATACCTTCTCATCTGTGCGTGGCGATGAAATATTTATACGTATGTTTAAACTTACTCAGCTTCACGCTGTATCCCGCACATAGTAGGGTAGGCAGAGGGAACTTGGGAACCTAGTGTTAAGACACTCCGTTCCACTTCCGTTCCCCACTTTCCAACGAATTTAAGACATTGCGTGTTGATGTCTCGAGAATTCAACAGAAAGTGGAAAAGTGAGTGCCTCTTAACAAATTGTACTACTTCCCTGATATAAAACTGATTCCAATGCAAACCAAAACATTCGTATTAATATCATCCCTCTATCAACTTTCTACTGCTTAACGATGGTTTTTTTTAATAATTTAGATTCACCTTTACGTTTTTTTTTACAGAAATCAAGCTGAATTCATATTCGGAGGACTTCAGCAATCAAATAAGCGTCGCAGGAGGTACGAAATCAACTTTTTTGCCAACTTAATGTCAGGATTCGTATAATTCGCGAAAGTTCCACAGGTAACTTGGACGAATTAAGTTTGAAATGTCGAGCTGCCAGTCACAACCGTTACGTTTTATTAAATTTTTGGTACAACTCTACTATTAAGGAAATTTATTTTAATTTTTAAACGAGTTCGCAAGTATTACGGGGGCGTCATTTTGATATATATATATATATATATATATATATATATATATATATATATATATATATATATATATATATATATATATATATATATATATATATATATATCGTCTGATTATTTTGATAATATTTTTTTAACTATATAGATATATTAGTAGATACTAAAAAATAAAAAAATATATAAAGGTTTTACAGCTTTTCGTTGTTATCTGCACATGGCAGAGTAAGCACCATCTCAAAGAGAAGAAGTAAGGATGCTAAATATCTAATTTCCTCAAACGGTGCTCGAACCCACAACCTACGACGTCAACACTTAACTTTAATATTTACAAGAGCGTCAGTATTAATTATTTCCGAATATATTACACAAAAATATATACGTTTACTTTGACAGGTTTTTTTTCATTATTACCAAACTAATGACCGTAATAAAGCTCCAGCATAATATGAATGTGAAAGAATATTACTTTTGAACTGTCATTTATATTAGCCGACTATGAATATGAAATGCAATGCAGTTTGGTCAGTGCATATAGAACCAGCCATTACTCTAGGAGATTTTTGTTTTATCATTTTAAATTTATATGAAGACTTTAAAATATATATCTTTTTTTCTTATTTTTTATTGTTTCACGCTGTTTAATGCACATAGCTAAGTAGAAGGAATGGAAACTTAGTGTCAAGACACTCTGTTCATAATAGGATATTTTTATTTTCACCTTTTTCTTTGTGCAAATTCTTGAGGCATTGTGTGTTAAATGGTGAAACTCAATGCTACGTTTTATCTTTATCTCCTTCGCTTTTCTCTGGTAGCGAAGAAGTGAAAAATAGCAAGATCAGAAAAGGGAAACTAGTGTTCCGACACCATTTGTTGTGACAAGTTTTCGAGACATTGATTTCATGTTGAGTGGCGGAACTTAACGCTGCGAATAACTTTGTTACCAGAAGGGAGAAATAAATGTAGGTGTTGTATTTCCTTGAGTGGGTATTTGACTCACAATTATCTGGTTACAGTCCCGTTCTCTCTGAATGCTGAATCGCTTAATACAGCTTGCAGCTAACAAATCATGTTTATTTAGATTATAGTATAAACAATAATTCGTTTCTATCATAGACAATGATTGATTTTTAATATTTTCCAACAGGTCTCACCGTGGCAGCCAAAGGAAATTCCGAAAGCAAAACGCATCTACAAACCTTACTATTTATATTAATATGTATAGTGCACTCATTCATGTTAACGTAGTTTCTAATGTAAATACGCGTTGGATCATTTTATGCTTAAATCTAATTAAATGTTTAAATCCCTGTAAATATTACATAATAAGGTGTAAAATGTAAAGACAACGATTTCTTTATATCTTGGAATGTGGTCGTTTTCATATATTAGTGACGTAAATATTAAAATTTTATTATTTGGTTTATTTTCACATATGGTAGGCTGACTGTAACTTAGAAACATAGTGTTAAGACACTCTATTCATTTCCCCATTTTCCGCTAAATTTGCGAAATTGTGGGTTGTATGTCGGTACACAACGCCATGTTTTGCATCGTCAGAAAAACGAAGAAATGAAAATAATAAATATTTAATTTCCTTCAGTTCAGAAATCGAACCCATCTCTGGTGTATTTACAGTCACGTGTTTATACAGACAGATCTTATTTGTTCAATACTTATATTTATTTTAAACTGTTAACTTAATTAAATTTAAAATATTATTTAATATCAATCACCCAGAACAACTATTCCTAGTGGGAACTTAAGTAGGTATATCTAGGTTCCCAAAAACAATCCTTGTGAGACGTATTTTCAAAACTACAGTATGTTGAAATGTGAAAAAAGATATGCTGAAAATTATAACCACATTTTTTCAAGTCGGTTAAAATATAATGACATTAAAAAACATTTCTTCAACGTTGTCGCTCATTGAAACGAGACAGATTGTCTCATTATAATGAAACAACTGAATCTGAAACATAACATATTTTTAATAATTAATTATGATTTAAAAAACATAGGTTTGCACATTTCATAAACTAATATAATATATGAAAACGACCAACAAAGCTCTTGTAACCGTTCGCTTAGACGCCAAATTGAAGTATAGTTCATCATTGAACTCATCGCTCGATTATAAGACTGTTTACAACAAATAAAGTGAAATAATACCAAGTGTTGTTTTTTTTTTTCATTTCCCCTTTTTATTTTTTTTTATTTTTACTCTGCCTCTAGTGAGTAGGCAGATAAAATCTGGTACTAAAACCATCATCGTTTTCCCTTTAATTTCTGCCTATGGGTATTGGAAATGAGCCCTGAACATAGCATCTTACGCCGTACTTTTGAACATTTTTTTTTTCTTTAAGATAAATGTCAGGCTTTTTAATAATTATAAGTAAGTACTATCTATCGTATATCTTTGTCTATTTTACAAGTATAGAAAATGGTTAAAAGAATAAGATAAAATTGGTAAAAAACCCTTTTTTTTTTTTGGATTATGAGGAAATCTTAACTTCAATTTGTTAATTGAAAATGAAAAATTATTCAATTAAATCAAAATTAAGTAATTATTATTAAATTAAGTGTGTGTATAATTCAGTATATCGTACTTGAAAATTCGATTTGTTACCACTAAAATAAAAAATATACATATATACATAATACTCAGCTTTACGCTGCATCCCGCATACGGCAGGGTAGGCAAAGGGTACCTAGTGTTAAACCTAGTCATTGTGTGTTAAGTGACGGAACTCAACGCCTTTGCCTTATTACCAGAGCACTTAGCCTTGTTACCAGAGGGAAGAAATGAAAACATTAAATATTTAATTAAAAAATATTAAGTATTAATTTCCTCGAGTGGGGATCGAACCCACAACCTGTCGTTGTCGTTCCACGACAGGCCCTAATTATCAATAAAGAAAAATATTTTCTTCGAGGCCTGAAGTCGTGCAGGGGCTCTAGCGTGCGATTATAAACGCACTAATTTATGGGTTCTATCCCCACGGCTAAAGAATTATGTAAAAAGCACGGCGTTGAGTTCCGCAACCCACAAAGCTTCAAATTCTGTATTGAATGGGAAACGAAACGTGGTGTAATAGCACTAGGTCCTCAAGTTACGTCTACCTATTCTGCCTCTTGTAGAGTACAGCGTAAAACTTGAAAAAAATATATTTTTTTCAATAATTTCTGAGCAGATTATTAAAATATTTAAATATGATTTCAATTCCATGCAATAAAATTAAATTATCTTCATAAAGTAGAAAGGAGGCTATACAAAAGGAATAATGCCGGTGCAGAATCGCAAATAAATGATATTGAGCCTTTCAATTCAAAGCGTACGTGATACAATATTTTATAACTACAGTCAGTCGGAGTGGAAAAACTCAGAAGATTTTTTATATTTTATAAATTGAAACTTTTTCAAATAATTCTTTGTGAATCTACATTTTTAAATGAGCTAAGCTTTATATGTATATAAAAGCGTTTACAGATTATAAATTTATGTGTTATTATTTATTAAGGGTATAGTGGCGCAGAAGTGCAAGCATACGACTGTATATGTGACAAATCGTGGTTCGATCCTTTCATTTTTTAATTTCATTTCTTCTTTCTAAGCAGGCAAAGCGCGGTATTGAAACTGCCAACGCTCAACAAGCAACTGAGTGTCTTAACATTAGATACCTAAGTTCCTTCCGTCTATTCTTTCATATGCCAGATAAAGAAAAAGTAAAAGTAAAAGTGAAGAAAATAAAAAAAAAATATTCTTTTTTAAAACTTTTGATTAAATTGAAAACAACATACTGTTTAGATATATTAAAATATAAGCTTTGCATTAGAAAATGGAATGATTCTAAATTTATTTATAACAAATATATATTTTTTTTATAATATATATAGGTGTTTGTTTATTAACAATAGACAAATTGTCGTGGATTTTTACTTATTATACCTTATTGATATATCAAGAAATAATAGTGCTAGTGTTAATAAAAAATACTTAGTATTATTTTACCTCGAGGCCTGTCGTGGCGCAGCGGTACGAGCGCGTGACTGTGAACGCGAAAGGTTGTTGGTTCGATAACCATGCTAGGAAGTGAAGGAAGGATGCCGTTATATTACTTACGAAATTGGAACAGAAAGTAGAGCAAAGAGCAAAAAAAAATATTTTGACTTTTCATATTGCTTGATATGCGAGAATGAGCGTGAAAGCTTATAAATATAACTTTTATTTTAGCTTTACGCTGTACCCCGCACATGTCGGAGTAGACAGAGGAAACTTAGAAACTTAGTGTTAAGACACTCCGTTCCGTTCCCCACTCTCGAAACTGGCCTCAAAATGAAGTTACTCTGAATATAGTCATAGGCAAGAATTTGCCTATTGAGGCTCGAACTCAAGAATACAAACATTCCGTATTCTGTAGCAGAAGTAGCTACCATGTTATGTAATTTTTAAAACTTTTTCATATATTTAATTCAATGTATTAAATTAAAAAGGACTTTTGTACCGATACTCTTTATTAATCCACTTCATTGTATAAAAGAGGTCTTTAAATCCAAAATTAAAAAAAAACTGAAAATGCTCTTATCAGATGTTACTGAAAATATTAACGAAAACAGCAAGAAAATAAGATGAAAGAGTGAAAAACACAGTTTATTAAATAGATAATAAGATACCGAAGGTGAGTCGTTAGTATTTTTATACACTAAGTCAAGTGGCTAGCTACTTCTATATCAAATTTATTTCCCAGTTAAACCAATTAAAGAAAGGGATTACAACTACAATCTGTAGATACAATAACTTTTTTTTTTCCAGCTTCACGCTGTATCCCGCTCTTGGCAGGGTAGGCAGAGGGAACGGAAGTGAAACCTAGTGTTATGACATTCCGTTCCACTTCCGTTCCCCACTTTCCGCCGAATTTGAGGCATTGCGTGTTGAGTGGCGGAACTCAACGCCGCGCTTTGCCTTATTACCAGAGCGAAGAAATGAAACATTAAATATTTAAATTGAAAATATTAAATATTTCATTTCCTCGACTGGTGATCGAACCCAGAACCTGTCGGTTACAGTCACACTCTTGTGCCGCTGCGCCACGACAGGCCTCGATACAGATACAATAACTTGAAGTTTATTATCTGAAACTACAGGTACAATATATTCAAAACTTAGAGATAATACATTCAATACTCCACAATTCACTCGATTTGAATAAGCAATATCGTTTTCAGTTAGATTTGCCACATTGTGTCTTTGTATGTCAATCGTTATCTTGTAGTTACGTATGGCGGTATAATAATATTTATATGGAATTCAACGTCGCAATTTTAAATGTTTGTGTTATAGTCGGAAAAATAATAAGAGAATTTTGCCACTCAACACACAATGTCTTAAATTCCACACGAGTGAGTAACGTCTTAACACTAGGTTCCCAAGTTCCCACAGTCTATCCTACTAATTGCGGGAAAAAGGGTTAAGCTGAAAAAAATAACCCAAAAGGGCGAAATACAAAAAAAACTCAAGTAAGTACCCTCTTTCTATATTGAAGATGCACTGAAAAAAACATCAATTAACAAACCGACGTTATCGTGCTACAGCTAGGACGTGTCTTACAGAAACTGCCAACAAGCACGCGATCGTCTTCAAATTTAAAACTCATTCTTGTTAAAAAATACTTGTGGTATTTTAACTGTACTCACAATTGTGATATTGAATATAAATTATACGCCTTAGATTTTATTGCTATCAATTCGAGAATTGATAATATATATACATATATACTATTAAGCTCGGACTACGAACCTAGTGTAGGCTTCAAAGACACCTTTGCGTTGCAATAACACTCGCCTTTTCTTCACACGAATATCTACTTACATTATTTATGTATATTGTTGTAGATAATTTTATCCTTTGTCTTCTAGTTTCTGAAATTGTACTATATTTAGATATTGTATATTGAGACCAGTCGTTTTGCAGTACAAGCATAGCACGGTAAATGCTACAGATTTGATAAATGAAATATTTAATTTCTTCTCACTCGTAAGAAGAAAAAGCGTGGCGTTGAACTCCGTCACTGAACACATTTACTTATTCGGTGGAAAGTCGGGAATGGAAGTGTCTTAATGATAACTGATTATCTTAAAATTAGGCTACCAAGATTATAACTTGTGCGGAATACACATGACGTGAAGTATTAAAAAGTAAAAAAAAAAACAAATGCTACCTAAATATTTAGTGACAAACAATTTTAAGCAATGCTACCAACCAATCGCCGAATTTTATCTTACGATCGCGTCATAATAAATATCTCGTACTAGACTAAAGCGACTTGACTATTTTAAGCATCATTCCTACGCACTGTCTAAGTTTTGAGACATTACGTGTTAAGTAGTGGAACTAAACGCCGTGCCTTACCTTATTACTAGAGAAATGAGCATGAGGCCTGTCGCGGCGCAGCGGCACAAGCCTGTGACTGTAAATGACATGTTGTGGGTTCGATACCCAGTCGAGTCGAGAAAATGAAATATTTAATATTTAATGTTTCAATTTCTACGCTCTAGTTATAAGGCAAAGCGCGGCGTTGAGTTCCGCCATTCAATACGCAATGCCTCAAAGTGGGGAACAGAAGTGGAACGGAGTGTCTTAACATTAGGTTCCCAAATCTCCTCTGTCTACCCTGCCGTGTGCGGGTTACGGCGTGAAGCTAAGTTTGAACATAATGAAAGAACAATAAACATACATATCCCCGAATGGAAGTCCAACCCACACCCATAGCAATCACTTACAACCTTATCTCACTGCGCAACGACGGTCTTACAAATATAAATGCATTTATACAATAATTCTCTATAACGCTTTATCACGTCGCAGGAATTAAACACTTAATTAATCACGCAAAGCGGTACATCCATCTTGAAGCAAGACGTATGTACATTTATATACACAATTAGCGCCTACAGAATCCTCTCAAACAAATGACCAAATATATTGAGTGATGAAGCAATTTTCTGATTTATGGCCACATTCTAGTCTTTATTCTAGAGGTAATGTATTAATTAAATCTAGTAAGTATGAGTTATTTTAGAAAAAATAGTTAGTTGTATATTATAAGGGCGGTATAGTGATGTAGTGTCTAAATGTAAGTGCAATTTTAGGGTCGATTCTCGTTCAAGGTATTAAATTATTTAGATTTTTACCCCTTGGTACTGAAATCATCTATCATATTGAATTCTAATACTCGCTCCGACAATACGGATTGAGCAGTGTATGGGGGGAAACAGAGTGCTTTCTCATCTATATTTTTTTTTTCAATAATACTAGTATGTATAAACGTAAAAAATGTATATATAGATAATATAAAATACAAAAATGATATGAGGCCTATCGTGGCGTAGCGGCACAAGCGTGTGGCTGTAACCGACGGGTTCTGGGTTCGATCCCCGGTCGAGGAAATGAAAAATTTAACCGGGTTGCTTCCTTGCCTCATGCGGGATACAGCGTGAAGCTTGTGTGTATAAAAAATGATAAAAAATTAAATTTTTATAGGTGAATAATATCCGAATTTAACATAAACAGTAAGCATTAGTCATATTATTGTCAATCCCAAAATAAAAATAAGAAATTTAATTTTGTAAAAGCTTCTATATTTGAAACAAATAAACACGCAAACGCTCTAATAATGAATTTACGATTTATTTATAGTCAATTTAAATGCCTAAATAATTATATATTATAAGTTTACGCAAAGAAAGCCTCAGGTGAAGGTTAGATGGCATGCAAAGATATTGATTCAGGAGTAGCGCTCATAGAAACAAATGGACGAGCGGATTGAGTGATGAAGCAACATTCTGATTTATGATGCCGAAATGCTGTTATATTTTACAACTGTAAAATTTATCAATGAATTAAGGCCTGTGTGAACGTGACAGGTGGTGGTTTCCATCCGCGCTCGAGGAAATGAAATATTTAATATTTTCATTTCTTCGCTCTCGTTATGAGGCAAAGTATGGCGTTATGTACTGCAAATCAAGATTTAATGTCTTAAAAATGGGAAATAAAGTGATAGTATCTTAACACTTGGTTCCCAGGTTCCCACTCTCTAACCTGTATACTATGTGAGGGACACAACGTAAAGGCTAAAAAATATTGATGTTTCGATTATGTACTAAATAATAAATATTTTTTACGTTATCTGTCAGTTAAACACATATTATTAAAGAAAGACATTTGTATAAACACATACATAAATCTTTTCCGGTACGTAACGTTCATTTAACACTAGGTTCCCCAGTTATCTCTTCCTACCCTACCATATGTAGGATATAACATGAAGCAAGAAAAATAGAAAAAAATAAAGATTTTCAACAAAAACTGAGGCCTGTCGTGGTGCAGCGGCACAAACGTGTGACTCTAACAGACAGATTGTGGGTTTGATCCCCACTCGAGGAAATGAAATATTTAATATTTGCCATTTAAATATTTAATATTTTCAATTCTTCGCTCTGTTACATGGCAAAACGCGGCGTTGAGTTCCGCCACTTAACACGCAATGCCTTAAATTCGGCGGAAAGTGGGGAATGGATATGGAACGTATTGTCTTTACACTAGGTTCCCAAGTTCCCTCTGCCTACCCTGCCGTGTGCGGGATACAGCGCGATACTGAGTGGGGTAGAGTAACAAAGGCTCCTCTTATCAGCCAATCAGTTACTTATTTAAAATTACAAAAACAAAAGTAACAAGCTCGGTGCAACGAAAATATGTAATTTACGTGCAAGTGTTTCCTCATTATATTAAACAGCAGTATCGCCGCACGAAATGACTAATGCCGTTGTGACACGGAACTTAATTAAAGTGGCATTGTTTAAGAATATAATATCAATGTATGAAACTGCAATAGAATTTTTAATTTGCTTTACAGTATAAAGTTATATAAAAGATAGCTTTTTGTTTGTTAGGCTTTATAAAACCCGTAAATATATACATATATGGATTATATAAGTAATATTTATATACATTTATCGGCACGGTAGTTGTTTTTGTATAAATAACTAGATATTTTCTTTTCATTTTATTTTTATGTGTCTATTGCCATTTTCCAGATCAATCTTCAAATCTAATTTGTAGCAGCGAAGTATTAGTCGAAATAAAATCATTCTCCCTTTAAACACAAACATGTACATGTACACAACATACGTTAAACATAAAAATGTACCTGATCCGCCATTTTGTATTGGTGGCCATCTTGAATTTGAGTTTTTTTATATTATTTTTTACAGGCTCCCTTTCTTTTGAATTTTTTACAGGTTTTTCCCTTTCTTTTTCATATTGAGTGGATTGTTTTGAAATAAATACGCCGCCATTTTGTTACGGTGGTCATATTAGATTGACATCAAAACTAAATCTATATGATATTATATAAATTGTCACGTGTACTAAAGATTCATGACAAATTTCAGCTCAAGAGGAAAGTGGATAGAAGAGTGAAATTTAGCTAACAAGATATGTTTACAGACACCGGGACAGGTGAAACTAAATAAAAGCTTGTAATAAGATTTTACTATAAAAGTAACGTTGATTACTGCGTTAAGAAATATTTACACCACAGACGTAATAATCGAATTAAAATATTAAATAGACAGGGGCAGTCAAAGCAAAACATCTGACGGGAAACGTGTCGGTTATATTTTTAATTCACAATCGGGAAAATGTTTTAATTAAATTACGGTTCGCGATAACGTTACGCCACTTACAAGCAATGTTTCGAAAATTGGGCAGAATATTAAGAACGGAGTGTTTTAACTCTCTGTTCCCTACTCTACTCCCTTGCATCAGCGAAATACAGCGTGAAGGTAATATACTAAACGTAAATTTTCAATACAAAGTGTGTTCATTACTTATATTTTAATAAAGTTAACCAAAATTCTATTTTCCTTCTAATACATAAATTCAGGCAAGCCCAAGTAAGATCTGCATTATTCGTACAGTGTCACTATTTCCTCTAAGAGTAAGCTAGAGAGGAGTTATTATTTAAGTCAGCGCTTGCCTCTGACGGCTTTATATGGAGTCCAAGTTACAAAATAATATTTTAGCTATAAAATAAAATATCTGCGATACTGGAGGAAGGTCATGTGAAACGCATGAGGTCTCCGCGGAGGGCATGTATGAAGATGTCGATGACAACGGACAAGGCGAAAGGTATGTATGATAGGAAATGGTATAAGTATAGTAAGTAAAAATGTATTCGTTCGTAAAAACAGCTTATTTTAATTATAAAACACTGTGTGTAGGAACGTATCGTCGATATATTTTATGATAGAATGATAGATTTCGACGTGACGTTGTATAAGCAGTTATTTTCTCGAGTAATAATCTAACTCCCAATATTTTAGGTTAGAGAGAGAGAGAGAGAGAGCATTTTACGCTGAAATACTGAATAATAAAGTAAATACCTTTATGCGGAAAACTAAAAACCTTTAAGCAAACTGGTAACTGGTAACAAAAGTGTATTAATTTCATTTATTTATTTATTTATTTATTTATTAGGCAAGCCAACGTAACATACAAAATTATACAAAAAAGTTTTATAAATACATGCAAAATTTCAAAAATATGTTTTCTATTGTACATCACACTTACAGGCTAGCTCAACAAGATATAAAAAATACATATTCCTAATCTAAAAACCTAAAACCCAAAAAAACAAATAACCTAGATAATATAAAAAATAAAAACAATGATAACTATCAATCATACAAATAAAATTAATCATATAGTACTACTTTACCATCTAAAACATACATTATTTTTAAAAAATATATAATAAAAGAAAACAATAACAAAGAGGATTGTCTATTTGACTTGCAAATATTTTTTTAATTTCTTTTTAATTAATGTGGTGGAGTCTCTAAATATATCAATTTTTGATTTATTACAAATTGCGTTATAACTTTTCATAGCTCGATTTAAAGGAGCATTTGTGCCCAGGTTCGATTTAACTTTTCTACTAAGAAACGTGTATTTTTTCTTTATTTTCATCCTTGCATTTTGCCTTGGTATAGCGAACATAATTTTTTGTAGTAGTTTACTGCAGTTTATACCTCCATTTATAACCTTATGCGAAAAACAAATGTCTAGTATGATTCTACGGTTGTATCGTGAAAGCGTATTATAAAATTTTAACATATCCACATATCTCTTATTTTCTTTAATTTTCCTGTCCTTATAATTTAAATATTTTAAAAGCTTCTTTTGTACTCTTTCCATCCTGTCTATGTGTATTTGGTAGAAAGGACTCCAAACAGTGGAACAATACTCTAGTTTACTTCTCACCATTGAATTGAATAATATTAGTATAGTCTGCGATTTCTTAAATTCTTTACTATTTCGTATGATAAATCCTCCCGTTTTTAGTGTTGTTTTTAACAAATTTTCAATATGAGATACAAAGCTTAACTTGGCATCAATCGTGATACCCAAATCGTTAATTTGCTTTGTCCTAATTAGTGCCTCTCCATTTAAGTTGTATATAAAATTTATGGTATCTAATTTTCTACTGAATGTAATAGTAAAACACTTCTGGTGGTTCAATTTTAATTGATTTTCATTACACCAAATAGCTAATCTATCCAGGTCTTGTTGGATTAACAATGCGTTGTTTATGTTATTTATCTTCTTATAAAATTTAAGATCGTCTGCGTATAGAGAAAAATGGCAATATATAAGCATTTTGCTATATCATTAATAAAAATTCCAAATAGAATAGGTACCAAATGGGAACCTTGTGGTACTCCCGATGTTGCAAAAAATGTATTTGATTGATATCCCGCAACAACGACGTTCATTTCCCTTTTATTTAAGTATGATCTAAACCAGTCTAGAAGTTTGCCGTGGATACCATAGTTTTTTAGTTTATGTATTAGAATCGTATGACTAACAACATCGAAAGCTTTAGCAAAGTCTGTGTATATGCAGTCTATTTGACCACCCTTGTCTAATGATTCTGACAAATTATCTACAAATAAAGCCAAATTTGACGTGGTGGACTTTTTGGTAATAAAACCATGCTAGTCTTCTGTAAGTATAGATTTCATATGCCAATTAAGTGCTTCACAGATCAAAGACTCTAACATTTTACCAAAGATGGATAATATGCATATAGGTCTATAGTTGGTAATGTCCTTTTTGTCTTTGTTTTTGAAAATCGGTACAACCCGCGCTTTCTTCCATACCTTAGGAAATTCTCCTTCATCCCAAGATTTTTTGTATATATCAAGTAACGGTTTAGTTAAGAACAGTGCACAGCGTTTAACAAAAAATGGAGGTATATCATCGGGCCCAGTGCCCTTGCTCATTTTTAATTTTTTAATTTTATTTTCCAATTCAGCTTCCGTAATATTTATCTTTTGCATAATAGATATCTTACATTCATTTTGAAAAGTATTTTCTAAGTTAATATTAACTATGTTTGGAGTATAAACACTAGAAAAATAATTAGCAAATTCATTGCAAATGTCTGTTCCACTTGTTAACCTAGAACCACTTAGTGTTATAATAGCAGGGTAGTCACGTTTATTACATCGTATTTGCTTTAAAAAAGAATAAAAAAACTGAGGGTTAACAGATATATTACTCTCAACTCTGACGATGTACTGCTTATATTCTTTTCTTATAAGAAGATCACATCTGTCTCTAAGCAATTTGAACTCAATTTCATCTAATGGATTTTATATATTTTAAAATGCATTCTATATTTATTTTTTTCAGCTAATCTTTTAATTAAGTTATTGGAAAACCAGATAGGATAAAAATTATGTTTTTTTATTATCTTTTGGGAACACAATTTTCAATAATTTGACGTATTTCTTTATAAAATACTTCCGTCATTTCATTTACATTAGCACAATTTTGAAATAATACGTTCCAATTTATCGTTGCAAGTTTTTCATTAATTATATTATAATCAGCTCTAATAAAATTGTGCCGCACAATTGCTGGTGATTGAAGTAATACATCTTTGTTAGTAGTTTCGTAATTTATAACTAAAGGAGGATGGTATTTATCTATTGGGCATGCAAAAAAATTACTATGTTCCATTCCGACTATGTCACAATTGCTAAAAACTAGATCTAAGATTTTTCCATACGAATTATAAATCCCATTATGCTGAGATAAATTTGTAACTGCCATAAAGTCATGTATTAATGCAGAAACTGAGCTTTTTTTATCAGGGACAAATTTGTGATGATCAGAGTCTTTAGAAGTCCATTGAATTGCTGGTACATTAAAATCACCTATAAGAATAGTACAGGTTTGCTTATTTATAATCTGTTCTACATTGCCTAAAAACTTTTCCAGAACTTGATATTTTAATGGTGACGGAATGTAAACTGCACATATAGAAACTGTTGTTAATTTGTCTATGATGATATTTACCCAAAGGTCTTCGCATTTGGTTTCCCAGGATTCGATCCTGCAACTTTTATACCGCTTAGAAACTGCAATTAATACGCCACCCCCATTTGATTTGCAACTATCACTAGATTCACGATCTCGACGAAAGACTGCGTAACGATTGTCAATAATTTCATTACATGCTATGCTATTATTGAGCCAAGTTTCAGTTAAAACTATAATATCAAAATCTGCATTGAGAATTGCAAGATAAATTGCATTTGTTTTAGTTCTAATACCTCTTACGTTTTGGTAAAAAAAAATTCAAATTTTTCACCATTTACAAAATGAATACAGTAAAAGACAAAGATTTATAAATATAAAAGTCACTATTTAAGAAATTTTTATAGTAATGTTTTCAAAATATCCTTTGATTTCACTAGTATTACGTCACTTGAGGTCGATTTTCGAAGATAAATATTACTATTACGAGACCACACAAACCGGTACTGTTTTTCTTTTGCAAAAATTCTGGCAGCGGCATAAATATCCTTAGCCGTTGATGTTAAATGTTCTGATATATATATTGGCTTCTTTTCCCCAGAAATACCAAGATGTGTTGTATTTAATTTATTCTCCTTATTTTTCTTATTAAAATTTATTACACCTGCTAGGAACCGATCCCGAAATAAGTTATTACTAAATTTTATTAGAACTGATCTCGGACGTGTCGATTCTTTGTTAATTTTAGCTATACGAGTACACTTAGATATAACACCTTCCGATATTGGCACATTTACTACCCGTCCAATCTGTTCTATTGTCGTTACCAAATTTTCACTCCTATGCTCAGGAACACAGTGTAACTCTAGATTGGCTGCTCTTAATTCTCTTTCTAATTTACTAATCGTATTGCTTTGAGAGTTCAACACCTGCCGAATATCTTTATTGTCCTTTTTAAGTATAATTATTTCTTGTTTTGCTTCCTCTAATTCTTGTTTAATCGCGTCAAAATGGCTAGAAAAATAGTCCAGAGATTGCTTAATATCTTGTAAAGCATTCAATTCCTCTCGTATGTTTTTTAATTCTACACTAATTGTTTGAGATATGGTCTCCTTAATTTCTCTTCTTATTGCCGCTAGCCAGTCGTTATGATTTTCAATCTTATCCTTGTTAATATTTGTTACTGGTGGAGACGGCGTTGCGTTTGTGTTGTTTCGATTATTTTGGCAATTTGGGCACGTCCACTGCCCTCTCGTTATTATAGGTTTATTACTAGACGATGTTATACACTCCAAGTGATATAGAGCCTGACATTTAATACATTTAAGTCTTTTTTTGAGTAACACTTACACTTGCTTTGCATGCACAACATTCATTTGTCATTTATTTATAATAATAATAAAAAAAAATTAGTCAATATTAATAAAAATAATAATAATAAAAAAAAAAAAAAAAAGAAAAGATTTATTAGAAATGTTCACTCAACGCGATTTAAGAAGACATAAGGATCGAACTCGGGTCGTTCAAGTTCATTTGTCAAATAGACAATTTAAAAAAGTGTGAAGCGGATTTTGTTTAAAACTAAATCGAACTAATATTACTTATTTGTTAATATATTAAAAAAATAAATTGAAAATATTAAATATTTTCGTTTCCTCGACTGTTCCTTCGCTTCTTCAACTGGTCGCAATTAAAAAAGCCGCACGCTCGCGCCCCTGTACCACGTATGACCTCAATTAATTTTCTTCTTAAGAAATGCAAAATTGACTAAGCATTTAATAAACTTTAAGCAAATTCTCAAGCATAAAGTGACTACGAACTTACTCGGTCGAATCAAATCAGTCTGTATATAATAATGAGGATGACAGTGGCTAACCATACCTCTTGTACATAAAAATATCCTTCAAAATTGTATGTATACTTTAAGAAAACTGCGAAACGCTAGTAACTTAAGCCATCAGTAATAAGAACAACGACAAATTCCCTCAGAGAGTTACAGTATGATAAAAATATTCTAGGGCTACGTATATTGAATTAGGAATATTATATTGTTTTTATGATAAATCTTCCAAAACAATACTAAATCGTTTTTTTTTTTTGTGATTCTATTATATTTAAAGTATTAATTTGGATGGAATAACATGATTTTAAAAAACATTATACCATAACTTTCAGGTTTGATATAGAGAAGAAATAAAACTCTAATCATGATTTTATGTCCATTAAGTAAAATGATAATAGCATTATTATTTTACTGACTAATATGGAGATATTTTTACTATGTTTTAAAGTGTTATTCCACACTTAGGACAGAAAATACTAAACTTTAATTAAAAAAGCGTATAAAAATTTTGATCGAAGCAGAATTTGAACCCGCGCCTCTGGAATACCGTTCGGACTGGAACGGTATTCCAGAGGCGCGGGTTCAAATCCTGCTTCGTTCAAAATTTTTATACGCTTTTTAAATTAAAATTTAATATGGAGATCTTTTTAATGTACTTAAGTCTGTTTTGTTTCACTTTGTATCCCGCACAATACAACAGGGTATGCAAAAGGAACACGTCGTTTCCAACTCCCCGCCCATTTTTTAAGACCTGATACGTGGCGAATTCATTTTGACTTTGTTTTTTTTTTTATCTTAAGCTACCTGGCGGGGTAGGCAGGGAGAACTTTTGAACATATTTAAGACACATCGTTTCTTTTCACAATTACCGCTGAATTTGAGGCATTGCCTGTTGAGTGGCGGAACTCAACGCCGTGCTTTGCCTAGTGAACAGAGCGAAGAAACGAAAATATTAAATATCTCACTTCTTTGAGTGGGGATCGAACCCACAACTCGTCGCGTTTATAGTCAAACGTTTGTAAGCTTGCGCCACGACAAGCCTCACGACTTTGTTAAATTAATTTAAAATTAATTAATCATTCTATAGCTTGTTAAATTCTGAGTGAAATTCTAATCCACAGCTTGAGCTTGTAATCTTATTTATGTCAACTTTTCCATCGTAGCATTTGATAATACTGTTTTTTTAGTTTTCAACTTTATTCTATAACAGAGTGTGGCGGAGCGGCACTAGTGTGCGAATACGACAGCGAACGCGACAGCTGTAAGTTCGATTCCCACTGGAAGAATGAAACATATTATTTTATTTGTATCTGAAGCGCGGTGTTGAGTTACGCCACGTATCTGTTAAACGTCGTTTCTTGGCGGTTAATATATATATATGTATTTGTATTTGTGTCTATATACAAATAGAAGGTGCAATATGGCCAATGTACTGTCGATAGGTCATATCGAATAAATCAGGTCAACGCTTCAGATCTTGACGTTTAATAAACATACGTTATATTGTCATGAGGAAATGAAAGAAGCATTTGACGCTATCGTAGCTTTGGTTAGTATCTTTGATCATTTCGGATTAAATTACAATTTGGATTTTGTTATTAAAAAAAAATGGTGGCCTAGCGTAGCGCAATATTTTTATTTCTTCAATCAGGTAACAAGGCAAAATGAGTCGTTGAGTTCCGCCTCTCAACACGCAATGCTTCAAATTTCGCAGAAAGTGGGGAACAAAGGTGATATAATGAAAAAGGAGTGTGCCTTTACCAGATTGCTCATTTTTTCTGCCTATTCTTCTTACTCTGCCATGTGCGGGATGCGTGAAAGTGAAATGAATATCGCGGTTCAGTACACATCGTCTAACTGTGAATGAATCGGTCATGAGTTCAATTTCAACAAAGAGAAATTAATTATTTTCAATACTTGTCATTATTGATTTTGCATTTTAAGACTTTGTCTTGAGCAGTCTCAAGAGATAAGAAATCAAATATTTCATATTTGGTTTATGTAAATGTTTATAAATAATATTATATACACAAATTTGCTCAATACTGATATGGAATTTAAAATTAACAAACCATTTTCGGCTTAAAAACTGGTTCCTTCAAAACAAAATGATACAAGCATCATCAAGTTAACAAGGATAATTAGTTCTACCGTTGCTGGTTACAAAGCCTACATTGGAACGAAAATTTTAAACATCAACCTGTGGTCGACTGTACGAAATGCAGACACTTAACAAGAGATCTAAAATTCAGTGAGTGGAAAGCAAAAAGCGCTTCTCACTACAATGAAAATGAAGTTTTTGTAACAAAAACGAGCAAATATGAAAGCTCGCTCAGAGTCACCTAATGCAGTTATATCCATGCAATGTTCATTTTTTGTAAAAGCTTTACGACATAATTCGGTTTGTGTTTCAACCACAACAGATATGTGGGGAAATTTGCCAGGAAAATAATATTATTTTGATAAATTTTGGTCCTTATATGTTATTTTAGTTATTGCAGCGACTTTCTATTTTACACTATATTTATAGCTTTCCAGATTATGTAATTGAATAAAGAATTTTTGATTTTGATATTGCGCCATAAATATTGTAGATCAAGGCTGCGTTTTGTTATATTCATACCTAAGCGGGATTCACTCCCTTGAGAAAAAACTAACAAGCGTCACGTCAGACGTTGGGTCGCTGCGACATGGCACACGGTCTCTCTCTGATATATGTTTCAGATCTTTAATGGATTTGCTTAAGAATGCTATGAATAGCAAGAAAAGCCTTTGAAAATATAAATAGAAAATAAAATCACAATTTGGAATTGCATTTAAAATTTTCAATGAAGGATTTTATATGTAAATCTACTTATGGTGTCTAGACATGTGATAAGAATAGCAATAGTATAAGGAAATTTCTGTAAAGAAAAAAAATATAAGTACCA
The DNA here is from genome assembly GCA_019049475.1 of Eueides isabella. Classification (NCBI taxonomy): domain Eukaryota; kingdom Metazoa; phylum Arthropoda; class Insecta; order Lepidoptera; family Nymphalidae; genus Eueides; species Eueides isabella. The sequence continues at coordinate 11,030,315 of CM032401.1, forward strand.
CTCTGGTTTGTACGTACCATTTATTGATTCTGTCAGTTTTAATTTTGAAAGTAGAAGCTTTTTTATTTTTTGCAGTTCTTTACGATAAATTTTCGTAAAGAACGGCTTAAAGTTTTAATTTTCCGTTTTACATCTTCAAAACCCACGCAGAAAAACAATCTTATTATATATTTCTTCTTTATAGTTATAATATCAGACATAATTATAATATGACATCTAAATCGTAAACCAAATATAGTTCACTGGTGTATTAGCGTTACTAGAATATTAACTCATTGGCTCACATTAGAGCTAAGTGCAAATTTGAATCAGAGTATCCTATTATAAACCTCTAGGGACGATCTAGCGCTTATATGCTTATAAATAGATAGACTATTTTTTACGTATGTCTGTATTTACATGTTTATTTAAGTATATGATAGATCGTCCTAAAGCAAGGACTAAAGTGCACGTCTATAATTATGTTGGTTTTAAGTTCAATTCTCATTTTGGGGAATGAAATATTTAATATTTTCAATTTCTCACACTGTTGGCAATGTAAAGTACGGCGTTGAGTTTCACCACCCACAACTTATCTAGTATAAAACCGAAAAAGGTGAAAATTATACTATTCAAGACGGGCGAAACAGCAAAGAAGCGGCAGTGATGAAGAAAAAACTCAGAAAAATACTAATTAGCCGTACATAAAGTGCCAAAGGAAATTCCTTAAAGAAGATTTTATAATGGAAAATTATGGAAAACAGTTTATTTTAATTATAAAACACTGTGTGTAGGAACGTATCGTCGATATATTTTATGATAGAATGTTAGATTTCGACGTGACGTTGTTAAAGCAGTTATTTTTTCGAGTAATAATGAAACTCATAATATTTTAGGTTAGAGAGAGAGAGAGAGCATTTTACGCTGAAATACTGAATAATAAAGTAAATACCTTTAAGCGGAAAACTAAAAACCTTTAAGCAAACTGGTAACTGGTAACAAAAGTGTATTAATTTCATTTGTCAAATAGACAATTTAAAAAAGTGTGAAGTGGATTTTGTTTAAAACTAAATCGAACTAATATTACTTAATAGTTAATATATTAAAAAAAATAAATTGAAAATATTAAATATTTTCGTTTCCTCGACTGTTCCTTCGCTTCTTCAACTGGTCGCAATTAAAAAAGCCGCACGCTTGCGCTCCTGTACCACTATGACCTTAATTAATTTTCTTCTTAAGAAATGCAAAATTGACTAAGCATTTAACAAACTATTAGCAAATTCTCAAGCATAAAGTGACTACGAACTTACTCGGTCGAATCAAATCAGTCTGTATATAATAATGAGGATGACAGTGGCTAACCATACCTCTTGTACATACAAATATCCTTCAAAATTGTATGTATACTTTAAGAAAACTGCGAAACGCTAGTAACTTAAGCCATCAGTAATAAGAACAACGACAAATTCCCTCAGAGAGTTACAGTATGATAAAAATATTCTAGGGCTACGTATATTGAATTAGGAATATTATATTGTTTTTATGATAAATCTTCCAAAACAATACTAAATCGTTTTTTTTTTGTGATTCTATTATATTTAAAGTATTAATTTGGATGGAATAACATGATTTTAAAAAACATTATACCATAACTTTCAGGTTTGATATACAGAAGAAATAAAACTCTAATCATGATTTTATGTCCGTTAAGTAATGAGAGTAGCATTTTTATTTTACTGACTAATATGGAGATCTTTTTAATGTACTTAAGTCTGTTTTGTTTCACTTTGTATCCCGCACAACACAACAGGGTAGGCAAAAGGTACACGTCGTTTCCAACTTCCCGCCCATTTTTTAAGACCTGATACGTGGTAAATTCATTTTGACTTTGTTTTTTTTTATCTTAAGCTACCTGGCGGGGTAGGCAGGGAGAACTTTTGAACCTATTGTTAAGACACATCGTTTCTTTTCACAATTACCGCTGAATTTGAGGCATTGCCTGTTGAGTGGCGGAACTCAACGCCGTGCTTTGCCTAGTGAACAGAGCGAAGAAACGAAAATATTAAATATCTTTGAGTGGGGATCGAACCCACAACTCGTCGCGTTTATAGTCAAACGTTTGTAAGCTTGCGCCACGACAAGCCTCACGACTTTGTTAAATTAATTTAAAAATAATCATTCTATAGCATGTAAAATTCTGAGTGAAATTCTAATTCACAGCTTGAGCTTGTAATCTTATTTATGTCAACTTTTCCACCGTAGCATTTGATAATACCGTTTTTTTAGTTTTCAACTTTATTCTATAACAGAGTGTGGCGGAGCGGCACTAGTGTGCGAATACGACAGCGAACGCGACAGCTGTAAGTTCGATTCCCACTGGAAGAATGAAACATATTATTTTATTTGTATCTGAAGCGCGGTGTTGAGTTACGCCACGTATCTGTTAAACGTCGTTTCTTGGCGGTTAACAGAGAATGAGAGAGATCCAATAAAAACGGAATGTATTAATATAAGGTTCTTTTTGCCTACCCTGTTTAGTAGGGGATGCACCATGAAGCTTAAAAAAGGAATAGTCAGAAAGATCTTAGTTTAATCAAATTGCCAAGTATTTTACGCAATTAAATAATATAAAATTGATCTAAAATTATCTTAAAAATCTCCAATGAAAAAAATACTACTTCATCAAGGAAAAGTACTTGTGGCTCTTAAACCTGATTTCGATCAGCTAAAAATCATCGCGATAAGCAAAATGCTCAATTAATCACATCACCACAATTTACATTTAGTGGCACCGGCAAACAAACAGGGAGACATACAGACTCACAGTAAACAGCACATAGTGCAAGCTTGTACGAGTAACTTTTTGCAACGGTGGCTATAAAAGCACCAAGTATTGATTTCATAACGCTTCTAACATTCCCTGACATGTCATAGATAGTTTTTATATATATATATATATATATATATATATATATATATATATATATATATATATATATATATATATATATATACATATATATATATATATATATATATATATATATATATATATATATATATATATATATATATATATATATATATATATATATATATGTATATATATTTGTATTTGTGTCTATATACAAATAGAAGGTGCAATATGGCCAATGTACTGTCGATAGGTCATATCGAATAAATCAGGTCAACGCTTCAGATCTTGACGTTTAATAAACATACGTTATATTATCATGAGGAAATGAAAGAAACATTTGACGCTATCGTAGCTTTGGTTAGTATGTTTGATCGTTTCGGATTAAATTACAATTTAGATTTTTTTATTGAAAAGAAAATGATGGCCTAGCGTAGCGCAATATTTTTATTTCTTCGATCTGGTAACAAGGCAAAATGAGTCGTTGAGTTCCGCCTGTCAACACGCAATGCTTCAAATTTCGCAGTAAGTGGGGAACAAAGGTGATATAATGAAAAAGGAGTGTGCCTTTACCAGATTGCTCATTTTTTCTGCCTATTCCTCTTACTCTGCCATGTGCGGGATGCGTGAAAGTGAAATGAATATCGCGGTTCAGTACACATCGTCTAGCTGTGAATGAATCGGTCATGAGCTCAATTTCAACAAAGAGAAATTAATTATTTTCAATACTTGTCATTATTGATTTTGCATTTTAAGACTTTGTCTTGAGCAGTGTCAAGAGATAAGAAACCAAATATGAAATATTTGGTTTAAATAAATATTTATAAATAATATTATATACAAAAATTTGTTCAATACTGATATGAAATTTAAAATTAACAAACCATTTTCGGCTTAAAAACTGGTTCCTTCAAAACAAAATGATACAAGCATCATCAAGTTAACAAGGATAATTAGTTCTACCGTTGCTGGTTACAAAGCCTACATTGGAACGAAAATTTTAAACATCAACCTGTGGTCGACTGTACGAAATGCAGACACTTAACAAGAGATCTAAAATTCAGTGAGTGGAAAGCAAAAAGCGCTTCTCACTACAATGAAAATGAAGTTTTTGTAACAAAAACGAGCAAATATGAAAGCTCGCTCAGAGTCACCTAATGCAGTTATATCCATGCAATGTTCATTTTTTGTAAAAGCTTTACGACATAATTCGGTTTGTGTTTCAACCACAACAGATATGTGGGGAAATTTGCCAGGAAAATAATATTATTTTGATAAATTTTGGTCCTTATATGTAATTTTAGTTATTGCAACGACTTTCTATTTCACACTATACGTATAGCTTTCGAGATTATGTAATTGAATAAAGAATATTTTGATTTTGATATTGCGCCATAAATATTGCAGATCAAGGCTGCGTTTTGTTATATTCATACCTAAGCGGGATTCACTCCCTTGAGAAAAAACTAACAAGCGTCACGTCAGACGTTGGGTCGCTGCGACATGGCACACGGTCTCTCTCTGATATCTGTTTCAGATCTTTAATGGATTTGCTTAAGAATGCTATGAATAGCAAGAAAGCCTTTGAAAATATAAATAGAAAAGTTAATTCACAATTTGGTATTGTATTTAAAATTTTCAGCGAAGGATTTTATATGTAAATCTACTTATGGAGATGTTGGTGTCTAGACATGTGATAAGAATAGCAATAGTATAAGGAAATTTCTGTAAAGAAAAAAAAAATATAAGTACCACTCTGGTTTGTACGTACCATTTACTGATTCTGTCAGTTTTAATTTTGAAAGTAAAATCTTTGTTTTCTTTTGCAGTTCTTTACGATAATTTATCGTAAAAAACGGCTTAAAGTTTTAATGACAACACATAAACCTGAAATTTGTTGAGAATGGAAAATGTAATTTTCCGTTTTACATCTTCAAAACCCACGCAGAAAAACAATCTTATTATATATTTCTTCTTTATAGTTATAATATCAGACATAATTATAATATGACATCTAAATCGTAAACCAAATATAGTTCACTGGTGTATTAGCGTTACTAGAATATTAACTCATTGGCTCACATTAGAGCTAAGTGCAAATTTGAATCAGAGTATCCTATTATAAACCTCTAGGGACGATCTAGCGCTTATATGCTTATAAATAGATAGACTATTTTTTACGTATGTCTGTATTTACATGTTTATTTAAGTATATGATAGATCGTCCTAAAGCAAGGACTAAAGTGCACGTCTATAATTATGTTGGTTTTAAGTTCAATTCTCATTTTGGGGAATGAAATATTTAATATTTTCAATTTCTCACACTGTTGGCAATGTAAAGTACGGCGTTGAGTTTCACCATCCACAACTTATCTAGTATAAAACCGAAAAAGGTGAAAATTATACTATTCAAGACGGGCGAAACAGCAAAGAAGCGGCAGTGATGAAGAAAAAACTCAGAAAAATACTAATTAGCCGTACATAAAGTGCCAAAGGAAATTCCTTAAAGAAGATTTTATAATGGAAAATTATGGAAAACCTAAAAGTAAACTTAAACCGCAAGAAGCGTTCCTTTTTAATACTTTAAATAATTCAATTAAAACTTTTTGGTATACAAATTAAGACTAGAGCTTTAAAATTTAAAGTATCTTATTTAACATATCTTATGTAAATAGGAATTTGCAACAAAAATATAAACAGTGAAAAACTATTTCTTAGAATAATATCACGTGTGGAACTAAACGCCGAGCTTTATCCAGAGCGAGGAAATTTAATTATTAAATATTTGACACCCATCACCCAACATAATATTATTATAGCACTGGCAATATTAAAAAAAATGCATATTATTTGATATTCCATTGTCGTGGCTGGTTGTGGGTTCGATCCTCATTCGAGGAAATAAAATATTTAATATTTTCATTTCCTCGCTATAGTAACGATGTAAATTGAGTTCCGCCACTCAACACACAATATCTAAAAAATGCGGCGAAATGTTGAGTTTAGAAATGTTGTAATAGCAATGGTGTGTCTTAAACTTAGGCTCAGGGGTTCCCAACTTGGGACAAATTTCTATCTTTCCCAAAGCCTTGCAGCTAAAACACTTCTATTACAAACAAATTAAATATTTCGTTTTGTATAGAAATATTATGTATATTATGTTAGTATTTAACAGTACATTTGCGAAATGCTTTCTAAGTAGACGGCTTACGTGACAGTGTAAAATGTCACTGGTTGCTGGCCACTGTGACGGACCTGAGCCCGAGCAAGCGTTCTCAAAGACGATACTACTGTACAGATAGTAAAACAAGTACTTTAGGTATTATTATAATGATATAATAAATATTACTATTATTTATAAATGTTATTTAGCCTAAGATTTCAGAACGCCACTATGGTGCAGCTTCACATTTTCTTTAACATAAAGACAAAGAAATAGTTGAGTTGACTTGATCGAGGAAATGAAGTGTCAACTACTGGTTACGTACCATTCAAAAAAGTGCAATATTTAATATTTTGAAATAAATATTTAATGTTGTATCATTTCTTCGCTCTGGTAATAAGGTAAAGCGCGGCGTTGATTTACGCCACTCAACAATGGCTAAGAATTCGGCAGAATCTATAGAACAAAGAGACTGCCTTAATACTAGGTTCCCAGGTTCCCTTTGCTTACCCTGCGATATGCATGATACAGTGTAAAGCTGAAACAACATTATACGAGTATCTTTAATATCTTGTAGCATGGCATACACTATAATATAAATACGAAGCTGCAGTAGCGTGACAAATTGTTCTAAGTTCTCAGCGGAGTTAGGGAGGAAAAATATATGTAAATAGTACTTTGGTCTACTTAAACTGTTGTTGAGAATAGTATTATGGTTTTTCATGTGTAACAACTGAAATTCAAATAAACAGACAAAAGTTTTATTGCGAGATAAAGTTTTTGCATAAATTATAAACTAACGGTCTGCACGCGGTTTTACCAGTTTGAACGTGTAGCATATTTTTTTTTAAAAAAAAATTATAAGTTTGAATAATTATATTGCTTAGAATTACACATGTATCTTCGGTATCGGTCAAAAAAAATTTATAAGTGAGAATAATTATATTGCTTAGAATTATACATCTATGTCCGGTATCGGTCAACGATAGACGAAAGCCAAATTTGCATTTTTCCTCGTAAGTCCCATTTTCTTTAAAATTGTAACATAAAAAGTAGCCTATACATAATTTTGCACGACTATCTTTCAGTAAAACTCTCATAGCAATTGGCTTAACTAATTTGTAGAATTCCCAGGATCAATAAAAAAATAGAAGTACAGTTGAAATTTTGTATTTGGTTTAGTATCATGTAACATATAAAAAAATATTTGTTATTGTGAAATTGGTTTTGTTTGGATAATTTGCTATAAAATTAATTTTATTTAATATATAATTTTATAATAATCACTATAGACAATAGGCATAATGACCTCTGAAGTCCACGAGCCCGGTACGCCGTAATCAGCTTGTCGCGACTATAACTTTGTTTATCTTAAAACGATATAAAATCAAAATCAAATCAAAATTAAAATATTCTTTATTCAATTAGTCCATTTAAGCACTTTTGAATCGTCAAGTTACATATAAGTGTCTGTGGTGTCAGTCCTTACAGGAAGCTACCACCGGCTCGGAAGGCGGGTCTGCTGAGAAGAGCCGGCAAGAAACTCAACAGTTGCTCTTTTCAAAATATCAATTAAAATAAATATATAACATAGCTTCCTGAGTGAGTACCAACAGCATTTAATCCCACGCACTCTTATCGTTGTAGTATTCTTGAATAGAATAATATGCTTAGCCTAACAATATATTTTTAACATTCACTTTAAATTTTTGAAGTGGCAAATTTAAAATTATTTGTGGAATTTTATTATACATACGTGTACCATGTCCCATAAAAGATTTACTAACTTTTTGAAGACGAAAACTAGGAGTTATCAGCATTATATATTTTTTTTGTTATTCTGTAAAAGGTAATTTTACATCCAACTAAAACGCACACCGATGTAACTTATTTAATAAGATACAAAACAATACTGTAATGTTTAAAATAATACTTACATTGTCATGTTTTTTTTGTTTTTTAAAAGTCGACACTCATTCACTCACTCTTACTCAGCTTCACGCTGTATCCCACACATGGCAGGGCATGCAGAGGGAACGTGGGAACCTAGTGTTAAGACACCCCCGTTCTACTTCCGCTTCCCATTTTCCGCTAAATTTGAGGCATTGCGTGTTGAGCGGCGGAACTCGACGCCACGTTTTGCATTATTACCAGAGCGAAGTAAAGTAATCATTAAATATTTAAATTAAAAATATTAAGTATTTTATTTCCTCGAGTGTTCATTGAACCCACAACCTGTCGGTTACAGTCACACGCTTGTGCCGCTGCGCCACGACTTGCACATGTCCGAAAATTGGATGACTTATAGCCAACAAAGTGTCTTGATACTTAGTACTCACTATCTCTATCTAAGCATATGAAAATAGTGAAAAATATCAGGAGAAAGAAAATAACGTCTACATTTTTCTCTAACGAACTTGTACTGTTGTTTAAGATGCCACACAGTGAATTTTACAACGCAAATTGAGGGGCTCCAACTGAATACGAGCTGTATCCGCATTCCACAGAGACATATTGGCATAGCACAGAGTATATAGATTTATATTTACTCCAAAGAAGGCAGACGAAGGGATACTAGATTATGAATTAGATACATTTTGTATTATTATGTAGTATTTTGGGGCCTTTCGTGGCACAAGCGTGTGACTGTAAACGGTTGTGAGTTCGATCGAAATAATTAATATTTTAAAATAAATATCTTATGTAACGAGTGAAAGCGCGGCGTTGAGTTTCGCCACTCAACACTCAATGTTGCCCTTAACTTCTCAAATTCGGCGGAGAGTACAAAAGTTTAAAGTTTCCAAGTTCCCGCTGCCTACCTCACTATGTGCAGGATACGGTGTAAATATAAAAAAATATAATACTACTCTGTCATTGAACAAACAATGTTGCTGTTGTGGCTTGATATTTTGTTTAGAATTGAGAATATAAATAAATATATATATATATATATATATATATATATATATATATATATATATATATATATATATATATATATATATATATATATATTTATATATATATATATATATATATATATATATATATATATACATATAATATATATATACATATATATATATATATATATATATATATATATATATATATATATATATATATATATATATATTATATATATATATATATATATATATATATAATATATATATATATATATATATATATATATATATATGTATATATATATATATATATATATATATGTATATATATATATATATATATATATATATATATATATATATATATATATATATATATATATATATATATATATATATATATATATATATATATATATATATATATATATATATATATATATATATATATATATATATATATGTATATGTGTATATATATATATATATATATATATATATATATATATATATATGTATATATATATATATATATATATATATATATATATATATATATATATATATATATATATATATATATATATATATATATATATATATATATATATAAGTTCAATTTATGGTTAAACTTAGGTAAATTACAGGTTCCAATCCTACCTGCTAATCTCGGATTCCTTCTCTTCTAGAGACTATATGTAGAAACACTGGATGTATAATGAAAATGTATTTATTATATCTCGTTCAGATATTCGTAAGATCGTCCCTTATAAATATTTAAGATTAATCTAAAGAAGGAGCTAGAGAGTGGAAACTGTGAATTTTTGCAGGAACACAAATTGAGCTACTACTAGTAAACAGACTTGCAATATCCGGTGGGACACTGCGGTCGACATTAGTCCGTACGGAAGCATAACTGAGTAATTGCGAAATGTAAAATTTATAAAGTTATAAGAAATTGAGTGGCGATCAAAGCAAAGCACGGCGTTGAGTTCCACCACTTACGACGCAAAGCACGGCGTTGAGTTCCACCACTTACGACAAAAAAACTAGTTATTATTATGATAATAGATGATGTTATTATTATTTTAAATGTGAATATCCAAATTATATAATATATTTTTTAATCCGTTAACATTTTAGACGTCAAACATGTCTTGATAGTTCCGTGACTGGTTAAACTACGCTAATGTCTATTATAATATTACATTTTGACGAAACTATTTCTGCAATGAGTAGTCAAATTTTGTTATAAGTAATCCAATTTACTACTTTCCTTGTAATAAAGACTAATCTTTTAATTCCTATTTTTGTTTTGGTTTTTTATTGTAAGATAAAACTTAATGTTAAGTCAATGTATTCTCAACTTTCAACTCTTCCAAATTCATGATTTGTAATCAGTAGTAAGAAATAAAGTAAGACCTTTTGCAAACACACATGCATAAAAATTATACTAAATATTTTACTACGATGACCAGTATAAAGAAGGCGGCCTTTTCAATAAAAGTTATCTATTACAGTTAATTTTTTATTCAAAAAGGTTTTTTAGCAAGGGACTACAGTTAGTGCATAATAGTGCACAAAAATGATAATAATTCTTACTTCAAGTAAAACTCGAACTCTCAGCCATCAAGTTTCCACTAAAACGTGGTCCTCTGTACCATAATTATCTGTTTCAATTGATATTTACATACAAATTGATGATTATAGCGATAATGTTTATAATTTAACGCATTTACCAGTTTTTAGCGTTAAGCAACCAGTCACACAAATACTAAAGTAATAATGTCTCGTACGCGAGCGGTCAGTAAATATGACCCAGAGCGAGTTCCTCCATCTAAGTTATTGGAAAACAAATCTTCATTTTAACTTGCTCTCCACTCTAGTGGAAGCATTACTGAACACCTTACTTATATTAACTATAGTAATTTAGATACTTTGCAGAATAAAATATGTGTTATATTTATTTCATAAATATCTAGAAAATATTGTAGGTAAAGTTGTGCCTCCGTAGAGTTTTACTGTAAATACTGCCATAGCTTTAATCTTAAAACAATTTTTATATTGCAGCCTTATAAATTTTTTCCGACATATATATATATATATATATATATATATATATATATATATATATATATATATATATATATATATATATATATATATATATATATATATATATATATATATATATATATATATATATATATATATATATATATATATATATATATATATATATATATATATATATATATATATATATATATATATATATATTGGCATTTTGACGAAGCAAATCTTCATTTATATATATGTTTATTTATAAAACAACATTCAATTATATGAATGAACTATACTCAATATTCTAAACGTGTTTGTTAATATTACAATAAGTACTTTTAATACTTACCCCGAGAGACCAACCAACCTCCGCAACCGACGCACATGCAAAACAAATTCACCATTCCAATTATTATACTAGAGCTAAAACGTAAAATTTTGGGATACAAAATTACAAAATTTAAAAAGCTCTTTATATCTGCATCGCGATTCACTGCACTGTTAGTTCAGCTTTTTGCATTCTAAAAACGATGCTTACGCTCATTTACTGTATATTCATACCATAGTGACCTGTTTTTTTGGTAGAGTACAGTTTATCTGCGTGTATATAAACATTTATACTTAGATAATAGCAAAATATATATTTTTCAATAGTAAATTATGCTAGGGGTACATACGGTGTAAATGCGACAGAATGTTCAATTTTTGTGAACATTTTTCATTCGCAGAAATGAATCTAATACCGACGCATAGTGCCACGTTGAGTTTCGCCACTCGTGCTGAGTGGCTAAACTCAACGCCTCACTATGCCTCGGTATGGCCTTAATAAAGCGGAAAATGTTTTAAAACATATAAAAAATGAAAAGAATGAATTATAATAATTTCTCTATTACTGAAAATTATAAAACTAAGAGATAATACTTTAGTTACACTATTTAAAAATCTCGCAAATGATAATGCCCTGAGGGAGTCTAGGGTCAAAACATGTTGCTTTCTACTTTTCGCCCTATGTTCGAAACATAAATATTCGAAATGCAGAAGAAAATAAAATAATATATTCTACCGAGTGCAAATCCAACAAATATCTATCACGTTTGCAGCAATACGCTGCTGCTGCATCTCAATAGCTATAAAAATAAAGTAAACTAAAGATATTAATTAAAAAAATATTAAATTTCTTCGCTCTGGTAATAAAGCAAAGTGCGGCGTTGAACTCCGCCACTCTACACGAAATGCCTCAAATTCGGCGGCAAGTGGGGAACGATACGAAGTGTCTCAACACTAGGTTTCCAAATTCTCTCTGCCTACCTAGCTATATGCGGGATATGGCGTGGAAATAAAATAATATAAAAAAAAAAAAAAAACCATTCGGCAATTAAAGCTTAATTGTAAATTGATTTCTACTGTAATCCCAATGATGAAATGAGCTGAGCTTGTGTGATATATAGATTGTATTTTAAATTGCATATTGCATTTTATACATTAATGAATAAATGGCGCTGTCGAGGAACAGTTTCAGTTTCTATACGTAAAGTTAGTAGGGACGATGTTCACAAGTACGATCTCTATAGAAAAAATATGTAAAATTTTAATTGTATATATTTTTTTTCGTGCGTGATTATTTTACTTAAAAATAATAAAATGATCATTATTTTTATTTTAATTATTAGCCTAAAGTTTTTGTTTTATATCTAGAAATAGTTAATACAGCTTAAAAATAATATGATGACGTTTTTTATACTAGCTCACTTTAACATAATTTTTTTTTGAAAGGTTCATTCATTTATTAATTTATACGAAAAAAATGAAAATGCTCCTGAAATTTCGGTACATTGATTAATAATTATTTATGTTTTAGCAGAAAATTTAGTATATATTCACTCTGTCCTCTGTTCACAGCTGTATGCCGCGCTTTATCAACAAAAGAAAAAAACCGATTTGAACCGGATTAGTCTTGTATTAACCGGATAAAGAGTTTCATTGACAATGCGTTAAAATTATTAATTTACATGCTTTTACATACTGACATTGACCAGATCGTCCTGAGAATTCATAATAATATAGTATAAGAATTTCCTACATCTATGGACTTACATTTGTTATAACATAAATTAGGCTCAGAGCATTCAGAGGCATCATTAATGATCTGCTACAGTACAATAGCTCCCCGGGGCACTATAACGTACTTTACTGTTAATCGTGACGTTTCCAGTTTGTAAATGTTTCATAATATACATTAGAATGCAAAACAGTTCGTGTAGGTCAAGTTTAAACTTAATTCGGCGTTGAGTTCCGCTACACAATAAGCAATATATGTAATTAAGGCACATGAATAAAATATTTTTACTACATTAAGTATATACGGCAAATCATGACTTTTTATATAAAGAATTAAAAAATCCAATGTTTCCGTTACAATTTTGGGAAATCCTCTTTTAGTGCTTCCCTATATTTACTACAGATTCCATTTATGCTAAAAATCTACTTTTTATGTCCGAACAGCAATCAATATATATTTCATATATGTATATTTTTTAGAAATGGTGTTTTTCTTATAATTTTATTTCAGTCAAAAAAATACATCGAAAATAAAAAGAACATTGTAATATGCCATCAAGTGTCAATAAGGTTTATCATAAATATTCTATTCATTTATTACATAATTATTTGCAATGTAAAGTTGTATTTGTAGCGAAATGATTTTTTTTTCTATATTTTTTAACAACAAAACCTGTAATAACAGTATATATAATAAATAAATTAAGAAAACAAACTTTTCTACCTACTTGCCAAGTTAAGAAATTTTCGTCTATGAAAGAAACTGTACTGAACGGCAAATATAATATTTAACTTTTAGTAAGTTGATTTTCACTTGCACTCGGATGAACATTCGCGTCTATCTTTAATTTCAACAAACACCAACATTTTGAAACGCTTCGTTTACTCAAGTTCTTAATATTCGTGAAAACAGTTTATTTCTACTTAAATTTCCTATAAAACCAAAGGCCCCTTTGACTCAGTGGGTGTTACGTCTGACTTTAATCGCTTTGATAGTGAGTGCGATCCTCATTCGGAGGAATTAATTATTTTGTAAGATAAAATGTAGCGTTGGCTATTTAAATCGCAATCCTTAAAAAAAGGGAATATCTTTTTTTGCCAACTAATAATATACGGCTCGAAATATGTAAATAATATTGAAATTAAGATGCATGTTAAGTAAATTAGATATAAAAATAAGATAAAAAAGATACGGACCATTATATTATAATATTGTGTTTTAGGGACACAATTTAACGCTGATTTTGGCTTTCTTCCAGAGCTACAAAATTAAAATATTTAAAAGGTAGGAAATAGTACTTACATCTGTAGCGCTCAAAGCGTATTTTTTACACAACGCTACGTCTCCTTTACACGTAAATCTCTCCTTTACATATAAATCTTTCCCATTGACATCACCTCCCCTACCCCAAAACAAAGCATTTTCCCCATATATACCAAGTACTTTTTAAATATAATTCTCGTGGAAAACGATGTTCCCATTATGGCATGTATAAAACGTACAATATTTTACGCTTACAAAATTACCCACGCTATATCTCGTAAGACAGTGGCCCTTGACGTATGACGTCATATCTCACAAATATACTTAGACGGATTAAGAGACGTTCAAACGGCTGATGTATGAAAGCGTGTTATCGTTGATTCATGCTCTCCTCTTTGGTTCAAGCTGTCGCCCCTACCATAGAGCCTCGGTTGAAACTCGAAATGGATTTATTTTAATTATTATTAGGAATTTTGTTGAACGAACGAAAATGTTTTAATGGCGAGTCTTCTCTACCCTACCACGCGCAGAATACAGCGTATATATAATTTATTATCTGTATCAAATACGACATTATATTATGATTTTTTAGATAATTGGATTGTAAAGTCCACATTGAAATGTTCACCACATTTTTTTTAACGTTTGCTAAATGTAAATAAGTTTAAGCTAAAATTAGAAACAAACATTGTACTTTATATTTGTATTTGATATTTCCAACAAATGTGAGCTTTTACTATTTTGTAAAAAAACATTTCCTCGTAAAAAAGTGTCAATAAAAAAACATCGTCATCACGTTGTATCCCGTTTAAAGCGAAGAAGACAGAGTGACGTAGTGTTAAGGTGCTTCAATTTCCTCCTTCTTAATGTATTTTATCGACCAAGTATTTTTTTTTAAATTTAAAACAAACATCAATAGTAAGGGCATTGCAATTTTATGAGGCAACTTGTCATCTTCGAGAGCGCTATTTTTCGTATGTTTCACATCGTTTAGGTGATATCTCTTCCTTTGATAGTATCTACACAAAGCAGCCAATGAATAAATATTGTGTGTTTCAAAATATAATATTATATTCCTCCACATATTACGGTACGTGTCGCCTTTTATAAAATACATTTTTATGTCTATATTGTAAGTTATTTTTCTGTCACGCAGATTTTCAAATTAGGAGGGAAAGGAGACAAAGAACAGAGTGTTTTGATACTAGTTTCTCCTTGACTACTTGTATGTGAAATACATCGTAAAAGTAAAGATTTTTTTTTCATATCATAACGGCTGTCATACATATTACTTATAGTTTTTTTTAGCATCTCATTGTATTCCAATAAAATATATAGGCAGATGGAATTTGGGAATCTGATGTTAAGACTGTTCCCACTGGCTATCAGGCGTTATAGGACCAACACAAAGCTTTGCTCTAGTTACCAGAACGAAAAATTGAAAAAATTTAATATTTAATTTCCTCAAGTGGAAATTAAACTCACAACCTGACGAAGACGAAAGACGAATGTGTTTGTGCCCCTGCGTCACTTCCCTCTATATTTTGGTATTAAAAACGATACACATGCGCTTATATAAAATACTGAAATACCTAAAGCTATATAACTATAAAGTATCGATAAAGTACAATTTGCAGTCACAATACCAGTTTATTTATCGGTTCAATGTATGTCGGATCGCGATCAAACGTTACAAAAGGAAATAATTAATGTTTCGAGTCCTCTAACTGGCATTTGTGATAGTCATGTGTACAAATAAGTGAATTCACATTTACATATGAATTGTTTTAAAACTATTTTATTTTATAAAAGTAGTTTTTTTTGTAATCTTTGTAATAGGGTCTGACCCTTTGTGTAAGGAACTATACAATGTTTTTTTTTTTTTTCATTTTTCATTGACTGTGTAAAAAACCTTATCTTTTTCTTCTTTTAGCTTTACGCTGTATCCCGCACGTGGTAGGGTAGGCAGAGGGAACTTAGAAACCTAATATGAAGACGCTCCGTTACACTTCCGTAGTCCCCAAGTGGGAAAAGAAAAACATTGTAAAGAAAATAATTTGGTACTTAAATTAAACTCTGCTTTCTACTTTATGACATAGTAAGTTGATTGATGGAATTCAACACAAGGTTAATGTAATTCCATTATATTAAGATTAGCTTTACGCTACAGCTAGGCCAGGGTACATTCTGGGCTGAGTTGCTAGAGAAAATTTGGCAATCTAGAGTAGAGACACTCCGCTTCGTTCCTTTCGTCAACTCCAACCTTATTACCAGAGAGAAGAAATGAAGAATATAAATATTTCATTTCCTCAATTGGGAATCGAATCCACAATCTGTCGCACTTATAGTCGTACGATTATGTCCTTACGCCATAACAGGTCTCGGTATAATTCTACTAATTATTCATAACAAATATACAATATACATATAATTCCTAACATCGTCACATAGTCTCTAATACTCATGAGATAGCCAACTGCTACTCAAGTATAACAAGTACGTACATTTAATGCTACCTCAGTAGTTACAACTACAGTAAGACATGTTTAATTATATAACGAAATAGACTCTTGATCAAAGATCCACCTCGGGACACCGATGTAACTCGTATTTACAGAACATGAACACAAACAAGGTAGATATTTAAGATTAGATTCCAGAGTAAATGTAAGTGAAAATGATAATATGGAAAGGTTTTAAGGGTGAAGTATTATGATACTTGCTTTAATTTTGATTCCTTTTTTCCAAATTTACGTTGTACCCTGCACATGGCAGGGTAGGCACAGGGAAGCGCGCTAGTTTCAGTACACTCAGGACACTCTAGTGGGAGTTAGAGACAAATTCTGAAATTATTCCAGGTTGAGTGGCAGAACTCAACGCAGCACTTTGCCACATTTCCAGAGCAGCAAAAATGTGTGTTTCATATTTCATTCTCCCAGTGGGAATCGAACCCTGCTACGTCTTACCTGTTACATAATCAGTCACATGCTTGTGTCGTTGTGGCAACGACTGGCCTTGTTTCTAGGTATAATAGGATTATATCGATTAATACTATACAATTGACCTTCTACAATAAAAAAGGTTTTATAAATTATATATACTAGTACAGTACTGAAAATTTTAATTCAACATTCACAAGTTATACGTAGAATAAAAGGTATAAAATTTAAGCTTGTGTTATGTACTCGTGTATATACTCTCAAACTTTAAAATACACATATAAAAAATTTAATAATCACAGCTAAGTTATTTTTGGACCTATCTCAGTGTCGAATTGCCGCCGTAGATGAAAAATCTCATCTAAGAGATGCAACTTTGAGCCCTTCTGCGATAATAATAGTAGTACTCTAAGTAAAAAAACGATGTTCTAAAGTTTCAGTTATTTTTTCATCAGCTTCACGCTGTATCCAGCACATGGCAAGGTAAGTAGTGTAAAACCACTCTTCCATTTCGTATTTGCCGCCGATTTTTATTACGGCTAGTATGAAAACGATCTTATTTTAAACAAAATATTTGAAATTAAATGAAATATTTCTGTCAGGTTAACTTAATTCTGGTAAAGTGCAGTAAGATTTGTCCCTTAAGACATACTAAATTATACGGTAGGGAGATAGCTTTACAAGAGAGTTTGTTTGAATCAGTTTATAAATTGGAAGCTTTGAGGGTTAGAATTCAATACTCTTATACCGTAATAAAGTAGTTGACTTTCAGATTTTAATCTTTTACACTAAACTAAAATCACCATCTTGGGTCTGAGACATTTACTTTAGTGAACTGGTGATAAGCTGTTTACAGGCAAAGCATGTAATTACTTATTTTCTGCATTTATTTCTTATTTTGAATTAGCGGGTCTCGTTCGACTTTGTGCATATTTAGAGAAATAGATTTATATGGTTATCTATCTGTTGTATTATATACAAAAATGATAACAATGCATTTTTTTTGGAATATTATTTGATTTACCAACAAAAAAAAAATCCAAGTTAATTACAGGCCTGTCGTGGCGCAGCGGCACAAGAGTGTGACTGTAACCGACAGGTTCTGGGTTCGATCCCCAGTCGAGGAAATGAAATATTTAATATTTTCAATTTAAATATTTAATGTCTCATTTCTTCAAAGCGCGGCGTTGAGTTCCGCCACTCAACACGCAATGCCTTAAATTCGGCGGAAAGTGGGGAACGGAAGTGGAACGGGGTGTCATAACACTAGGTTTCACTTCCGTTTCCTCTGCCTACGCTGCCTAGTGCGGGATACAGCGTGAAGCTGAAAAAAAGAAAAAAAAAAAAAGTTAATTACTATACCGTTGGAATTTAATGTTATGGATTTATCCGGTTAAAAGTTTTTAATTTAAAATATATATTAAAACAGTTTTTACTTAAATAAAGCTAAACGACACATTCTAATTAAATAAGTAATTTTAAACGTTCTTCACACATTTAAGATTAGTGTACCTTTTCCTTAAACTTTTACAAAATGTTTAAAGATATATTTATTTTATATTGTTTGTCTATTGTAGTATAAAATGATTTTATCATTATTATACCTAGACTTTATCATTAATGTACATGCTTAAATACTTATACAAAAAGAGACACTCAAACGTTAAAGCGTAATATTTTTATATATAATTAATTTTTTATACGTTCATTTAATTTTTGTTTGCTCATTTCGACATGACCTGAGAGATGGAAATTTCTACGAAATTACCTCGTATACGTATATTGAAGTATTTTCAAACACATTAAAATAAATAAAAAGCTTTTAAATTACGCATTAAGTATTGCTATGAAATGTATTTTGTTAGTTTCACTCTGTGTCTCGCATGTCGCAGAGATCCTAGTAAAAGATGTTCCGTTCTTTGCCCTTCCGAACAATTTTTGAGATATTGAGTGGTGTTTAACGCCGCATTTCGCTTTCTTACTAGAGCAAGGAAATGAAAGTAATTTAAACACTTACGTCGCGATCGAACTAACAACCATTGTATTTAAAACTACTGTGACTAAAATAAAAGAGCTATAAAAAAAAAACATTACAAATAATAATATATAGTTAATTCAAGTATCGTGTACAAAAATGAATTGCATTATTTTATGTAAGCGTATTTATAATCTTAGGTATTTTGATAACCTTCACGCTGTATCTCGCACATGGCAAGGTAGGCAGAGGGAACCTTGGAAACCATTGACAAGACACTCCATTCCGTTAGCCACTTTCCGTTGAATGTGAGTAACCTCTGTTGTGCAGCGAACAATTAAGGCAAAAAAAATATATATATATATATATATATATATATATATATATATATATATATATATATATATATATATATATATATATATATATATATATATATATATATATATATATATATATATATATATATATATATATATATTTCGATCGAACCCGTTTGCACGCACGCTTATCCCCATGCCTCATGACTCTAAAATTGGCCTCTTAAATTAGAAATAAAACAAAAATACAGACACTAGAACAAATTATACAATTTCCAACACAAATAAGCTTAAATATATTCATTACGCATTGAAAAATAACTCAACGAGCGCTTTCAAATTTCCAGCCTTAAGCTCCCTGACGTCATTAACTTCGTCTGAGCGAAACAAAATTTTTATCCAACCAATTTTGATATAAATAGCAGTGAAGAAATTATATTCCCGTAACGGTAGTTAGGGCAACACTGCTAGCATTATTTCACCTTTGTCCTCTGCCCTGAGTTTCTAACCTTTTTTTTGCAAACTCCTATAGCGAGGAGTAATAGCCCATAAATCAAATAAATTACCTGAGCATTGCAATATTTTTTTGCCATATATAGTCGAAGTATAGATTCAAATAGCTGTTTATAAAGTATGTATTAGATTGCATTATATAAATAAATGTGTGTCGGGATTTCTTTTAAGGAAGTTTCTTTTGTGTTTGTACTGTTTTTGTTGTGTGCCTCTTCAAATCTAGGGTAATTGTTATGTATGTTATACTGCTAATATGTTTCAAGATTTACGTATTCATTCAATATGTTGGTGTCGTTTTCTTTAAAATTGCAGATTTTAAGCTAGTTTATACAATAAAGTTTCATCGAAATTGGTTCAGTAGCTTTGGCGTGAAAGTAGAACAATAATATATAAAAAATTGAAGTGTCTTTGTATGAATTTTAAATATTAGTTTCATTGAAATTCAATTTTCTGTTTATTTGTCTAAATTAGTTTACGGAACATCTGCTTTAAATTTAACATTAAATATTACGCTTTAACGTTTGAGTGTCTCTTTTTGTATAAGTATTTAAGCATGTACATTAATGATAAAGTCTAGGTATAATAATGATAAAATCATTTTATACTACAATAGACAAACAATATAAAATAAATATATCTTTAAACATTTTGTAAAAGTTTAAGGAAAAGGTACACGAATCTTAAATGTGTGAAGAACGTTTAAAATTACTTATTTAATTAGAATGTGTCGTTTAGCTTTATTTAAGTAAAAACTGAATAAATAATATTGAATGGTAAAAAATTTTTGGGTAACCCGACGTTTCGATCACTTTACAGTAGTCCGTGGTCACGGGTAGACCACGCTTCTACTACACGTGACCACAGATTAATCCGGTTAAAAATGTTTCATTTAAAATGTGTAACAATCACGAAAATCAAAGACATTATTATGATTTAATATATATTAATAGAAAAATACAAATTCTTCCCTTGTTTTAACATTTAATACTTAATTAAACATTTTTTTTAAACATTTAATACTTAATCATTTCTATCGTGGTTAAATATATCATTACATACAATAAAGTTATAAAAAATGTTACATAGTTTTATTTATTATTTCGAAAGACAATATATAATTTCTTTATAGGTATATGTCGCAGCACCCAGTGCAGAGTTGTTTTTAAACATATTGACGTTAGCAATGCTGACGTCATTTTCGTCAATAATGTGACAACTTTCCATGACAATAAACAAAGCTCAAGATTACTTCAAACACTTATGTTTATAAAAAAAAAGACTTATGGTGTACTCAAAAGACTTATACTGTAAGAATACCACGAGTAGCAATAATCACTCTTATTTATACCACTACCCCCCACAGTAAATTTTACAAAAACTAGTTGTCATTGATCTACTAATATATTAACAACAACAAATTAATGTAATTTAGCTCTAATGAGTGATGAGGAGGGTTATCTGGGAAGTATGTTTAGCAGAGACGGAAGATACGAAATGGATGTGGAAAGGCGTATTGCTGCCGGTAACAGAGTTAACGGTGCCTTAGCTGCATTGTTGAGACGGCGAAACGTCAGCATAGCTGCGCGTTTGGCCGTACACAATGCAGTGTTGGTATCGACACTGTTATACGGCAGCGAAACGTGGGTATTACAGAAGAAGAATGTAAGGAAGATGAATACCGTAGAGATGCGATCTTTTCGTCGGATATGCGGAGTCAGTTTATCTAATCGCATATCAAATGAAGAAATACACAGAATGGCAAGTACTAGCGTGGATGTCACAGTGAGAATGAACAAGAACATGCTCAGGTGGTTTGGACACGTCGAGCGAATGAGTGAAGAATGGTAAAAAAGATTTATGAAGGAAAAGTAAGAGAGGGAGGGGGAGACCTCGGTTGACCTTCGAAAACACAGTATCGACGATACTGGAGGAAGGTCACGTATAAAGCATAAAGACCCCCCGGAGGGCATGTATGAAGAGGCTGATGATAGTGGACGAGGCGAAAGAGGTATGCCAAGACCGTTGCGTTTGGCGTTCCGTTCTTTCTGCCTACCCCGCTAGGGATATATCGTGAAGCTAAGGAGAAGAAGAAGAAGAAGAAGCTCTAATTAATTTATGGTTTATAACTGATAAATCATGAAAACATTTGTAAGATTAATATCTATCATTATTAATTCATAATTTTCTTTATTAAAGTTGTCGTTGCGCAGTTATATAATATTTCTTTAAATTTATTACTATTATATAACTGTAGTTTAATTATATGTAGTTTATTTGTTAGCTTTACGCTGTATGCTCTACACACGTAAATGTAGGCAAAGGAACCCTGGGAACCTGAAAGCATTTCCATTCATCATAAAATATGATGAATGGAAATGTTATAGTTATATACTTTTTTGTATCACAATATCATGGATAGGTACTTCATTAGCCATTGATATATTCGTACCTACATACAAAAATAATGAGTCAAATCAAACAAATAAATTTCCGTAAAGTTAGGACATATTGAATTTAATTAAATTGCAAGTTGATTTAAGTTAAGAGCCGAACCATTCCCTTTTGGCTAATTATAAGATAGATTGGCATTCATAATTACCGGCCCTTGTTTAATTTTCCCAGTCCCTGGAAAGTTATTAACTTTGTATTATGACGACCTTTTGACGTTTAGAAAAAAATTATATTGTTATACAATATTGACTTTTGAGAGAAAAAGTTTAGAGGTACAAGCATGTGACTTTAAATGCGATAGGTAGTGTGTTCGATTCCCATCCGAGGAAACTAGATATTTTATATTTGTAAATTAAATATTTAATATCCTCATTTCTTGTTCTCTCTGCCTACCCTGCCAGTTGCAGGATACAGAGTTAAGCTATGTAAGTAAAATAAACTAATATTGATTTTTAAGTTAACTTTTATTATGGCTATTTTATATTGTGAATAACTGCTTAAAATAATGGTATTTTTTTTAATTTGGGCCCTTGGAATAAATTATCCTCTACTAAATGTTATTGCAATAATTTGAGATAAACTTGCTATTTCGCGGGGCAATAATTTCCTGTGAAACCACACAGTAGTGGATTGCCACATATCCAGATGTTGAGGATGGTACTTCAACTTGCGACGTACTCTGTGGTTAGAAGATTCGGCAGCAGGTACCAAGTCCGTCTGGAAAACTGATTTTGTACCTGCCACCGCATATTCTCTACTGCATTAATCCCAGTGATAAATGCGGTAGAGAACGCACAGCGAGGATATGCCTCTACGCAAAGCCAAAGTCATACCATACCAGTCCAGAGGCGAGAACAGTACTCCATATGAGGCCGAACTTGGGCCCTATACAGGGCCATACGATGTTTGGGCTTGATGATATTTGCTCTACTCATGAGCCCAGATTTCTTGAAGGCAAACTTGGCCTTGCTTTCCAGATTACGATTACGACTTTTCAGACCTTTCAGGACAGCACAGAGAAAAGCTAGTCACATGATTAATGGGATTTTAGCGGATTTGTGTCTTCTGAGGGTTAAATAAGAACAGGCAATGGCTCTAAACTGGCAATAGAAAAATAGACGTTCTCTTCTTAAATTTTCTGGTAAATTCTGAAAACGATCTGGCAAAATGATAGTCAAAACCTATATCGCTTTTTAATAATATAGTATTATTTTTTAGGTATGACATTGAGCAATAATTGTCATTCTCAAAGCTAAACTAGCCTATACCAAGGAAAAAGAATTATGAGACACAATAGTCAGCTTTTTCACATAAGCGAGCAAAAGACATTTTGGAAAATTCACCATTAAAAATTTTGAAATAACATATTTATTATTTTTGCAGTTTATAAATATAACAAACACAGCCATAAAATTAAAAACAAAGCAGATAATGCCATGACCAGAAAGCTAATATAATATTATTTTCCATAAAAATACTCTAATTTGATATAGTCTAAAGACAATTTCTACATTGCACTGTTTAAGAACTCATCCATATATTCTCATAGTCAAGTAGCGTGACCCCTCCGTGCTCCGTCACGCTGCCGAGTTCCAGACTTATTGCTCCAAGTTGTTAGATTTCACCCAACATTTTTACAGTGACATTGTAAATGTAGTATAGGTTTTCGTGTTAAGAACGTGTTATTTTATTTGTACTCAAATTATTTTAAATTAAAATATTATAGTTACTTGAAATAATTAATATATTAAATAAATAAAAAAATAGCCGTCATGGGACGCCTGGCAGATGTGAAACATCGTGAACATTAAATATAGCCTAATTGGAAAATAATTCAAATTCAAATTCAAAATATTCTTTATTCAAATAGGCTTTAGCAAGCACTTTTGAATCGTCACAACATAAAATTACCAATTACCACCGGCTCGGAATGCAGTTCTGCTGAGAAGAGCCGGCAAGAAACTCAACAGTTGCTCTTTTCAATATCGAATAAAGTCACAATTTCATTGTTTAATACAATAGTGATTATCCTGCATGAAATTCAAATGACCTTAATTAAATACATTTTTATCATTCAAATATTCTTCGACAGTGTAGTACGCTTTCTTAATTAATATTACTTTAACATTTACTTTAAACTTCTCTAGTGGCAAATTCAAAATACACTGCGGAATACTATTGTAGATACGTATACTCAGACCCATAAATGACTTATTTACTTTTTGGAGGCGATAACTAGGCGTCACAAGTTTGTCCTTGTTTCTCGTCCCAATCGTGTGTCTGTCACTGTGTTTGCACTGAATATGTTGCCGGACAAACAAAATATTGTAAAAAATATATTGAGAAGCAACCGTAAGAATACCTGTATAATATATATAATATATATAATATGATCAATAAACTTAGGCTAATAATTTTAGTTACTTTTATTCTATAGAAAATTGGTTATAATGGCTAAAATATAAATGTTTGGTTTATACTATCGCGGACTTTTTTGTAGGCATTATTGAGTTCTACAACTTTTCTATACAAATCAACCATACATCTCTAACCAATTAGGCAGCGTTCGCGAGAATCGCTAACATACGGCAGTTTTTTCGTCGACTTACTACACAATTTTCACTACCACGAAAAATCCTATCTATTTTCCGGGATAAAATATAGCCTATACGGATTCAGAAGAGTCCCTCTAAGTAATCGTAAAAGAAATTTTGAAATCAGTCCAGTAGTTTTTGAGCCTATTCAATACAAACATACAAAAATACAAAAATACAAAGGTTTCCTCTTTATAATATTATAATATTAGTATAGATAGCGGGCGACCCGTCGCCACGGCAAGCGTCGCCACGCCAACAATTCGGTTTACAAGTGAGCCTATAGATGTTTCACATCAAAAATATTTTACGCTGTATACGTGTTTTACGTATATATCTGGTAGGGAAACATCGTATTATGACACTCCGTTTTGGACTATCCACTTAAAAATTGTCAATGTGTGTATGGCTTAACGTAAAATAGCGCTTTGTTCATTAAAAACAAGAAAATGAAAAAGAAATAAGATAAATAATCAATCCTCCACCTTCTAGTAAACATCGAATTTACAACCGCCGTACTTATATTCGGATACCATTCTGCTAATCCACGACGGTTTTAATACCTTTAGCTATATTATTATTAGTATATAAGTATGGTAAAAAGATAAATAAACTATTTATTTAACAAAAAAAGTTAATGAAACCAAAAATATGCCTTATGTTAAATCATTATTATTATATAAATAATTTTATTTTATCACTTTGGCTACGATTCAAAGTGGAGCGTTGAGTTTTGCCACCAATCATGCAATACATCCATTTCGGCCACAACTGGAAAACAGTTATATCTTAATAAGAACCGAGTGTCTTAATACTAGATTCCGAAGTGCACAAGTACTTAAAGTTAATAAACCTTTTATTAAAATTACGAAATTTGCAGATCTAACTTATAAAAATCCTTCAAAAACATATGTGAAACGACTTTCCCATATATTAAGTAAGAGGAAAGGCTCGAACCCTCCTTGATTTAAAGAACGCTTCGTCACGGTACTAACTTTGAGACTTATTGCCCAGAGTTGCCAGATCCTAACAATTCTTACAAACTTTCTGATACGAAATGTTAGTGGCAGCGAAATTTTTACTGCTATGGATGTAATTAAAGAAAGTTGAACCTCGTTAAGCTGTTTTAAGTTGACGACGACGGGAAAAGATTGCAAGATCCTCTTTTAAATGGTGTTTTTTTTTATGTCATTTGAGAGGTCTTTTCTAAGTTTTCTTTTAACTGACTTTTAAATCTATAGCTTTTAAGTTACGTTATCGATTTCATTGTGAAATATTGGGAAAAGCTTTTACAACAGTGAAAGCTGGAATATTTGAGTTACTGTATGTAGTATATGTGCTTGGGTACAGTAATGTACGGTGCGTGTGTGAGTTTTTGTATAGACAACCATTTTGTTTAGACTACACTATTACTAATTCGTTGATTTGTGTAAATAAATAAGAATCCATTTATTCTTTTGAAGATTTTATTTTTTTAAATTTATTATTTGATATTTTCATATTTACTCTGTTGATTTACTCTGCTGTTATAGGTGTATATTAAATATAAATGTAATATATACTTGATTAAGATTAAATAATTTCGAACGGAACGGGAATTTTAATCGCGTACCAGGTCGCCAGAGTACAGGATACAGTAAGCTCTTTTGCATGACTTCAGGGCAGTATGCGAGTCAGTTCAAAAAATCGTTGGCGGTAGTTATATATCATAATTATGTCAAATGCCAGACAAAGGTTACCTCAGTCTGCCCATGACCACTGACTACTGTAAGGTGCGTAGGATTTCCAAAAATGTTTAAAAATCAATATATACCGGTTTAAAATTGTTTAATTTAAAGTGCGAAAATTGATATTTTTTGGGAATCACTTAGAAAAAATAAGAATAAACTCACGCATAAAGCATGTTAACAAAAACTTTATGTACCTATTTTTTTATCAATTTATTCCTCTGTACTGTCTTGTATGTATTTTTTTTGTTACGGTTCTGTAAAAGAACAAATTTACTGTAACGTGTATTCATTTTAACCTATTTCTCACATTAATATTTGCATGTGGTGTTTATCTACCAACATATGTATAGTTCTATATTCTTTCTTAGTGTTAATAGATCATTTTTACAATGCTGTTCTGTACACATGTGATAAACCAACAAATAAATAAATATGTAACAATTGTATACGTTTTTGTTTTTTAGTTATTTTTAAGTAGTAAATATTAAGAGAGACAGCGAGAACCTAGGGTTAACATAACCCCTTCTCCATTTTCCGCTTAGTTAATAAAAAATATTGTGAATAAATAGCGTCTCGAGTGTAAGAAGACCGAGAGAACCGAACCCATAATGATCAAATTTATATTTCGACACCGCTATTGGACCACAAAGAACTAAAAACCAACCATATTACAAAATATCCTAAGACTATAAGCAAAAAGAGAGCAGCCAGCACTAACTAAATAATTTAAGTCTACATTTCCCTTATAATTCCGTTTAATACATTCTCAACGTAATGGCAGTTACTTATTTGGTTATAACATGCTTCCCCTCCTTTTATTTCTGTCATAACTTGTCATTCCCACAATTATTGTATAATTAATGTACTAGAAACTCCGCTCGTAAATGTTCTTGAATATACTAAAAGTAAGTATAGCGAATAATAGTCGTAAAGGCGGATTTCCACTAAAAACTATGCTATAATTTATTATAGTGAAGTTTTTAATTTTAAGTTATTGAAAGAATAATAAGAAGTCCGAATGTTTTAATAATACGGTGATAAATAAAAACTAATTATATTGTGTTTCCCTCAATATCCCTTTATGCCGAAAAATATAGCTTATCGTTACAACGTTAAGCTGAATACATTCAGTACGTAGCAATAAGGTTTGAAGGCAATGCAAAGCCAGGCCAGAGATAATCTAATGTTAAACTATTCCAAGTAATCATCCACCGTCCTGGTTTAAGATATTGTGTGTTAAGTGGCAGAACTCAACGCCATACTTTCTCTTCTTTCTAAAGCGAGAAAATAAAAAGGTTTTATAACCCTGAATAAAAATCGAACTTACATCTTTAACTTTTTAAGTCGGATTCGATGCGATGTGATGCAACGATATGCTACGACAGTTGTTTTTCTACATAATTAATAATTATAGCTTTACATGTTCATTGGAGAGAAGTCTTAATAAATTTACGAAGGGCTTGCTTTGAAGGAAGCTCCTATATAGAGTGAAGGGCCGTAAATCATGTAAATCATTATTATTTTAATTTTATTTTTTAAATTGGGCTTTAGAAATGAAACAGTTATGACATTATGTACTTAATAGGTTCTTAAAACAAATAAGATTTTTATTTACAGTATATTATTGTATTATTTTGACCTTAAAATGTTATTTTATGTCTGTTTAAATAGTTTCTTTTTTTTATTTACCAATTCGAGGAGGTTTCGGTGGTGGTGGATTATCTTATATAATCTTTTGATTTTCCTTGCTCAAGTAACACAGTAAAGCGCAGCACTGAGTTTCATCGCTCAATACGCTATTCCTCGAGAATTCAGCGGAAAATAGTGACCGCTGTTCCTCATCTTCCCAATCCGCGAAGAAGTAATACCAGGTTCCCAGGCGCTTTTTGCCAACTTTATTTGGTGCGTGATAGAGCGTGAAGAAATTATTATTATATATTATAATTTAGAAGCTGATATCAAATTTCTCTGTTGTACTTTACACCAAATTGGAAACATAGCGTGTTGAATACTATAATTTACAATTATAACGTGTACATGAGTGTGAGTTATTTTTATATGTTATACAAGATTGTGAAAAACTTAAGATTATGAAGAAAGAATGTTGTAACTGTTGTTCCTGTACATACATTATTGAATCATACCTTCTCTGTTAAGCTAACTAGCTATCAATGAAAAGTGAATAAGGAGTGATAATAGATGACAAATGTTTATGTTTATTTATACATGAATGGACTGAAAATTAAACTGAAATATATTTTTTCTTAAACTCATTTTTCATTAACGATATAATCCATAGTTTTATCGTCTTAGCAGTTGATGATTTACTATAGTGATATCACAACATTCTGAAACCTGCGCGACATCGTCGTATCTTAAATATAATAACAAAGATTGATAATGGGAATCGAGAAAATTAAACCTTTGTTAGATTGAAAGAAGGTGAATATATAAAAAAAAACACCATCACCTTAAAGTACAAAAATATTAAAAAAACATCTACACAATTAAACTAAATTTTTAAATCTTTTTATATAAATAATTTCATACGAATATCAACAGAATCAAATGTAAGAGCTAATCCGTTATAAATTTCCTATTTTGGGCAGAACTGTCTTCAATCATTCATAGCCGACTTGACATCTTATTTCCGTAGACTGACTAAGCAGAGTATGATTACTTTTGATGGTTTTGTACCATAGTATTATTTTATATATATATTTTATATATATATATATATATATATATATATATATATATATATATATATATATATATATATATATATATATATATATATATATATATATATATATATATATATATATATATATATATATATATATATATATATATATATATATATATATATATATCATCATCATCATTTTCAGCCGTTCGACGCCCACTGCTGGACATAGGCCTCCCCCAAGGATTTCCACGACGATCGGTCTTGCGCCTCCCGCATCCAGCGGTTTCCGGCGATCTTGACCAGATCGTCGGTCCACCTGGTAGGGGGCCTGCCCACTGAGCGTCGTCCGGTTCGTGGTCGCCATTCGAGAACCTTTCCGCCCCAACGGCCATCGGTTCTTCTTGCTATGTGTCCCGCCCACTGCCACTTCAGCTGAGCAATTCTTCGAGCAATGTCGGTAACTTTTGTTCTCCTACGGATCTCTTCATTTCTGATTCGATCACGTAGGGTAATACCAAGCATTGCTCTCTCCATTGCCCGCTGAGTGACTCTGAGCCTTCTTATGAGACGCATAGTTAGCGACCAAGTCTCGCTCCCGTATGTCATTACTGGCAACACGCACTGGTCAAAGACTTTTGTCTTGAGACACTGAGGTAGCTTGGATGCAAAGTTTTGTTGTAGCTTCCAGTATATTGCCCATCCGAGCTGGATTCGACGAGAGATCTCTTTCTCGAAGTTGGACTTACCTAACTGGACCGTGTGTCCCAGGTATACGTAATGGTCAACAACTTCGAGGGTAGTGTTCCCAATAGTAACTGGAGCAGGTACTACATGGGCGTTCGACATAATTTTCGTCTTATCCATGTTTAGCTTTAGTCCTGCTCTTTGAGACACACTACTGAGATTTTCAAGCATAGTGTTCAGATCTTCTAAGGTCTCAGCCAGTAGAACTACATCATCGGCAAAGCGAAGGTGAGTAAGGTACTCGCCATTTATGTTGATGCCGTATCTTTTCCATTCCAGAAGCTTAAAAATATCCTCCAATGTCGCAGTGAACAGTTTCGGAGAAATTACATCTCCCTGTCTTACACCTCGTTGCAATTGAATAGGATTAGAGCTCTGGTTTTGTACTCGGACCGACATAGTGGCGTGTTCGTAGAGATACCTTAACACTTCGATATACCTGTAGTCTACTTGGCATCTTTGGAGAGACTGCAGCACTGCCCAGGTCTCGATCGAATCGAAGTCTTTTTCATAGTCCGCAAACGCCAAGCAAAGTGGCAAATTATACTCTTCAGATTTCTGTATAACTTGCCGCAGCGTATGTATGTGGTCTATGGTACTAAAGCCTTTTCGGAAACCGGCTTGTTCGGGAGGTTGGAAGTCGTCGAACCTGCAGGCGAGACGATTCGTGATGACTCTCGAAAACAACTTATATACATGGCTTAGGAGAGAGATTGGTCTGTAATTCTTCAAGAGTATTTTATCACCCTTTTTGAAAAACAGAACAACGTCTCCTCCACTCCACGCTTTTGGCGTTTTGCCTTCGAGAATGACGAAATTAAACAGTCTCTGGAGGACTTTAAGTATCGGCCTACCGCCCGCTCTCAATAGTTCTGTAGTGATTCCGTCGTTGCCCGCCGCCTTGTATTTTTTAAGTTATTCAAGAGCCATACTAATCTAGCACAGACTGACGTCCGGGATATTCTCAGTATAACGTCGGGTAAGCTCGGCTCTGGGATCTTTAGCCAAACTTTTAAAAGGTGCTCGCGTGGAATACAATTTTCCATAGAAGCTCTCTATCTCTCTCAGAATTTCAGACTTCGTCGAAATTATGCTACCGCTATCAGTTTTCAGCTTTGTCATTTGGCTTTGCCCAATAGACAGATCTCTTGCGAATACTTTGGAGCCTTGGTTCCGCTCGATAGCCTCTTTAATATATGTTACATTAAATTGGCGAAGGTCGCATGTTAAAGATGTAGATATCTGCCTATTTAGCTGCCTATAACGACTAGCATCATCTGATTTCTGTAGCCTCATTTCGCGTCTTTGTTGCATAAGCTGGAGAGTCGTATCGGAGAGTTTCTTTGGTTTTGTACGGTGTGTTTTGAAATACTTGTACCCTACCGTACGGATAGTATCCACTACCTTGTTGTTTAGATCGTCCACATCTAAGTTGTTCTCAAGGGCTGCGAAGCGGTTTTGAAGATCGAGCTGAAAGCTCTCAGGGTTTTGGAGTTGTGCGAGTATTGGTCGGAGCGTAGACTTTATCAATCGTGATCTTTCAAACTTAATGTCGATATTCCATGTGCCTCGTACCAATCGATGATCACTGCCTGTTTTCACAGTGTTGATCACAGAGACATCATTGAATATTTGCTTTTTCGTCGACATGATAAAATCTATCTCATTTTTGACTTTACCATCCGGACTCATCCAGGTCCACTTCCGCTTTTGGGGTTTCTTGAAGAAAGAGTTCATCATATAGAGTCCCTCCTTCTCCATGAAATCAACCAACATTTGGCCTCTGGCGTTCCGTTGCCCAACTCCAAATTGCCCCCCTCTCAACTCATCGCCGCAACGTTTCCCCAACCTTGCGTTGAAGTCCCCCATTACAACTGTGTAGTGGGTTTTACAACTATGCATGGCTTTAGAGATATCCTCATACATAGCTTCCACTTCGTCGTCAGGATGTACCGAGGTCGGAGCATAAACCTGTATGACATTCAACAAATATCGTTTCGATATTCTGAGGATCAGGTACGCTACCCTGCTCGATACACTACCGACGGAAACCACGTTGTTAACAAGGGACTTGTGGACGATAAACCCGACACCGCCCAGGGACTGTTGGTGGCCCTCCCGGTAGTATAGCAAGTTACCGGACTTAAGGATTATCGTGTCCTCCCCCTCTCTTCGGACTTCGGATAACCCAATAATATCCCAGTGTAACTTACTTATAGCTTCTTTCACCTCTACTAACTTTGCGTTAGTCCTCAGTATACGCGTGTTATATGTTGCCAGACCAAGTCGTCGGTGCTAATAGCCGGATCTTACCCGGTGACTCTTAGCACCCCTTGCTCTGCCGTTACCATAGCCGCTACCGTAGGTATGAATAGCAAGACTGCAGGGGACTAGGGGCCGTTTATGTATTTGGCTATCCATGGGGGGGTTTTGCCGTAATCGCCACGCTTGGCTGGCGGGTTGGCGATCGCAGTATGATTTCAGAAAGAGAGAAAGCCATAGTTTCAGAAAGATGCTGCTGCCCATCTTCTGCTGGCTATAATCCCTTAGTCGCCTTTTACGACACCCACGGGATGAGATGGGGTGGTGCTATTCTAGGCCGGCATCCACACGGCCGGGCCGGCATCCACATATATATGTATATATATATATATATATATATATATATATATATATATATATATATATA
This sequence comes from Eueides isabella, assembly GCA_019049475.1. NCBI lineage: Eukaryota > Metazoa > Arthropoda > Insecta > Lepidoptera > Nymphalidae > Eueides > Eueides isabella. The sequence continues at coordinate 11,063,313 of CM032401.1, forward strand.
TATATATACATATCTATATATATGTATATATATATATATATATATATATATATATATATATATACATATATATAGATATATATATACATATATATATATATATATATATAGAGAGAGAGAAAGAGAGAGAGAGAGAGAGAGATAAAGAAGACATTCGACTTAATGAACTTTTTCGAAGTCTCAGGATTTTAGAAATATCTTAACTTTAATTCTGTATATCAGTACGAGATGTTTAAGAGCCAAGAGCTAACGTTTCTGAAAGGTTTCCAACGCATCAGCAAATTCAAATAAAGATGCATATTTCATGAATCAGCCAGCCTTCTTTTTTTACTTTTCTTTTTATAATTCTTTTGCGACAAATTTTGTTGATGAAAATCAAACACAAGGAAAAATGTGCCTTTCAATAAGCAATGTTTCAAAAATTAGATAGAATATGGAGAGCAGAATATATGTACCCAATTTTGATTTCTTACTGGAGAGAGAAAATGGAAATGCCCCTCCAGGTAAGAATTGATAACCCTCATGGAACAATCAAATAATAAAAAAAACAGTGCCACAACAGCATTATTCTGATATTATCAAAAACAAATTATCTTATACATATATTGCATTATTATTATAGGTTTTCAGTACATGCCATGTTTTTTTTAACTTCACGTTATATTCTACAAATTTCAGAGTGGGCATACGGTACCTGGGAAGTGATAAGACGCTAATTGTTTCAGCAATTACGTGTTGAGTAATAAAGCCTAACACTGAGTTTTTCCCCATAAGTAATGTGAGAAAAGGAAAATATTGAATATTTCAGGCCCTTGAGTGGAAATTGAAGACAAAACCGTCGCGCCTATAGCCACTGAGTCAAAACAGTCAAAACGGTCTCCGTCTCATATAATAATATTGTACTATTTAAAAAAAAATATTCAAGAAAACCACATTATATATACATATAATATTATAAGAATGAACATGAAGACAAAAATAAAGCATAATATTAAAAATTCATGTTTTCATGTTGTCATTGTATATATATATATATATATATATATATATATATATATATATATATATATATATATATATATATATATATATATATATATATATATATATATATATATATATATATATATATATATATATATATATATATATATATATATATATATATATATATATATATATATATATATATATATATATATATATATATATATATATATATATATATATATATATATATATATATATATATATATATATATATATATATATATATATATATATATATATATATATACATTGAGAGCTACATAAGTGACAGAAATCAATATTATAGTTATTATAGCTTGAAGGATAATATTAGTTCACTATCCCCAATGGGAATCAAATCAAAAAAGTATCTAGCAAAAATTGAGGCCGGTCGTGGCGCAAAGGCACAAGCGCGTGATTGTAAAAGCGACAGGTAATGGGTTCAATGACCATTCGAAGAAATGACATAAGTATTTGTTATTTACTAAAAATATATATATTATTTACTAAAAAAGTATATATTATTTACTAAAATATATACTATTTACTAAAAAAAAATATATAATATTTTCTTTTCTTAGCTCCGGTAACACGGCAAAGCGGCGATAAGTTTCGTCACTCAACTCGCAATGCCGAATTCGGCTGAAAGTGGAAAACATAACAGTGTGTCTTAACACTAAATTACCAAAGGGTACTCTACATAACCTGCCATGTGGGATACAGTGCGAAGCTGAAAATAAATTAAGCAAAAATCATGATTATAATAAAAATATATACATTAATAAATTTTCAATAAATTGGTTAATATTAACACCGACCGACAATTAAGTACCAGCAATAAATTTAAAACAAGCACTAAAATCTCTCTACACCTCGCCATATTGAATACGTATAAAGTTTATACCTCGTAAAACTTCTGTAGTAAGATCAGACGAGGATAATTTTATTGGTAACATCTCTTCAACTTCTTGTTAACAACCTTTAAAACATTGAAATTTCCACGAGGCTTTAAGAAGCATATTTATTTTATTTATTTTTTGTGTTAGAGTCCTTTCCAATTGTAAACATGTCTTTTTTTTACTTCCACATTGTGGCAACAAGACAGCCATGATATTCAACATGTAATGCACCTATCGAATTTAGTGACATAAAAGAAAATTTGACTATCTTCTTAGGCTTTTTTTATGGAGAAGACTCGGCAAACGAGCGTACGGGTCACCTGATGGTAAGTGATCACCGCCGCCCACGACCCCGTGCAGCACCAGAGGAGCTACAGGAACGTTACCGGTCCTTAAGATGGATGGGCACCGGGGCCCGGCATTACTCAATGCGAAACTCAGTGGGCGAAGCCACTACTTAATGCCGGTTTTAAATGCCGGGGGTGGTAACAGTCCGGTCGAGTCTACCCATGCGTGTTGTCATTGCTGACAACGTGACTCTACCACACGTACTTTAGTCGCCTCTTATGACACCATCAGTACCAGGATGATCCTATTCTAAGCCGTAATCTCAGGCTCACACCACTAAGCTCTCTCTTCAGCTTCACGCTCCGAATATGGCAGGATAGACAGAAGAAACTTGAGAATCTATTGTTAAGACACACTGGTCCAATCCCCATTGTTTGCGGAATTTGTAACATAGCGTGTTTTGTGGCGGCACTCAACGCTACACTTTGCCTTGTTACCAGAGAAAAAATGTAAACATTAAATATTTAAATTGAAAATATTTCATATCCTTGAGTGGATTGTAGCGTAGAACAAGCTTGTGCCCCTAAGCCCTGACAAGCTTCAAAAGTGTTTATTTACATTTTATCCTATTCGGTGTTAATGTACTAAGATATAACCTAGTCAAAACATTTGAGTTATTATACTTAACATGCATATTGCAAATATTATTTATTTTTCTCACTTTTACCATGCCATATATTCCACACATGATAAACCTTGTTAAGGTTTCCATTAAGATACCTTTCGTTACTTTCAGCTGAATTTGAGGCATTGCATCTTTATTGCCGAAGCTCAATGAGTAAAAAAGAGTAAGAATGATAATACATTTTATTTCCTCGAGTGAGGACCGAACCCACAACCTGTTGCGCTTACAGTCGCACACTTGTGACACTGTACAACGACGGGCCTCGATTTTATTATGTTAGCAAAGAAAATAAACATAATTAGTATATACCTATCAGACTAATGTCTTATCAATTACAATTAGTTCTTAGAAATTAGCAAAATTGATATCTATTCTAGCTAAACAATTAGATAGAAATAGAATATCGAAAATAATAACCAACTCGAGTTTCATCATGAATATAATACAAGCACAACACAATATTGCTACATTATCCATGTAATATACAATATATTTGTTCACATTTCTCATAATCGGATTACCGAAACGGACCGTTTTAATATTTTATCGCTAAGTAGATTGAAAACGAATTGTCTCCGTGTTTATCCGATTACTAAAACTCGTTTTTGTCCATCGAATGTAATGAGGTCGTTGATAACATTATAAAAATGTTGTGCTTCTCGATTGTATACAAATCGAGTTTGAAAATTATATCAGTAGACAATATAATTAATACAAAAGATAATAAATGTTTAATTTACAAAAGATATTCTCTAAAGAAATATCGTCAATATCATTGTCATCAACCTGTCCTCCACCACTGCTAGAAAAATTACAAATTACATGAAATATAGACAATCCTCTAGTTTGCTAGGGTGACGATATACTTTAAATGATCAGCAAAGATTAAATGCCGAAACTATTTTAAGCATAAATTGTGAATGTTTTAATCAGAAACGCTTTCTTTTTTTTTTTACTTAAACGTCATATGAACAGTCTTCATGGTAATAACATTGTCAATATGTCAAAACGTACTTACTATATTTATTTTTAAATAGCCATTACACTGCGATACATCCACTAAGGGTACATCAAGAATCTTTGTATAACCCGAGTATCTGTAATTGTTACATTTATTGTGACTCCTCAAATAGGATGTCATTCGATATTGTGTACCACGTTACGTTGATACTGATGTTAATTGCTAATTGACATTTTTTCAAAGATATGTTTGACGTTGTTAACATACAACGCCGCGTACAAGAAATGTATTATACCACCAGTTTCCATATAGTTAGCGTGGACACAAAATCTTAAAAATTGTAATCGTTACTTTATCACTGAACTTAAAATGTATTGAATTTTAGAAAGAGGGCAGTAAAAGGAGGATCTATTATAAATTCTCTCTAAATAAATGTATTTCTTCGCTCTGGTCGCAAGGCAAAGTGCGGCGTTGAGTTCCACCAATCAACACAAAATACTTCAAAATCGGTGGGAAAACATATTTTGAATAGGGAAAATATCTATAGCGTGAAATTGAAAGAACAAAGATTGTAATTGTTTTTATTTATTCAACAGTTGTCGTCCACATCTCGGCTTGCATAGACTTAATGACTTACATTATGATTTTTTTTTGCTTCACACTGTATACTGCATAATGCATATGGCTTACAATTGTGGTGGAACTGCATTGCATGTTGAGTGGCGGAACACAACCCCACAATTCAGTAATCTGAATTCTATTATTTAAATAAATTTTGACAAAAGAAGTTTTACCCACAGTTTTATTACACTGACATCAAGTTAGTTTTCAATTCCCCAGGTCTCTGCGAAACGATCCAAGCACGTTGTTTAAATGGTGATTACGGACGCCAAACTTTATTATTGCTAGAGCGTAACTCGATTAACTTTGTTTCTTTGAATGGAAATATTTTAATGGCAATTTCATTTTGTTTCTTTTGCAAAAAAAATGTAAGCTTTGAAAGAGAGTACTAAATGTTATTGAAAAGTATAAACATTTACTTATTTAGAAAACGAAACGAACGAAATTTGAACCCGCGCCTCTTGGACAGTTTCCGAGATTTTTATACGTTACGCTTTCCTTAGCTTAGATAAACACTTTAAAATTAATAAAGGCATGAAAGTAATTTACAGCATAATAAATTATTTTTTACAATCCTTAATCATCTCATATTTTTCGGAGTTGTTTGGGTATTCAGCAAGTTTGTCTTTTAATTTTGTGGGCAGCGTAGAGTTACGTTTTAAACGACAGGGCCTCAAAACTCAGATTAGATAATAAATCGATCTTAGAAATAAAAAAAATATTTTTATAATATAATATTAATGTTATGAAACAATAAATGTTGTGTAGAGACTATTTATCTCGAGATTCTAAATTTCATAAGATATTTTATACCGTGCATAAGGAATTTACGCTGCAATATCTCACCTGCAGCTGCTCTGACCGTGAGCAATGACGGAACAATTTCTGCAAAGTACAATTGTTTATATCTTGTTAACTAGCTTTAAACATGAAGGTTTTTAATCTCAATTTGTGGAGTAGGTAACTAAATTCTAATGATTTGTAGTTATAACAGCTTCAAACTGTATCCGGCATATACAAAGGTAGGAACAGGAAACCTGGAAATCTAGTGTTAACTACTAATTATCTAGTGTTAGTGTATGTGAATTGAGTTGCAGAGCTCAACGCCGCGCAACTCTCTTTGTTCCATTTATATGTTGTTTCTCTGCGCCACAATGTTTATTTATTCCGGTTCACCTTGTATCGTGCACATGGCAAGGTAGACAGCATACTTGGAAACCTAATGTTAAGATGTTCTGCCGAATTTGAAGCATTGCGTGTTAAGTGGCGGAACTCAACGCTGCGCGTTGCAGTGTTGCCAGAGCGAAGACATAAAAATACTAAATATTACATGTCCTCGAGTACAAATAAGCTTAAAGTTACACGCTCGTATTCCTTCACCACGACAGAACTCAATATATGTAAATAACTTTATGATAGCGTATACAATTAAATCAAAATTGCGTCTGATGGTTTATACGCAAGACAAGGCTCAAGGCTTTTCAAGTAAATTAATATAACAATTCTCATACATCAACAAAATGAACGCAGATCTAAAACAAAGCAAAACAGAGACTATTTACAATAATTAGAAGGCTGCCGTATAAATAAATGTACATATTATGCGAGCGTTAAGACAGTTCGGCGCAGGAACTTCTCAGTTTGGCAATTCGTATTCTAGGAAATGGAAATAATAAGGGAATAACTATTCCGTTTATTTAAGTTCCAAGCGCGTCCCTTGCAAGTTGATTTTATTATAACATTTAGCTCTTGAAAGTATCTTGAGAATTGCCGTAAACCTTCTAGAAGTAGTATCCGCTGTGCACAAGTCAGTACAAGTAGCGTGGGAATTTTGAAATTGAATTTTGTCTCTAGATATATGATTATTGTTTTAATTTAAATTATTTTGTCACCATAAATGCAGAAATATAAAGTACATAAAGTGTTAAAGACTGTGTTGGAGGATGACAGTTTATTTCACTTTCACACAAAAATTACTAAACAGCTTGAGATAAAACTTATATTTATATAGATTATACGTCAGAAGTCAGATTTTGTGTAATTTCAGAATATATTGAGTACTGCAAGGCCAAGTGTGTGTCACAAATACATAACATGAATTGTTCAAATTGTCACAATCAAAGATCCTATGACAATTTTGTAATTAATTGTATTAAGTATTAAAACATAAACAGTTTATTTTTTTTAAAACTTTGCCTATTTCTTATTTAATGTTAGGTTCAATTTTTCTGTTTGCAACTTAGATATTTTTTATCACAGAGGAAAGCTTACGTTAAAATACAAATAAAAAGTAAAAACTGAAAATCAGAGATTTAAAAAAGCTTTATTTATACTCTATTCCTAAAACATTTCTGTCACAAATACAAGTGGAGTAAAGCAGGCCTCGTAGGCTACAAAAAAAGTTTTTCTTTATTTACTATTATGCATAATTTACTATTACTTGTTTAAGTTATTTTAAAGTGAAAGACAGAGTTGTTTTTATTTTATTTGTGTAAAACAGTTAGTAGAGGGTTTGATTTCCACTTGGAGGAAAAGCGGTTTCAATTTCCACGCTCTGGTACTCAACAATATTTCTTTTTCTCCTTATCCTGTTATATTATATGGGACAAGGACCAGGAGTTATGGGTCAAGATAAATTTAAATCATCGATTAATTTAAAATCTTTACGCACACTCATTTTGGCATTAGTGAAGAGAGAATTTTGGGTATAGATTTGTTGACTTTACTTTACGATTAGATATGAAAGGCATAAAATTACAATATAATTCACCCTACTAACGTATCTAACAAAAACTTCCAAGTCTTCTATAATAAAAGTGTCTGAAGCATGCACTAAGAAAGTACTTATACGTAATTACAGATCTCTAAAAGGCTCTCAAATCGAGATCCACTGAAAGCAAACGGGTACTTCCCACTTTAAGTAGTTAAGAGTTACTGTATAGACTATAAAGACTATTGGCGGTTAGAAAATAGAAGTAATTTTACTTTTAAATGGGATATTTTTCTTAGTTGTTCGTTTTATAAAGTCATTATTGTAGAAGTTGTGTCACGTCGTGATGAGTGTGAGTTAGAATATGTCTACCGATTAAACTCACTGTACTAGTATTTTCAATTGATTTATTGACACAGTGCCTAGATGATCTCAGTCTATGCAATTCGGTGCACTTTATTCAGCTTCACGCTGTATCCCGTACATAGCAGGGTAGAGAAGGAACTTAGAAACCTAATATCACTCTTTTTTTCTATTGAGAACCTTCCATTCTCCACTTTCTGCAGACTTTGAAGCATTGCTTTTTGAGTGACGAAACTCAACATCGCCCTTTGACTCATTACAAGAGCGAAGAAATGAAACTATTAATATTTCCTCAAGTGAGTATCGAGCTCATACTGACACACTGTCGCGTTGACAGTTGTCGCACGCTTGATCTGCTATATCTCGGCAGGCTTAATTTTAATATAAATGCTGAGTAAAATTAAAATGTATTAAAAGTTTCATTACATTTAACATTGTAATATAAAACTAACTTACACTTAATACAGTATAATAAGTAAAGAAAACAGGCGTAACTTGTAATGGCGTTTACGAGTACATTCGTGAGTTAAGTATAGTTTGTCCCCAGCTGTTTTCTGGCTTTACGCCAATAAATTACTCAAGCTAAGGAATTAGAATACTTGGTATTGAATAAAAAATCTACTTCAGGTGAGACAACAATGTAACATTTTTAAATATTTCATATTAGTCAAATATTTATTGGAATTTTATATTAATTTTAAATGTATTTGGAAGTTTGAAGGTTTCCCATTCGAGGGAGCGACAAAGTGTGATGAGTGTGAGATCCCGCTACCAACACGTAATATCTTAAAATATGCCACTATGTGTATAATACTAAACAAAAATTATGGGTAAAAAATGTGCCTGTTAGATATATATTGATTGACGCTATATCTCACACAAGACAGAGTGCAGAGGAAACTTCGGAACCTAGTGTTAAGATACTCTGTTCCACTTTATATTTTTTGCTGCATTTCAGACATTACATGCTATAAATAATGAAAATATATCACCTCCTCGAGTGAAGATCGAATCTTCGACCTCTTTCGTTTTCAATCGTACGCTTGCGCCACCACGACAGGCTTCATATACATATTATGATTATAAAAAAAGTGTTCATATACATATTATGATTTATATTAATACCCGATCTACAATAAATTCTAATTCAAAAAGTATAATTTGTATGGATTAACCTCCTATAAAATGCAAAATCCGATTAACAACCAGTACGTGGGAAGATAAAACTAAGCGCTCTTTAAAATCTATTTAGAATCCCCTTTATTCTTGAGCACTATTTTATATTTTATTACTTCAACATCAACAATAAATGCCTTTTTCATGAATAAAATTTCTATAAAACATTAATTTTTCAGTTGATCCGCAGGGAGCAGTTATTTTATACAGTTAGAATATTAATTGTACTTATGTAGTAGCGAGGTCATCGTGGAGCAGCGTTAATAAACACGGTGATAGTGGGGTTTATCTCCAGAGAATATTTAAATCATTTTAATTTCTTACTTCTTGAAGACAAAATGCGGCGTTAACTTCCGCAACTAAATAAGTAATCTTTCAAAATATGGTCGACAATGAAGGACGGAGGTTGTAGTATTTGGATCACCTTTGCCTATACCTCTGCTAAAAGCGGGATACAAAGTGAAGATAAAAAATATTGGCGTAGTTTAAGTACAAATGATGTATATGAAAAAATAAAATATTGTTTATTTCCAATACTAGGTATTTATTTATTTAGGATCGTCAACAGAAGAAACACTACAATGAAGTCAAGTTAAAGTCAAGTCAATACATCGACTTCAATTAAGACTAAATATCATGTTTTCAATTTTAGACAATCACATCACGTTCTAACAAATTATTTATCGAATAGTTTTCTTTAGTTCATGAACTTCTTTACTTCTCAAAGGGTAGGACCTTTGCAACCTTTAAGCCCCGTGTAAAACATCTTTAGGAAAAAAAATATCTACAGCGTGAAATTGAAACAACAAAGATTGTAATTGTTCTTATTTATTAACCAGTTGTCGTCCACATCTTGGCTTACTTCGACTTTATGACTTATACTTTGATTGGTTTTTGTATACTGTATATGGCAGGGTAGGCAGAAAGAACTTGAAAACCTGTATTAAGGTCATCCCACTAAATTTTACCAAACAATAGGCATTGCATTTTAATCTCAGTAATCTAAATTCTATTATTTAAATAACTGGGTAAAACTTCTTTTGTGATCTTTTAGATCACAAAATAAGTATTATCCACAGTTTAATTACACTGACATCAAGTTATTTTTCAATTCGCCAGGTCTCTGCGAAACGATCCAAGCACGTTGTTTAAATGGTGATTACGGGCGCCAAACTTTTTTATAGCTAGAGAGAGACTCGATTAACTTTGTTTCTTTGAATGGAAATGTTTGAATGGCAATTTCAATTTGTTGCTATTGCAACAAAATTTATGTAAACGAAACGAATGAGATTTGAACCCACTCCTCGTGGAAGGATTCCAAGAGGAGCGATCAAATTTTTATGCGTTTCTACGTAAGTTTTTTTCTTTTTTAAGTCTGACTTAACCGTTAAAAAAAAGGGTATGGAAAATAAATAAATAAATGGAATGAAAAATAAACAATATAATAATTTCTTTTCACGAATCGTTGAATATTCCATACTTTTTAGAGTTTAATGGGATTTCGAGAAGATATGTTTTTTTTTTTTCAATTTTTGGTGCAGGGTTGAGTTACGCTACAACCCACAAGGCCTTATAAATCAGACTGATAATGAACAGGTCCTAAATAAAAAAAAATATTTTTTATATTATAACGTTAAGGATAAGAAAATCGTAAGATCATTACAATAAATGTTGTGCAGAGACAATTCATCTCAAGATTCTAAATTTCCTAAGATATTTTATATCGTGGATAAGGAATTTACGCTGTAATATCTCACCTGCAGCTGCTCTGACCGTGAGCAATGACGGAACAGTTTCTGCAAAGTACAATTGTTTATATCTTGTTAACTAGCTTTAAACATGAAGGTTTTTAATTTTAATTTGTGGAATATGTAACTAAAATGTAATGGTGTGTAGTCATAGAACCTTCAAGCCTAAAATGTATTTCATATAATGGAGTGTAGGCTGACGAAAGCTGGGAAACTACTGATACACGTTTTTGGCCGAATCTAGTTGCGGATCTCAACGCCGCGCTCTACCACAGAATTTAGAAACGAAAATATTAAATATTACATTTCCTCAAGTAGCAATAAGCTTACAGTTAAGTTAAGTTTACAGTTGCACGCTCGTATTCCTTCACCAAGACAGAACTCAATATGTAAGTAACTTTATGATAGTGTATTCTATTAAATTGCGTCTGATGGTTTATACGCAAGACAAGACTCAAGGATTTTCAAGTAAATTATTATAACAATTCTCATACATCAACAAAATGAACGCAGAACTAAAACAAAGCAAAACAGAGACTATTTACAATAATTAGAAGGCTGCCGTAAAAATAAATGTACATATTATGCGAGCGTTAAGACAGTTCGGCGCAGGAACTTCTCAGTTTGGCAATTCGTATTCTAGGAAATGGAAATAATAAGGGAATAACTATTCCGTTTATTTAAGTTCCAAGCGCGTCCCTTCCAAGTTGATTTTATTATAACATTTAGCTCTTGAAAGTATCTTGAGAATTGCCGTAAACCTTCTAGAAGTAGTATCCGCTGTGTACAAGTCAGTACAAGTAGCGTGGGGATTTTGAAATTGAATTTTGTCTCTAGATATATGATTATTGTTTTAATTTAAATTATTTTGTCCCCATTAATGCAGAAATATAAAGTACATAAAGTGTTAAAGACTGTGTTGGAGGATGACAGTTTATTTCACTTTCACACAAAAATTTTAAAAACAGCTTGAGATAAAACTTATATTTATATAGATCATACGTCAGAAGTCAGATTTTGTGTAATTTCAGAATATATTGAGTACCGCAAGGCCAAGTGTGTGTCACAAATACATAACACGAATTGTTAAAATTGCCACAATCAAAGATCCTATGATAATTTTGTAATGAATTGTATTAAGTATTAAAAACATAAAATTGTTTATTATTTTTAAAACTTTGCCTATTTCTTATTTAACGTTAGGTTAAATTTTTCTATTTGCAACTTAAATATTTTTTATCTCAGAGGAAAGCTTACGTAAAAATACCAATAAAAAGTAAAGAATGAAAATCAGAGATTAAAAAAGCTTTATTTATGCTCGTTTCCGAAAAGATTTTCAGCACAAATACGAGTGGAGTATCGCAGGCCTCGCAAGCTTTCAATAAAAGTTTTCTTTATTTACTATTACTTTCATATAACGATGCTGAGCATACATTGTTTGTGTTATTTTAATGTGAAAGACTGAGAGATGTTTTTATCTAATTTATGAATAACAGTTGGCAGTGGGTTTGATTTCCACTTGGAGGAAAAGCGATTTCAATTTCCACGCTCTGGTACTCAACAATATTTCTTTTTCTTCTTGTCCTGTTATATTATATGGGACAAGGACCAGGAGTCATGGGTCAAGATAAATTTAAATCATCGATGAATTTAAAATGCTTACACACACTCATTTCGGTATTAGTGAAAAGAAAATGTCGGCTAGAGATTTATTTACTTTACTTTACGATTAGATATAAAAAAAAAACAATATAATTTACTAACCGTATCTAACAATAACTTCCAACTCTTCTATGATAAAAGCGTCTGAAGCATGCACTAAGAAAGTACTTATACGTAATTACAGATCTCTAAAAGGCTCTCAAATCGAGATCCACTGAAAGCAAACGGGTACTTCCCACTTTAAGTTGTTAAGAGTTAGTGTATAGACTATAAAGACTATTCGCGGTTAAAAAATAGAAGTAATTTTACTTTTAAATGGGATATTTTTCTTAATTGTTTGTTCTTTAAAGTCATTAATGTAGAAGTTTTGTCACGTCGTGATGAGTGTGAGTTAGATTATGTTTGTCTACCGATTGAACTCACTGTACTAGTATTTTCAATAGATATAATTGACACAGTGCCTAGATGATCTCAGTCTATGCAATTCGGTGCACTTTTTTCAGCTTCACGCTATATCCTGTACATAGCAGGGAGGAAGGAACTTAGTAACCTAATATTACACTTTATTTGACTACATTCAACTTGTATTATAATTGAAAACTAACTTAAGGGTAATGCGGTACAATAAGTTAAAAAAACAGGCGTAACTCGTAATCACGACATGCAATCAAAGTTCACTATTGTTTGTACCCAGCTGTTCTCTGGCTCTACGCCAATAAAACTACTCAAGCTAAGGAATTAGCCCCAAGTATTGAATATTAAATCTATTTCAGGTTTGAGATGTTAAATTTTCAAATATTTTACATAATTAAAATATATATTTATTTTGTTTTCAAGTTATTATAAGCTTGACGGTTCGATCCCAGTCGAGGGAGAGACAATGTGTCATGTAGATCCCGGTACTAACAGGTAATTAAAAAATAGCCGGTGCGTATGATACGTCGCTATGTGTGTGATACTAAAAAATATACTGTTAAAAAATGTGTCTGTTAGATATATATTGATTGACGCTATATCTCACACAACACAGAGTGCAGAGGGAACTTCGATTGAATTCTATATTTTTCGTGCTATAAATAATGAAAATATATAACCTCCTCGAGTGAACATCAAATCTTCGACCTCTTTCATTAACAATAGTACGCTTGGGCCCCTGCGCCACGACAGGTTTCAATATTTTATTATGATTATAAAAAAAAATTCATTTCTTTGCTCTGGTAATAAGGCAAAGCGCGGCGTTAGGTTCCGCCACTCAACACACAATGCCTCAAATTTGGCGGAAAGTGAGGAACAAAAGTGGTACGGAGTGTCTTAACACTAGGTTCCCGGGTTCCCTCTGCCTACCCTGCCTCGTGCGGGATACAGCGTGAAGCTGAGAGAGAGGGAGAGAGAGACATATTATGATTTATATTAATACTCGATCTACAATAAACTATAATTCAAAAAGTATAATTTGTATGGAATAACTTACTATAACATGAAAAATCCGATTATCAACCAGTACGTGAGATGATAAAAATAAGCACTCTTTAAAATTTATTTAGAATCTATTTAGTCTTGTGCACTATTTTTTATTTTATTACTTCAACATCAACAATAAATTGCTAATAACATAAAACATTAGTTTTTAAGTTGATTCTCAGAGAATAGTTATGTTATACAGTTAGAATACTAATTGTACTTATGTAGTAGCGAGGTCATCGTGGAACAGCGTTAATAAACACGGTAGTGGGATTTATCTCCAGGGAATAATTAAATCATTTTAATTTCTTACTTCTTGTAGACAAACTGCAGTGTTAACTCAATACGGAATATTTAGAAATATGGTCGGAAGTGAAAGACGGAGTTCATAGAATTTAGATCTCCTTTGCCTATAACTCTGCTTAAAGCGGGATACAGAGTGAAGATAAAAAATATTGATGTAGTTTAAGTACAAATGTTTTATATGTAAAAATAAATATTTTGTTTATTTCCGGTACTAGGTATTAAGTTATTTAGGATCGTCAACAGAAGAAACATTACAAAATAATCAAGTCCAAGTCAAGTCAATACATCGACTTGAATTAAGACTAAATGTCATGTTTTTCAATTTTAGACATTTAATAGTTATTTTCAGTCCATGAACTTCTTTACTTATCAAAGTGTAGGCCTCTTTGAGAAGCGCCGTGCAAAATGTAGTTTTCTAATGGAAAATCGAGTACTCCATTATTCATCAAACCACATCGAAAAATATCCTACAGAAATACTAACAACATAAGTAACATAAATATTTTACAGACAATAACTGAGAAAGGATAACAAATGCCAACGCTTGATTTCATAAACGATATTTTATTAGCTTCACGCTGTATTAAACATATAACAACGTGGACATAATGAACCTAGGAACATTCTGTTTTTTTTATATTAAAAATATTTAAAGGATTTTAGGAAGAAAAGATTTATAAAAAAAGTAAGTGATAAGAGAGATAGGGGGAGACTTCATTTGACTTTTGAAACTATATAGTATTTATGATACTGAAGGAAAATTTATTTGCGCTTCACGGTCGCGTCACGACGATCTCATAATATAATATCAAAAAATCCAATATAAGAACTAAATTATATGATATCGTCCATTTACTAGAGTTTGACTTTGAAATCGTATTTTTTCTAAATTTCTTTTATAAATAAGAGTAAATAACAGTTACGTTCTATATATTCAATATTAACATTTATAATAATGGCAAAGCTTATAACTTTTAGAAAAACATGTTTATCATACACTACAAAATTGCAAGAACTACATACTGCCTATTAAGTGATTTAAACAAGAAGAGAAGTGGAGTATTATTCAAATATGAACAATATACTGCAGCGTGCACCGCCCACGACGAGTTTAGCCCGTTAATGGCTTATTAATACGTAAATTGTGGTTCATTTGGTTGATTACAGTGTTCCTAAGTGCCTTCTTGCTCCAAAACGGATGTAAATCAAAAATTTAAATATCTTATGGTAGTCTGGTTATGAAAGCAACTAAATTTGACCGAATATATTATTATTATAATAATTAGTGTTTCGTTTGGTTTTATGTTGGATTTGTGTTAACCGTTAACTAACGGAGCTCAACGCCGCCAATTTAGAATACAGTGCCTCAAAACAAAAAAAAACTTATAGGATCATTTTGTTGGTCGGCCAAGACTATTAATCGTGAGATTGTGTGAAAGTGAAAGATAAAATTATTGTCAAATATCCAGGTCGATGGAGTTCTTCGAGTATAAAAAAATTAAGCTTCTAACAACAGAATCAAAAGATACAAGTAGTTTTTTCGATTGTGCATGCTTTACTTGTTGATTGACACTCATCCACATACACTAGTTGATTGGCAGAGATCTTTTAAAGATATAAGTCCACCTATGTACACTAACTGTTTTTCTTTAATATTTTTGTTTCTTATGTTTCTATTACTATGAAGAATATTATTAATTATAGTAATTCGTCACGTAATCAAAACCTATAGGGTACTTCACGTGTTCCTACAGTTATGAAATTTAACTACAACGTGATAACATATAAAATAAGTTTAGAAAAAATCTAGAAAAAGAACTAGCTATTTCATAGAAAAAACAGTTATAAAGTTATATTTGTAGTTTATTCCATCCACACAAGTATAGATATTAACAACCAATACAAACTTATAATTTTGTTTTATTTCATACAAAATGAGTGCATATGACTGAAAAACTAAGTTTGTCAATTTTTATCTTTTTTTGCTATATACATTGTCCAATCATGTTTTTTTAACCCGGCGAGCGTAAGGTTAATATTTATTACATTGAGCGTAAGCTGGGTGTAACAAACCCATATACTGAGCTAGATATTTTAATGTGTTCATAATATTTTTATATGTTTTTATTTACTAGTACAATTATGTAATAACCCAAGAACTGATTGGGAAGGAAAAATAAAGTAAACAAATATTTTTAAATCTTTATTTATGAAATTAACAAAAATATTTTCTTTCATTTAAACAAAGTGTAACACTTAGTATTATAATTTTATAAAAAAAAGAAACTAAAAAAAAACAAAACGAATAGCTTTTACTTCTAGCTTATAAAATTAGGAAACATATGAGATCAAAACTTTTACTATATAGTTATTCAGAGTTCTCGTAATCATCTTCAGTTTGAGCGCAATCTTGACACGTGAAAACAGCATGTTCCACACATAAATTGCGATTGCATTTATAACAAGTGTGTTTAGTCTTGCGATCTTTTTTAGTAGGGCATATTTGACATCTCCTGATAGGCTTAGGAACTTTATTTGGAGGTCGTTGTGAGTGTGAGGGTTCACCCACTTGGTCCAAAATTCGTTTGCGAAGCTCTCGGGGTAAATGCTGATTTTCCTTTCTGTTTTGTAAATGTTCTGAAACCAATCCAATACCCAGGTCTCTAAGAAAATTTCGGCGTGACAAATTGCTACTATTATTGGACTTGTAAACTATTATGCTATTTATACCAGCCATGTTCAAAACTGCATAGAAAATCACCATTGGCCAGCGCTTTGTATTTCGCGAAACATCGTAGTTGGTGCACAGCTCATCTACAACATCAACGCCTCCCTTGGTTTGATTATAAAAAATAATCATTTCTGGTTTTTGTGTGCCATTAGTATCAGCAACAACGCTATCATCGTGATGTAATGTTGACATCAACAAAACAACCTTGTTTTTTTTTGGCACATGGGACAATAAAGATATATCCTTTTGAAATCCAAACACTGTGCTGGGGATCTCTCGGTTACGCGTTTGGAGCATCTGACTTGGAATCTCGGGCTTAATTTTTCGAACAGTGCCTGTG
Organism: Eueides isabella; assembly: GCA_019049475.1. Classification (NCBI taxonomy): domain Eukaryota; kingdom Metazoa; phylum Arthropoda; class Insecta; order Lepidoptera; family Nymphalidae; genus Eueides; species Eueides isabella. The sequence goes on from CM032401.1 coordinate 11,080,293, forward strand.
CTTGTCAAACGATGTTCCTTCAATAAGTGTAACATCAACGGATAACTGGTAAACCAGTTATCAAAGGTGACATTGCGATTGGTTTTGGAAATTGGAGCCACAAGTCTGTCCACAACATCATAAGCTTTGTTACTGAGAGCGTAAGGGCCTGTTGGTTGTTTTCCTGGGTAAATTTCAAGATTGATGACGTAAAACGACTTTGCATCAACCAAGGCATATATTTTCAAGCCATATTTGTTTGGCTTATTGGGCATATACTGGCGAAAACTGCAACGGCCTCGAAACGATGGAAGTTGTTCATCTATAGTTGTATACTCAGATGGTGTATAAACAATTTGGCAATTTGCTACGAACTTCTCGAAAAAAGAACGAATGGCAGCCAAATTATCAGTAGCTTTTCTTTCGCTCCGAGTATTCTTATCATCAAACCGTAAACAGTTTTGAATAAATTGAAATCTCTTCAAAGTCATCGTTGTCCTAAAAATCTCAACCCCTGATCCATCACTTCTCCACAGATCCTTCAAATTCAGCTTATTTGCTTTGAACTGTCCTGCAAGATACAAGAGACCGATAAAAGCCTTTAATTCTGACGATGACAAGTCTGCCATGATATATTTCTTTACGTGACTATTTTCAAAAGCAGTTCTCTTCAGATTTATTTGACTATTTGTATGTAACAATATTTCTTGCAAAATCTCATCAGTAAGAAAGAGTTTCCAACATTCAACAGCTGTCTTTGCATTTTTGCCAATATCTTTTACGCCCTGCCTTTCCCTTATAATGTTTTCTGATCTCGTACGCACGTTAGACCTTTCTGGTACACTAAACCACTTTGTACCATTCTTTCCAGTAAAATATGGTCTGTTATCATTGCTTTCACGTTCTTCAGATCCCTCAGCTTCGTTTTCTTCCTCATTCGGTAATCCTACCTCTTGTTCCAAATCACTTTCAGAGCTTCTTTGGCCAACATTATCAATTTCGAAGTCACTACCAGAATCATCACAAGAATCATCCTGATCAGCTGCTTCGAAAACCCTCAATAATCTTCTTTGGGTTTCTTCGTATGACATATTAATTATTTAGCTGAAAAAAAAAAATAAAAACTAAAATATAACGAATATAAAACAAAAAGTATTTACTCGAATTTGTAACACGAAGCGTAAGGTGGGTGAAACTTACCCGGCCGCAACTTTGACAACATCTAAACACCTCGCCAGTCGGCTGTCAACTGCGGCATGAAACACAACGAATGCCTACCTCCCCCCGCGCAGCTACTCAGACGCACAACTTATTTTGACGTACGGAATAGAAAATATCAAACGGTTTATTACAGGCTGGGTGAATTTCACCCAACCTTACGCTCGCCGGGTTAATAGATAAATCTGACTCGCCCATGACCAGTTTTTTTAGCATATTATATAAACAAATGCATAAAATGCAACCATTGCTTTTGTTGAATTTACAATTTAAGAATTATGTTAATTTTTTCTATGTTAATTTCTCACTATAGAGCATTTATGTATATATTCTAAAGAATATTTTCTAGAAGGTTTCTCATTATTGCACACTTTTTATATGCAATAAATATAAAAAATAAACATATTTAAAAATATGAAACACTTAAAAAGAAACTAAATAAAAAAAATCACATCCCTTCTTACCACAGGGACACAAGCATGTGACTATAAACTTCACAAATAACTAACTTATAAGATGTAATCTAACATCCTTTATAACATTTAATTTTATAAAGGATGTTCGGTTGAATCACATTAATTTTCAATAAAATACAGCTTGGTTTTAGCTTCATACTGTCCACAGCATGGTAGGCAGAGGAAACTTGGAAACCAAGTGTTTTGACACTCTAATCCTATTAACACACTTACATTTCCCGTTTACCACAGAGTTTGAGACATTTAGCGTAGAATACTTGATTAATAATTTATGTCAAACTGTAAATATTTGATAAAAAAAAAGAAAATAGTTAAACAAAAAATAAGGAATAACTTTAGTGAAACTTGTCATTTCTTGTTTTGAATAAAGTATTTGAATTTGAATTTAAAATTGCGGAACGAAATGCCACTTTCATATACGAGTAGCTACTTAAGCTTAAATAATCATAAAAAGAGGCATAAAACTGATATCTTTTGAAACAATCTATCGTAATCATGATCTATACTTAATTAATTCTCGTTATCGAATTCTGCAACAAAAGGACATAGATACATATAACTGTTCCATACTAGTGTGTAACACTTAAAATGCATGAATAGCGCTTGAATCTCAATGTGTCGCTAACAATGGTGATCCAGACCAGAAACTTATTGAGCTCAATTCAAAAGCCTCACTGAATGTACAATTATAACGTATTAAACATTGGCTTAGTTGCGGTTTTGTAATCAGCGTATTATTTCATTTGAACAGAGTTTTAGAGTAATATTAATATTGATTTGATTGAATTGACATTGGACGTAAATTGTATGTTATTTTATAGAAGCCTATTTGAATGGAACGTTCTTGTTAATTATTGTACGAATGTTACAAATTTATGAATAATTGTGGGGCATTTGAACAGTTTATGTAATACTTTGTTTTATATAGCGCAATAGATATATGTAAATAAATGAAATAATTTCATTATTTACTAACTCACACTGTCAAATTATTTTGTATTATATATGAGTGTGATACATATGTATATAAATGGATAATATTCCATCTCAAAACGGAATCTTTTTAGTATTTACACATGGCAGTACAGGAGCGTTTTTTAATTATACTTTTATATTTAGCTTCCATTTTCACTTCATTTTGTAGTGTTTATCTACATTTAAGAAAGTACTTATTTAGAAAACGTATAAAAACTTTAAATAGCGGTTTTAAACTCGCATCTATTGGATGTATTTCAAGATTTATTTCAAACTCAACCAAGACACTCCGTTCTTCCCTATATTTCTTATATAAGATACTGCCTGTTAAATATATAATTGATCAAATCATATTACACTACGTTACTAAGAATATACAAATTTTGAATATTCTAATAATTCTCATAAAAAAATTCATTAGTCACACAGTTAGTATAAAAGCTCATCAAACTGTACATTCAGCAACCCTTCCGATACATTCTCTCATGGACATCAATTAATCTTATATTCATCAGGTCAAAGCCCTCAATTTGGTGTTGACGATAACAGATGACTCTTTGTCATATCTGATAAAATGTGCCTACGTTCTTTACAAAGGAAATCGAAAGTCATTACCAAACTTAGTATTGATAATGAAATTGCATAGTATTGTTAATGAAATTAAATTTTGGCTGTAATGGCGTAGAGGTAAAAGTGTTCTGTTGTAAATGTAACAGGTTGTGGGTTCAATTCTTCATCCGATGTGGTGAATTATTTTATATTTCCATATAAGCTGAGAGAGAGGGGGATAGAGACATATTATGATTTATATTAATACTCGATCTATAATAAACTTTAATTCAAAAAGTATAATTTGTATGGAATAACTTACTTTAACATGAAAAATCCGATTAACAACCAGTACGTGGGAAAATAAAACTAAGCACGTTTTAAAATTTATTTAGAATCTTCTATAGTTTTGTGCACTATTTTATATTTTATTACTTCAACATCAACAATAAATTGCTTTTTCATGAATAAAATTTCAATAAAACATTAGTTTTTCAGTTGATACACAGAGAACAGTTTTGTTGTACAGTTAGAATACTAATTGTACTTATGTAGTTGCAAGATCATTGTGGAACAGCGTTAATAAACACTGTGGTAGTAGGGTTTATCTCCAGGGATTATTTAAAATATTTTCGTTTCTTACTTTTTGTAGACAAAATGCGGCGTTAACTTTCCCTATTCAATACAGAATGTTTCGAAATATGGTCGGAAATGAAGGACAAAGTTCACAGGATTCGGATCTCTTTTGCCTATCTACCTCTGCTAAAAGCGGGATACAGAGTGAAGATAAAAAAATATTGCAGTGCAGTTTAAGTACAAATGTTTTATATGTAAAAATAAATATTTTGTTCGGATCGTCAACAGGGGTCAAGTTCAAGTCAAGTCAATACATCGACTTCAATTAAGCCAAAATGACATGTTTTTCAATTGTAGACAATCACAATATGTTCTATTAAATTATTTATATTAAAGATTAAAAATGATTGTACAACAAGTCATAGTTATCGAATAATTTTCTTTAGTTCATAAAGTTCTATACTTCTTAAAGGGAAGAAGAAGCCCTGTGCAAAATGTAGTTTTCTAATGGCAAATCGACTACTCCATCATTCATCAAACTACATCGAAAATTCTCGTACAGAAATACTAACAACGTAAACAACATAAATATTTGTTCAACATTTTCCATCGATTTTATAGACAATAACTGACAAAGGATAATAAATTTTGTTGTGCACTTCTTTGTATACTCTTCATGCACTGGCTCGACAACTAACGATGTACGCAGGCGGCATGCCCGCTCTCGCCGGTGGCTAGCGTAGTAATAAAGTTCCACGCCCCACCACACCGTAAGCACGAGACAGTGTATAGCTATTACTATAGTTATAGCTTAAACAAACACTACATCCCTTTCTTATCAAAATTTTAATATAAATTAGAATGTGTGCATATTTCAATCATATTCAAATTTAACAAACATGAACTGAATTATGGTTTAAAGTAATTTTATTGGTTTTCATTATTTTCATGATGTTAAGTTTCATCTTCTTGATCTTTACCTACCGCTTTCCATTGTCCTTCTATTCCTTTTAAATGTAAAATATTTCTTCTTAAGCTTTGTCCAGTTTCTTCGTTCCTGATTGTTATGTGTCTCTTATTTGTCTTTTCCACAATAAGTGGTGTTTGGTTATAATTTAAAGAAAGCTTATTTGTCTTGTTAGTTTCTTTCACATACACTTTGTCTCCTTCATTTAATTTTGAATCCCGCGCACATCGCCTCTTATCTCCGTAATCCTTTCCTTTTTGCTTTTGTTCTCTGTCCTTGTCTCTTATTTCTGTGTCATCCACCTTGTTACTTATGTCTTGAATTGTTGGAATTTTATCTTTGTTTAGTCTTCTGAAGAATAATTCTGTTGGTGTTTTTCCCGTCACAGGATGTGGTGACGAGTTATACACCATCAGGAATTCATTTAAACATTCGTGTAAGTCTTTTTTCTCGAGTTTACCAATCTTTAAACGATTCAATGTGTCCAGATTTTCCTCTCTACTTCGCCATTTTTCTTACGCCAGTAGGGGATAGTATTAAACAGGAGTATGTTACAATCTTTGCAGAATGTTTTCAACTCTTCACTAACGAACTGTCGCCCGTTATCGGCTGTAATTGATGAGGTATAGCCCAAACGGCTAAATACTTCTTTTAAAAATCTGATTATAACAGCGCTTGTAATTATTTTCGTAATTCTAACCTCTTTGTAGCGGCTGTAATAATCTACTATCACTAATATGTAATCACCACTTGGCAATGGACCGAGTAAATCTATGGCAATATCCACCCAAGGTGATTCCGGCAGCTCGAGACGTTTCATGGGTGCAGGCGGATTTGGCAATCCAACCAATGTACATCCTTTACAACTCTTCACTAAGGTTTCGGCATCTTTATCTATTCTTGGCCACCATACTTTGCTTCTCAAACGACCCTTCATCGCCACAATCCCTGGGTGCCCCTCATGAGCTGCATCTAAAACATTCTTTCGGAGCCTAGATGGTATGACCAACTTGTTACCTCTTAAAAGTACGTTGTCAAAAAAACAAAGTTCATTTTCAAATATTTTAAATCCTTTTATGCTATCGTCCCATTCATTACTGTAAATGCCCTTTTTTACTTTCAGTATTTCTGGATCTTCTTCATAGTGCAATTTAATCTCAGCCATAGAAACTGCTCGAGGTCTTGCATTCTCCATAATTTGTTAGACATGTTCATCACTTTTGGCCGTTGGATGAATTGCATATTTACACAGCCGCGAAAACTGATCCGCTATATTAGACTTACCACGCTTATATATGATATTATAACGGTAAGCCTGAAGCCTTAATACCCATCGCTCAATTCTAGCGCATGGTTTTGATTTTGCTCCGATCAAAACTTCCAACGGTTTATGGTCCGTGATAAGGTCAATTTTTTTACCAAATAGAAACACACTAAAGTGTTCTATAGCCCAAACTAAGGCAAGAGCCTCTTTCTCAGTTTGGCTACACTTTCGTTCACAGTCTGATAACGTACGATTCCCATATGCAATAATTCTAGGGCCCTTGTCATCAATTTGTACTGATACTGTGCCTAGCACTACTGGGCTAGCGTCAGCTATAACTTGAGTTTTGTTATTTACATCATAATAACCCAGTGTTTGAATTTTCGTCAACGTTTCTTTTAATGAAGTAAAAGCATGATCTTGTTCAGCTGTCCAAAACTCTTCTATGTTTGTATTTTTACCGAACTTCTGTCTCAATAGCTTCTCTAAGACTCTGTCATCTTTGCCATATTCGGTATCCACTTGTTGATATAATTGACGAGGCCTAAAAAGCTCTGTAGCTCCTCTATGGTTTTTGGAACCCTAAATTTGGATACACTATCTATATATTTATTTAATGGCCTGACACCCTGGGGGGTCAGCTCGTGTCCCAGAAAATTAACTTTTTTGACTTTATATAGGCATTTGTCTTTATTAAGAAGAACATTATTTTCCTTGAGAACTTGTAATTCTTGTTTAAGACGAAAATCATGTTCTTGCTCTGTTTGGCCGTAGATAAGGATATCATCAATAAAATTTATAGCTCCATCACATTTCAGAAGCAATTTTTTTAGTATTGTTTGAAATAACTCTGGTCCACAAGTGATACCGAACATAAGGCGCTTATATCTGTAAAGACCTTTGGAACTAATAAAAGTTGTGATGTGCCTTGAGTCTACATGCAGTTCCACTTGATGGAATGCGTTCTTAATATCCAATTTGGTAAAATATTTGGCTTTTCTTATCCTTGGCAAAAGATGTTCCATGGAAGGTAATGGATGGTTCTCACGCAAAATGGCCATATTGGCTCGTCTCATATCTATACATAGGCGTAATTCTCCATTATCTTTTAATATGGGTACTATTGGAGATATCCATTTCGATGGTTTATGGACTTCTTCTATTATGTCACTTTCTAATAGTTCTTTAATCTTCATTTCAATCTTTTCTTCAATTGGTATAGGTATATGTCGATATGGCTGAGAAACGGGCTTTTGCGAATTATCCATAGGAATATGTACCAAAACATTTTTAAATTTTGGGAACGGTTCATTATTAATATTGTTGATGTCAACACCTAGTCTTAGGACACCTAGATTTATGGCGCTATCTTTCCCTAATAAGTTTCTAGACCCATTCGCGATGACATATAGTATTGCGCGCACTATTCGGTTATTCACTTTGATTGTTGTCTCAAATGACCCTAAAATTTTTAGAGGTGTTTTACTGCCGTATGCCAAAAGCATTTTTCCAGGTTTTTTATTGAGGCTTATATATGTTACTCCTTGCGCTTTTAACATTGTCCATGTTTCATCTGTTATTAGATTATACTTTGATCCAGAGTCAATCAACATATTTGTTTTTATACCGCCGACATCACAATCTATATTCGCATCATTGTTAATATTAAAAACGTAATCAACTTCTTCATCTGTAATATTATTAACTTCTCTCCGTTTCTTCCAATACTTCGATAGTCTTTCTTCTTTTTGCATATTATTTTCTTCTATTTTTCTCTTTCTTTGTAGTTGTGATTTGCAATATTGTCGAAAGTGACCCAATTTCCCGCAAAAATGACAAGTTTTTCCGATTGCCGGGCAATTCTTATCATTCGAGGCGTGCTTAGAATTACCACACCTACCGCACCCTTTATCCGAATTAGTTTTGTAATTTTTGGTTTCAAATTTTGAAATATTTTTATTCCTAGTGGTAGAAAGAATAGCATTAAGGTCATGGTTCTTATTCTGTTGCCCATACTCTTCTAATTGTCTACTAACCACTTCCAACGTGTTAGCTTCCGTAATTATCTTATCTAACGTTATACTATCCCCAATTGTCAACATTTTTTTCCTTAAATCCGTCGATAAACATTTCTCTGTAACTTGATCTATCAAATGTTCTTCAGGTTTATCAAATTGGCATTTCTCCGCTTGATTCCTTAACCTAACAACGAACTTTTCAAACTTTTCCCCATCTTCCTGTCTGATTATGCGGAAAACGTGCCTTTCATAAACCTTGCTCTGTTTAGGTGTAAAATAATCATTTAGTTTCTGTATCGCTATTTCAAAAACATTGTTATCATTTGTCGGTTCTACATTAGCCCCAGGTAAGTTATAGAATATATCTTGCAGGTTCGATCCACCAAGCAATAGTAGTGTCGCCCTTTTCTTTACTGGTGTCGTAATATCCGTTGCTTCTAAGTAAATGTTTAGGGAACGTTTCCATTTTGCCCATCGCTGTCCTAAAGAAGCATTGTCGCCTTCTAAATCAAGTCTTTCTAATGATGGTAAGTTGCTAGACATCGTGATGGGTGTGTTGGGACGACCTGAAATTCAAAATAATTTTCCCCAATTAGCGGGGACACCTTCGGTTGTAGGCTCTGTAAGTACTTACTTTGTACAATTTGTTTCCAATCCAATGGAGGTACATTTGTACCAAGCGTTTCCAATTTAATGGGGGTACATTTGTACCAAGCGTTTCCAATTTAATGGGGGTACATTTATACCAAATGTTACCAATTTAATGGGGGTACATTTGTACCAAGTGTTTCCAATTTAATGGGGGTACATTTGTACCATATGTTTCCAATCTAATGGGGGTACATTTGTACCAAGTATTTCCAATTTATTGGGGCATTTAATGCCAATACTAAATTAAATAGGATCAATCAGAGTAACTTTCAGTACCCACTTACACATAAAATAGCAATAGACCTTCTACTAAATAATTAGTAGATATTATATTTTACTTATTACCTATGTATGATTCGCTAGCTTGTTGATAGTCGGAAGTAATCTATGCAAAGTAGCTATAAAATAAACATAGCTACTAGCCATATATATGTACACATACACACACACATACACACATATATTTATACATATACAAGTATATATAATAATTTAAAATAATATTAATTTGATGTCATCCAAACGTAAATAAATAGTTTTAATCTGCTTTAACTCTATTCATGAAATTGTTGTAAACTTATGAATTTTTAAAAATCCTACCGACATAAATAATACTTCGTTCTCTTTAATTTATTACTATTATTCCTTTATGTGTAAGTAGATATCTGACTGACTGTCCTATTCTGAACGAACGCATTTAAATATATAATAATTCATTCAGCTAAAATTGCTATCGATATCACCTATAGTGACCTCAATTACTATCTTTTTTTTTTTTTAATAAAATCTGACTGACCTTTATCCTCGTCGCCACTTGTTGTGTACTCCTTCGTATACTAATGTAGCACTGGCTCGACAACTAACGATGTGCGCAGGCGACCCGCCCGCTCCCGCGGGTGGCTAGCGTAGTAATGACGCCGCCCCCCCCGCCACACCATAAGCACGAGACAGTGTATAGCTATTACTATAGTTATAGCTTAAACAAACACTACAAGTCCTAACGCTTAATTTTGTAAATGATATTTATTTAGTTTCGCGCGGTATTATACATATAACAAGGTGGGCATAGGGAACCTACGAACATTCGGTTTTTTTATATTAACAAATATTCAACGGATTTTAGAACGAATGTTGTTAGAACGAATGTTATGATTTTAGAACGAATGTTGTTCTGTATGTAAATAAATATGTCGTAGCAAGCGTATAAGAATTTCGAAGGAGCTTGATGAGAACGAATGGTTTAGTTGGTCAGAGCGCTTGAACGGTTTTCCAGAGGCGCAGGTTCAAATTTTGCTTCGTTCAAAGATTTATACGCTTTTTAAATTTAAGTTTAGTATTTTCTGTCCTAAGTGTAGAATAACACTTTAAAACATAGTAAAAATATTAAAATAAATAGTATTCTCTCTTGCCAAACGATAATTCTTACGAGTTGTCTTTGGGTAGCGGAAATTTGTAAAAATCTCCCTACAGAGATGCTAACAACATAAATAAGTTGTAACAAGCGTTTAAGAATTTCGACGGAGCTTGGTGAGAACGAAAGGCTTAGTTGGTCAGAGCGCTGGAACGGTATTCCAGAGGCGCGGGTTCAAATCCTGCTTCGTTCAAAATTTTTATACGCTTTTTAAATTTAAGTTTAGTATTTTCTGTGGAATAACACTTTAAAACGTAGTAAAAATATTATAAGGACTACGTACTGCCTATTAAGTGATTTAAGCGAGAAGAGAAGTGGAGGATTTAGTCCGTAAATTAATACGTAAATTGTGGTTCATTTGGTTGATTACAGTGTTCCTAAGTGCCTTCTTGCTCCAAAACGGATGTAAATCAAAAATTTAAATATCTTATGGTAGTCTGGTGACGAAAGCAACCAAATTTGACCGAATATATTATTAGTTTAGAGAATAATTAATGTTTCGTTTGGTTTTATGTTGGATTTGTGTTAACCGTTAACTAACGGAGCTCAACGCCGCCAATTTAAAATACAGTGCCTCAAAAAAAAAAAACTTATAGGATCATTTTGTTGCCCGTGTGTTGGTCGGCCAAGACTTTTAATCGTGAGATTATGGGAAAGTGAAAGATAAAATTATTGTCAAATATCCAGGTCGACGGAGTTCTTCGAGTATAAAAAAATTAAGCTTCTAACTCAACAGAAACAAAAGATACAAGTAGTTTTTTCGATTGTGCATGCTTTACTTGTTGATTGACACTCATCCACATACACTAGTTGATTGGCAGAGATCTTTTAAAGATATAAGTCCACCTATGTACACTAACTGTTTTTCTTTAATATTTTTGTTTCTTATGTTTCTAGTACAATGGATAATATTAATAATTATACTAATTTGTCACGTAATCAAAATCTATAGGGTACTTCACGTGTTCCTACAGTTATGAAATTTAATTACAAAGTGATAACATATAAAATAAGTTTAGAAAAAATCTAGAAAAAGAACTACCTATTTCATAGAAAAAACCGTTATAAACTTATATTTGTATCCATATATTATACTTCATCCACAAAACTCTAGATATTAAAAACCAATACAAACTTATAATTTTGTTTAATTTCATACAAAATGAGTACATATGACTGAAAAACTAAGTTTGTCAATTTTTATCTTTTTTTGCTATATACATTGTCCAATCATGTTTTTTTAATAGATAAATCTGACTCGCACATGACCAGTTTTTTTAGCATATTATATAAACAAATGTACAAAATGCAACCATTGCTTTTATTGAATTTACAATTTAAGAATTATGTTATTTTTTTCTATGTTAATTTGTCACTATGGAGCATTTGTGTATATATTCTAAAGAATATTTTCAAGAAGGTTTCTCATTGTTGCACACTTTTTATATGCAATAAATATAAAAAATAAACATATTTAAAAATATGAAACACTTAAAAAAAACTAAATAAAAAAATCACATCCCTTCTTACCACAGGGACACAAGCATGTGACTATAAACTTCACAAATAACCAACTTACAAGATGTAATCATTCAACCTAACATCCTTTATAACATATAATGCTATAAAGGATGTTCGGTTGAATCACATTAATTTTCAATCAAATACAGCTCCTTGGCTCCTCCTTTTAGCTTCATACTGTCCACAGCATGGTAGGCAGAGGAAACTTGGAAACGTGGAGTTTTGACACTCTAATCCTATTAACATACTTACATTTCCCGTTTACCACAGAGTTTGAGACATTTAGTGTAGAATACTTGATTAATAATTAATGTCAAACTGTAAATATTTGATAAAAAAAAAAAGAAAATAGTTAAACAAAAAATAAGGAATAACTTTAGTGAAACTTGTCATTTCTTGTTTTGAATAAAGTATTTGAATTTGAATTTAAAATTGCGGAACGAAATGCCACTTTCATATACGAGTAGCTACTTAAGCTTTAACAATCATAAAACGAGGCATAAAACTGATATCTTTTGAAACAATCTATCGTAATCATGATCTATACTTAATTAATTCTCGTCATCGAATTCTGAAACAAAAGGACATAGATACATATAACTGTTCTATACTAGTGTGTAACACTTAAAATGCATGAATAGCGCTTGAATCTCAATGTGTCGCTAACAATGGTGATCCAGACCAGAAACTTATTGAGCTCAATTCAAAAGCCTCACTGAATGTACAATTATAACGTATTAACCATTGGCTTAGTGGCGGTTTTGTAATCAGCGTATTATTTCATTTGAACAGAGTTTTAGAGTAATATTAATATTGATTTGATTGAATTGACATTGGACGTAAATTGTATGTTATTTTATAGAAGCCTATTTGAATGTTCTTGTTAATTATTGTACGAATGTTTCAAATTGATGAATAATTGTAGGGCATTTGAACAGTTTATGTAATACTTTGTTTTAAATAGCGCAATAGATATATGCAAATAAATGAAATAATTTCATTGTTTACTAACTCACACTGTCAAATTATTTTGTATTATATATATGAGTGTGATACATATGTATATAAATGGATAATATTCCATCTCAAAACGGAATCTTTTTAGTATTTCCACATGGCAGTACAGGAGCGTTTTTTAATTATACTTTTATATTTAGCTTCCATTTTTCACTTTATTTTATAATGTTAATCCTCATTTAAGAAAGTACTTATTTAGAAAACGTATAATAACTTAAACATAGCGGTTTTAAACTCGCATCTATTGGATGGATTTCAAGATTTATTTCAAACTCAACCAAGGCACTCCGTTCGCCCTTATATTTCTAATATGAGATACTGTCTGTTAAATATATAATTGATCAAATCGTATTACACTACGTTACTACGAATATACAAATTTTGAATATTCTAATAATTCTCATATAAAAATTCATTAGTCACACAGTTAGTATAAAAGCTCATCAAACTGTACATTCAGCAACCCTTCCGATACATTCTCTCATGGACATCAATTAATCTTATATTCATCAGGTCAAAGCCCTCCATTTGGTGTTGACGATAACAGATGACTCTTTGTCATATCTGATAAAATGTTCCTGCGTTCTTTACAAAAGAAATCGAAAATCATTACCAAACTTAGTATTGATAATGAAATTGCATAGTATTGTTAATGAAATTAAATTAAGGGCTGTAGTGGCGTAGAGGCACAAGTGTTCTGTTGTAAATGTAACAGGTTGTGGGTTCAATTCTTCACTCGATGTGGTGAATTATTTGATATTTCCATATCCATATCCGCGATGTTAACAATGCATGAATGGCGTTGAGTTCCGCCACTCGACACAAAATACCTCAAATTCGGCGAAAAAATGGAAAACGGAAGGAATTGCCGTATCACAGAAGTTCTTAAGGAAAATTCTTAGGTTCTCAAGTTCCCTTCGCATATTCTAGCATATGCGGGATATAGCGTCAATCTATAAAATATAAAAGCTACATTGATTTATTTGGACGTTGAAATGACTCCCATAAGATAAGAAAACCATAACACTGTACAATGCTTTTTTTTTTATTTTAACTCCTCGGTATATTTTACACTAAGCATGATACTTACTCTGTTCCCGTTAAGAAAATTCCAATCCCCTTCGTCCACCGAAATATGGATACATTACGTGTTGAATGGCGGAATTCATATTTACTAGAGCCAAAAAATGAAAATATTAAATATCTAATAACTTCGAGGTGAGATTAAACCCAAAAATCACGTTTGCAGTCGCACTCTTACTTCGACACCATGAAAGGCTCTAATATCTTTCTTTAACAATTCTTGACATTTTTAGACTACCATCTCTACAGTAATTATTTCTTAGCTTCACGCTGTATCCCGCATATGACAGATAGGCAGAGGAAACTTGGGAACCTAGTGTTAAGACACTCAGTTCTACTTTCGCTCCCTACTTTCCGCCGAATTCGAGGCATTGCGTGTTGAGTGAAATTAACACTACAGTTGCACTCAACACTATAATAATTATTTGTCATTTATTTAGATACATCTGTTGCACTCTATATGAAATCGGCAAATACACCATAATTATTCTCTAATTTTAAACATTCGTACGTTAATTAACACGAACGTTACATTCAATTAGACTCCTATAAAATAACATACAATTTACGTCCAATGTCAATTCAATCAAATCAATATTAATATTACGCTAAAACTCTGTTCAAATGAAATAATACGCTGATTACAAAACCGCAACTAAGCCAATGTTTAATACGTTATAATTGTACATTCAGTGAGGCTTTTGAATTGAACTCAATAAGTTTCTGGTCTGGATCACCATTGTTAGCGACACATTGAGATTCAAGCGCTATTCATGCATTTTAAGTGTTACACACTAGTATGGAACAGTTATATGTATCTATGTCCTTTTGTTGCAGAATTCGATGACAAGAATTAATTAAGTATAGATCATGATTGCGATAGAGTGTTTCAAAAGATATCAATTTTATGCCTCGTTTTATGATTGTTAAAGCTTAAGTAGCTACTCGTATATTAAAGTGGCATTTCATTCCGCAATTTTAAATTCAAATTCAAATACTCTATTCAAAACAAGAAATGACAAGTTTCACTAAAGTTATTCCTTATTTTATGTTTAACTATTTTCTTTTTTTTTTTATCAAATATTTACAGTTTGACATAAATTATTAATCAAGTATTCTTCACTAAATGTCTCAAATTCTGTGGTAAACGGGAAATGTAGCAATTTATTGTTGATGTTGAAGTAATAAAATATAAAATAGTGCACAAGACTAAAGGGAATTCTAAATAGATTTTAAAGAGTACTTATTTTTATCATCTCACGTACTGGTTGTTAATCGGATTTTTCATGTTTTAGTAAGTTATTCCATACAAATTATACTTTTTGAATTATAGTTTATTGTAGATCGAGTATTAATATAAATCATAATATGTCTCTCTCTGCCTCTCTCTCAGCTTCACGCTGTATCCCGCACGAGGCAGGGTAGGTAGAGGGAACCCGGGAACCTAGTGTTAAGACTCCGTACCACTTTCGTTCCCCCTTTCCGCCGAATTTGAGGCAATGAACGCGGCGGAACCTAACGCCGCGCTTTGCCTTATTACCAGAGCAAAGAAATGAAACGTTGAATATTTAATTTGAAAATGTTAAATATTTAATTTCCTCGACTGGGGATCGAACCCAGAACCTGTCGGTTACAGTCACATAATAAAATATTGAAGCCTGTCGTGGCGCAGGGGCCCAAGCGTACTATTGTAAATGAAAGAGGTCGAAGATTTGATGTTCAGTCGAGGAGGTTATATATTTTCATTATTTACAGCACGAAAAATATAGAATTGAACGGATTTTCTTAACAGGTTAGCTTCCGAAGTTCCCTCTGCACTCTGTGTTGTGTGAGATATAGCGTCGATCAATATATATCTAAGAGACACATTTTTTTACTGTATACTTTTTTAGTATCACACACGTTTTTAAGACATTACGTGTTAGTGCCGGGATCTACGTCACTCTTTGTCTCTCCCTCGACTGGGATCGAACCGTCAAGCTTATAATAATATCAAAACAAAATAAATATATATTTAGATTATGTAAAATATCTGAAAATTGTACATTGTTGTCTCACCTGAAATAGATACTATATTCAATACTTGGGGCTAATTCCTTAGCTTGAGTAGTTTTATTGGCGTAGAGCCAGAGAACAGCTGGGTACAAACTATTGTGAACTCTGTTTGCATGTCGTGATTACAAGTTACGCCTGTTTTTTTAACTTATTGTACCGCATTACCCTTAAGTTAGGTTTCAATTATAATACAAGTTGAATGTAGTGAAATAAAGTGTAATATTAGTTTACTAAGTTCCTTCCTCCCTACTATGTACAGGATACAGCGTGAAGCTGAAAAAATGCACCGAATTGCATAGACTGAGATCATTTAGGTACTGTGTCAATAAATCAATTAAAAATACTAGTAAAGTAAGTTCAATCGGTAGACAAACATATTCTAACTCACACTCATCACGACGTGACACAACTTCTACATAATGACTTTAAAAAACGAACAACTAAGAAAAATATTCCATTTAAAAGTAAAATGACTTCTATTTTTTAACCGCCAATAGTCTTTATAGTCTATACAGTAACTCTTAACTACTTAAAGTGGGAAGTACCCGTTTGCTTTCAGTGGATCTCGATTTGAGAGCCTTTTAAAGATCTGTAATTACGTATAAGTACTTTCTTAGTGCATGCTTCAGACGCTTTTATCGTAGAAAACTTGAAAGTTGTTATTAGATACGTTAGTAGGTTGAATTATATTCTAATTTTGTTTTTGTTTTTCATATCTAATCGTTAAGTAAAGTAAATAAATCTCTAGCCGACATTCTCTTTTCACTAATGCCAAAATGAGTGTGTGTAAACATTTTAAATTCATCGATGATTAAAATTTATCTTGATCCATAACCCCTGGTCCTTGTCCCATATAATATAACAGAACAAGAAGAAAAATAAATATTGTTGAGTACCAGAGCGTGGAAATTCAAATCGTTTTTCCTCCAAGTGGAAATCAAACCCACTGCCAACTGTTATTCATAAATTAGATAAAAACATCTCTGTCTTTCACATTAAAATAACACAAACAATGTATGCTCAGCATCGTTATATGAAAGTAATAGTAAATAAAAAAAAACTTTTATTGAAAGCTTGCCAGGCCTGCGATACTCCACTCGTATTTGTGCTAGAAATCATTTCGGAAAGGAGCATTATTAAAGCTTTTTTAATCTCTGATTTTCATTCTTTACTTTTTATTCGTATTTTTACGTAAGATTTCCTCTGTGATAAAAAATATCTAAGTTGCAAATAGAAAAATTTAACCTAACGTTAAATAAGAAATAGGCAAAGTTTTAAAAATAATAAACTATTTTATGTTTTTAATACTTAAAACAATTCATTACAAAATTATCATAGGATCTTTGATTGTGGCAATTTTAACAATTCGTGTTATGTATTTGTGACACACACTTGGCCTTGACTACAGTACTCAATATATTCTGAAATTACACAAAATCTGACTTCTGACGTATGATCTATATAAATATAAGTTTTATCTCAAGCTGTTTAGAAATTTTTGTTTGAAAGTGAAATAAACTGTCATCCTCCAACACAGTCTTTAACACTTTATGTACTTTATATTTCTGCATTAATGGGGACAAAATAATTTAAATTATTAAACAATAATCATATATCCAGAGACAAAATTCAATTTCAAAATTTTGAAATTGAATTTTGTCTCTAGATATATGATTATTGTTTAATCATATATCTAGAGAGAAAATTCAATTTCAAAATCCCCACGCTGCTTGTACTGACTTGTACACAGCGGATACTACTCCTAGAAGGTTTACGGCAATTCTCAAGATACTTTCAAGAGCTAAATGTTATAATAAAATCAACTTGGAAGGGACGCGCTTGTAACTTAAATAAACGGAATAGTTATTCCCTTATTATTTCCATTTCCTAGAATACGAATTGCCAAACTGAGAAGTTCCTGCGCCGAACTGTCTTAACGCTCGCATAATATGTACATTTATTTATACGGCAGCCTTCTAATTATTGTAAATAGTCTCTGTTTCGCTTTAGTTCTGCGTTCATTTTGTTGATGTATGACAATTGTTATAATAATTTACTACTTCTCAATAACTATTATATATGTCGTACGTACAATCACTTTTAATCTTTAATATAAATAATTTATTAGAACATATTTGTCTAATAATAAAAAAAAAAAAAAACATTTGTCTTTTAATTAATCTCGATGTATTCTTGACTTGAACTCGACTAAATTGTAATGTTTCTTCGATTGACGATCTTAAATAAATAAATACCTTGTACCGGAAATAAACATAATTTTATTTTTTACGTATCAAACAATTGTACTTAAACTACACCAATATTTTTTACTTTTCTACACTCGTGTCCTGCTTTTAGAGGTATAGGCAAAGGAGATCCAAATCAATATTTCGAAAGATTACGTATTGAGGTGCGGAAGTTAACGCCGCACTTTGTCTACAAGATGTACTCTCATCTTCACGCTGTATCCTGCACATGGCAGGATAGGCAGAGGGAACTCGGGAACCTAGTGTTAAGACACTCTGATCCACTTCCGTTCCCCACTTTCCACCGAATTTGAGACATTGCGTGTTGAGTGGCGTGACTCAACGCCGCGTTTTTTGCAAAAAGTAAGAAATGAAAATAATTTAAATAATTCCTGGAGATAAACCCCACTACCACACCACCACATCTACGATGACCTCACAAATACATAAGTATAATTAATATTCTAACTTTACAACGTTACTGTTCCCTGCGGATCAACTGAAAAACTTATGTTTTGTTGAAATTTTATTCATGAAAAAGCAACTTATTTTTGATGTTGTTGTAATAAAATATAAAATAGTGCTCAAGAATAAAGAGGATTTTAAATAGAACAACCAGTACGTGGGAAGATCAAACTAGTGCTTAGTTTGATCTTGTTGTTAATCGGATTTATCATGTTATAGGTTATCCATATAAATTATACATTTTAAATTTATCCTTGCTCTTGTAATAAGGCATAGCGTGGCGTTGACTTTCAGCACTTTACTTGTAATATCTGAAATGCCGCGGAGAATATAAAATGGAACGGAGTGTCTTAACCCTAGGTTCCCAAGTTACCTCTGCCTACTTTGCCATGTGCTAGAATCAGCCCTAATCAATATATATATATCTAATAGACATATTTTTTATTGTTTTTTTTAATATCTCTATATGTGGACCATACGGGTAATATTTAAAGATATTGTGTGTTAAGGGGCAGGATAAAAGCATCGATTTGTCTTTCCCTCAAGCGGTAATTGAATTTAAAACCATCAAACTCACAATAATATTATTAAAACTAAAATTAATACTTAAATACTGTTAAACATTTTAAATTGTATATTTTTGTCTCACCTGAAATATATTCAATCTATCTCTATTCTATCTACTCGAGGCTAATTCCTTAGCTTGAGTAGTTTTATTGGCGTAGAGCCAGAGAACAGCTGGGTACAAACAATAGTGAACTCTGATTGCATGTCGCGATTACGAGTTACGCCTGTTTTCTTTACTTATTGTACCGCATTACCCTTAAGTTAGTTTATAATTACAGTAAAAGTTGAATGGAATAAAATTGTTAATAATTTTTTTTTTATGTAGCTCATATATTGAAATGAAGCCTGCCGCGGCGCAGCGGCACAAGCGTGTGACTGTACACTTGAGAAAATAAAATATTTTATATTTTCTTGTATATAATAATATTTTATGTTATTTATGAGGCAAAGCGCAGCGTT
This sequence comes from Eueides isabella, assembly GCA_019049475.1. Lineage (NCBI taxonomy): Eukaryota > Metazoa > Arthropoda > Insecta > Lepidoptera > Nymphalidae > Eueides > Eueides isabella. Next base: position 11,099,790 of record CM032401.1, read on the forward strand.
GAGTTCCGTCACTTAAAACGCAACACTTCATCTTCAGTAAGTAGGGGACGAAAGTATCTTAATGGAAAAAAAGAATGATAATGCTATGTTTCTAAGTTCTTCTACCCTGCTATGTACGAGATACAGCGTGAAGCGAAATAATAACGTATTAAGATCATCTAGGCACAGTAACTGTAAGTCAATTGAAAATACAAGCATAGTGAGTTCAATCGGTAGACTAACATATTCGAAATCACACTCATCACATCGTGACACAACTTCAGCAATAATGACTTTAAAAATCTAATAACCAAGAAAAATATTCTATCTGAAAGTAAAATTACTTCTATTTTCTAACCGCCAATAGTCTTTATAGTCTATACAGTAACTCTTAACTACTTAAAGTGGGAAGTACCCGTTTGCTTTCAGTGGATCTCGATTTGAGAGCCTTTTAAAGATCTGTAATTACGTGTAAGTACTTTCTTAATGCATGCTTCAGACGCTTTTATCATAGAAGACTTGGAAGTTTTTGTTAGATACGTTAGTAGGTTGAATGATATTGTAGGTCTTTGCTTTTCGTATATAATCTGTCATCTTTTTTAGCTTTACGCTGTATTCCGCACATCACATTCAGCAGGCAGTCAGATGGAACCAGGGCGGGCATTAAGTGTCAAGACACTCTGTTTCCAGTATAACATCTTTGTTTCCCATTTTTCGCTGACATTAAAGCAATGTGTGTGAAGTGGCGAAAACTTCGTTACTAGAGCAAATAAAATATCGATATCTAACAACATAAAATAAAGAAAAAAAAATATATACTAATACCGGAACAAATGTGCGTAAGCATTTCTAATTCATCGATGATTAAAAAAGGATCAGTAAGTCTATTATTATAGGTTGTTTCTTATCTTGACCCAACACTCCCCTTGTCCCACATAAAGATAAGCAGAAAAAGAGACATTGTTAAGTACCAGAGAATGGAAATGAAAATCACGTATCCTCCAAGTGGAAATCAAACCTACTACCAACTGTTTCAAATAAACAAGATAGTAACGTCTCTCAATCTTTCACATTAAAATAACTTAAACAATGTATGCTCAGCATCGTTATATGAAAGTAATAGTAAATAAAGAAAACTTTTATAGCAAAAGGCCTGCGGTACTTCACTCGTGTTTGTGCCGGAAATGTTTTCAGAATAGAGTATAAATAAGGCTTTTTTAAATCTCAGATTTTTATTTATTTTACTTTTTTACCATTTTGTAAGGCTTTTCTGAAACAAAAAAATATTATACTTGCAAATACAATAATTGAATCCAACACAATTGATAAGAAATAGGCAAAGTTTTAAAAACAATGAAATATATTTGTTCAATACTAAAAACGATTATATACAATTTTAAATGAAACACTTTTAAACAGTTCACGGGTAGATCTACCCGTGACCACGGACTACTGTAAAGTGTTCGAAACGTCGGGTTTCCCAAAAATGTTTACCACTCAATATACGCGATTAAACCGTTTAAAAGTGTTTCATTTAAAATGTGTAACAATCGCGAAAATTATTAAGATTTATATATTATTAAGATTTATATGTATACAAAATTATAACTTTTACCACTTAAGCTTAAATATACGAAATTTAAGGATAACATGCCGATAGATTGACAAAATAATTGAATGGGATGAATACTACTATACTACCAGTCGGTCTATTTACTTTTAACCACAGATAACTAAATCATCTGGTATGTCAGCTTTACTAAAATATATGTCCACATTAATGCGGATAAAATAATTTCAATTAAAACAATAATCATATATCTAAAAACAAAATTCAATTTCACAATCCCCACGCTACTTGTACTGACTTGTGCACAGCGGATACTACTTCTACAAGGTTTACGGTAATTCTCAAGATACTTTCAAGAGCTAAATGTTATAATAAAATCAACTTGCAAGGGACGCGCTCGGAACTTAAATAAACGGAATAGTTATTCCCTTATTATTTCCATTTCCTAGAATACGAATTGCCAAACTGAGAAGTTCCTGCGCCGAACTGTCTTAACGCTCGCATAATATGTACATTTATTTATACGGCAGCCTTCTAATTATTGTAAATAGTCTCTGTTTTGCTTTGTTTTAGTTCCGCGTTCATTTTGTTGATGTATGAGAATTGTTATAATAATTTACTTGAAAAGCCTTGAACCTTGTCTTGCGTATAAACCATCAGACGCAGTTTAATTGTATACGTGATCATAAAGTTACTTACATATATTGAGTTCTGTCGTGGCGAAGGAATACGAGCGTGTAACTGTAAGCTTATTTGTAGTCGAGGAAATGTAATATTTTATATTTTAATTTCTTCGCTCTGGGAACACGGCAACGCCCAGCGTTGAGTTCCGTCACTTAACACGCAATGCTTCAAAATCGCCGGAACATCTTAACACTAGGTTTCCAAATTTGCTCTGTCTACCTTGTCATAAAATAAACTAACATTGTGGCGCAGAGAAACAGCATATGACTGGAACAATTACAGTTGCGCAGCGTTGAGTTCCGCCACTCAATGCGGCGAAAAGTGTGTTTACACTAGACTTTCAGGTTTCCTCTTCCTACCCTTTCTATATGCTGAATACAGCTTGAAGCTGTTCTAACTACAAACCATTAGAATTCAGTTACCTACTCCAGAAATTGAGATTAAAAACCTTCATGTTTAAAGCTAGTTAACAAGATAGAAACAATTGTACTTTGCAGAAATTGTTCCTTCATCGCTCACGGTCAGAGCAGCTGCAGGTGAGATATTGCAGCGTAAATTCCTTATGCACGATATAAAATATCTTATGAAATTTAAAATCATGAGATGAATTGTCTCTACAGAACATTTATTGTAAATATCTAACGATTTTCTTAGCCTTAAAATTATATCATAAGAAAAACTTGTTTTAATTTCTAGGACCGATTCATTATCAGTCCAATTTTTAAGACCTTGTAGGTTGTAGCTTAACTCGACGCTGCATACAAAATTTTATGACAAACTTTCTGAACACCCAAACAACTTCAAAATATATGAGAGATGCTCAAAGATTGTAAAAAACAATTTTAATATACTGTTAATTATCTTCATGTCTTTTTATTTTAAAAGTGTTAATCTATACTAAGGAAAGAAAAATGCTTATTAAGAAAACTTATAAAAATAACGTAGAGGTATTTGAATCCGCGTCTCTTGAAATCCGTCCAAGAGGCGCGGGTTCAATTTCCAAATAAATAAGTAAATGTTGGTAATTTTAAACAACATTCGGTAATCTCTTACAAAGCTAACATAAATTTTGTTGCAGTAGTAACAAAATAACAATTGCCATTAAAATATTTCTATTCAAAGAAACAAAGTTAATCGAGTTACGCTCTAGCAATAATAAAGTTTGGCGTCCGTTATCACCATTTAAACAACGTGCTTGGATCGTTTCGCGGAGACCTGGGGAATTAAAAATAACTAGAATCACTCTACCACTCTACTCGGCTTCACGCTGTATCCCGCACGAGGCAGGGTAGGCAGAGGGAACCCGCTAACCTAGTGTAAAGACACGCCGTTCCACTTCTGTTCCCCACTTTCCGCCGACTTTGAGGCATTGCGTGTGGAGTGGCGGAACTCAACACCGCGCTTTACCTTATTATCAGAGCGAAGAAATGAAACATTAAATATTTAAATTGAAAATATTAAATATTTTGTTTCCTCGACTGGGGATCGAACTCAGAACCTGTAGGTTACAGTCACACTAAACTACAAAAACAGTATATTAAACTACAATTACAGTGTAATAAAACTACAGGTTAAAGTTGCGTACTGAGTCGCGGTGTTGAGTTCCGCCACTCAGCATGCAATGTTTTAATCGGTGGAAAGTGGGAAAGGGAAGTGGTGGGTTGATACTAATTTTCCAAGCTTCGTCTGCCTAACTTGCCATAAAATAATGACAATAGTCATAAATTGTTAGCAAGCAAAATAAATAAAAACAATTATAGCACTTGGAAATAATGTTTTATTTTTCAGCTTCACGGTTTTTCATGTAGATTTTTTTCTTTATTGAAGATTATCCAAAGAATTTGAGACATTTTGTGTTGTTGTGTCAGGTTTATTAATATAGACAGTAAATGATATCTTATTTTATACGTCACAATAAATTTAGCAATTATAGACACTTGGGTTCTTATAAAGACACTCGTTGTACCCTTAGTGGACACATATCATGTATCGCAATATAATGGCTATATAAAATCAAATGTGAGAAATAAATTTCGAACTATACGCAACGTAATTATCATGAAGTCTGTTTATATGACGTTTACGTCACAGAAGCGTTTATGATTAAAAAATTACAATTTATGCTTATAATCGTTTCGGCAATCAATCTTTGCTGGTCATTTAAAGTATGTCATCACCCTCCCAAATCAGAGGATGGTATATACTTCATGTAATTTGGAATTCTTCCAGCATTAGTGGAGGACAGGTTGATGACAATGATATTGATGATATTTTTCTTTAAAGCATATCAACTAAATAAATATTTATTACCTATTGTATAATATTGTCTACTGATATAATTTCTAAACTCGATTTGTATACAATCGAGAAGCACAACATTTTTATAATGTTATCAACGACCTCATTACATTCGATGGACAAAAACGAGTTTTAGTAATCGGATAAACACGGAGACAATTCGTTTTCAATCTACTTAGCGATAAAATATTAAAACGGTCCGTTTCGGTAATCCGATTATGAGAAATGTGAACAAATATATTGTATATTACATGGATAATGTAGCAGTATTGTGTTGTGCTTGTATTATATTCATGATGAAACTCGAGTTGGTTATTTTTTTCGATATTCTATTTCTATCTAATTGTTTAGCTAGAATAGATATCAATTTTGCTAATTTCTAAGAACTAATCATAATTGATAAAATAATAGTGTGGTACGTATATACTGATAATGTTTGTTTTTTTTTGCTAATATAATAAAATCGAGGCCCGTCGTTGTGCAAGTTCAGAATATTTGTTTGTTGATTTTGATTTTGATTTTAAGCGGCTGAAAAAAGCAAAAATTGTATCACCTTGCCTTTATAGGAGCGTTAAGTTCAATAATAATACTCAGCAGAGATTTATATATATTTATATTATAGCTAAAACATACAAACTTTGTCTATGGGTACTTAATAGAGAAACTTCTGGAACTGGTATTCACATACTAAGCTCTACAGAGTAAGTCCGTCGTAATGAAATAACTTTTCTGTACTTTAGTAACGAGGAAGTATTTTTTAATATTATGCTTTATTTTTGTCTTAATGTTTATTCAGATAATATTATATGTATAATGAATCATGTTCAATTTAAATATTTAATATTTTAATTTCTTCGCTCTAGTAAAAAGGCAGAACGCGGCGTAAAATTCCGCCACTCAACACGCAATGCCTCAAAATCGGCATAAAGTGGGGAATGGAAGTGGAACAGAGTGTCTTAACACTAGGTTCCCAAGTTCCCTCTGCCTACCCTGCCATGTGCGGATACAGCGTAAAGCTGACAATAATGTGTGTTATTGTTGAATTGAAATATTCAATATCTTTATTTCCTCACACAAATTACGAGTGCAGCATTTAAGTTTAGTTACAGCACGTAATTCCTCAAGCATTTGGCAAAAAATGAAGAATATTTTAATGGAAACATAGTGCCATAACACTAGGGTTCCCAGGTATCCTATACCTAGCTAGCTAGCAAAAAAATATTATTGACTATTTTATTAAATAACAATACCTCACAATTATTCACAAATGTGAAATATTCATACGTTAATTAACACGTACGTTATGTTCAAACAGACTCCTATAAAATAACATACAATTTAAATCGAATGTCAATTCAATCAAATCAATATTAATATTACGCTAAAACTCTGTTCAAATGAAATAATATGCTGATTACAAAACCGCAACTAAGCCAATGTTTAATACGTTATAATTGTACATTCAGTAAGGCTTTTGAATTGAGCTCAATAAGTTTCTGGTCTGGATCACCATTGTTAGCGACACATTGAGATTCAAGCGCTATTCATGCATTTTAAGTGTTACACACTAGTATGGAACAGTTATATGTATCTATGTCCTTTTGTTGCAGAATTCGATGACGAGAATTAATTAAGATTGCGATAGATTGTTTTAAAAGATATAAGTTTTATGCCATTTTTTTACTATGAAATTGTAAGTAGATATATAAAAGCGACATTGAATTCCACAACGATACTCTGAATGTCTTAAATGTCTTTAGAAAACGGGGTGTAGAAATGTCTTAATGTGAATAGAGTGTCAATACACTAGGTTCCAATGTTCCTTTTGCCTACCCAATCAATTGCGGGATACAATGTGAAATTGAAAAAAGGAACTATATTAATTAATCACGGTGTGATTGTCAAATATTTCATTTTACTTATTATGGCTCTGTACGCATTATAAAGGATGTTGGGTTGAATGGTTGAAATCAAAATGATTAACGATATGATTATATCTCATGAATCATTTCAAATGGTTAACGAGGTGATTAAAAAGGTAGTTACATGTAAAATTCATTCAATATTATTATATATGTATAGCTACTTAATGTTTAGTAACTATATAAGGAAACATAAAACTTTGTATTTTTTAAGTAATCCACCATAAATTGCCTTAATTATTTTTTAAAATAAAACTATATACGACACAAAAATAACATTTAAATTGAAACCTGTAATTAGCGTGTATAAAATTTTAAAAAAAAAATGGTGAATGGAGTACCTAAGCCTGAATTGTTTCTTTCTTACTCTGCTTAAATATATAATAGCATAAAATATGGCTTTCAATTTAATAAGAATACAATATCTTAAAATCAAATATACATGAAAATCAATATCAAATGAAAAAATAAATAAATACTTCAAACAAATTTCCAAATAACATAGATTAACGCTGAACGTTGAAAACTAAATCTTTAACGTATTTTTATAATTCGGCAACTTGTGCCAGTCACACCGAGTCGTGGGACAGGAAGATTAATGTTAGGCGCCTAATTAGAAAAGTTTTCCAACAGCTACTTAACGAGCACTCTTCACCTAGGAAGGCCACGATCGTACCTATGGTACAATGTTTGGATAACTGCCTTAATTATCATTTTAGGTTAAAAACAAGATTTTAAGAACTTAAATCTTACCTTGTCAATAAGCTGTAAATTTTTCAAAGCAATTTATAATAATTATTATTAGTTGATGTTATTTCAACCTTACGCTGTATTTCGCACACGGCAAGATAGGCAGAGGGAATTTGGTAAACTAGTATTAAGACACTTCCTTTCCATTCCTGCTTACCGATTGGCGTAACTTAACGCTGTGCTTTGCTTGCTGTGCTATTAGAGCGAATAAAATGAAAATAATAAATATTTCACTTCCTCGAGTGGGGATCGAACCCAGAAGCTGTTGCGTTTTCTTTTACGCACACACTGGTGCACTACGTCACGACAGGCCTCATTAAAACAATTTTACTTCTCTAAGCATGTAAATAACATTCAATGAGAAATATAAATAAAGCCGATACATGGGCGGGCTTTCATCATCCTGGTTTGTAATCTACAGATAATCCAGGATTAATTTTAAACTGCCGTGAAGCCCACTGCTTTATGATTGATTGTACATCGGATTTTCATCTTATACGTTAATTATTTTACGAAAAATACAATAATAATGTGATACTCCAGTTTTTGGTACTAAATTATTATGAATTTGGAGTAATAATGGAGTCGAATATTTAAAATGGGTTAGTCATATATTCCTTTAGAAAAAGTATAAAAAAGTTATTAAAAAGTGTTATATATATATATATATATATATATATATATATATATAATATTATATATATATATATATATATTATATATTATATATATATATTATATATATATATATAAATATATATATATATATATATATATATTATAATATATATATATAATTATATATATATATATATATATATATATATTATATATATTAATATATATATATATATATATATATATATATATATATATATATATATATATATACGGTTACCTTTCATCCACTGGATCCACCAAATTAAATAAAGTGGACAGTAAATTTAACCGTATATTAAACACACAAGCAGTACTTACAAGAAAATTGATTTCTTTTTTTTTTCCAGAGTAACTCAATATCAACAAGTCAAAAAAATTATCAACAAGTCAAAAAAAATATCATTGATTGTCAACAAGATTTTGGTGGCAAAAGTCCTCATTAGCAATTTTACAAAAACACAGTAGTTGCAATTAATGGATATTTTTGGCACCCTCCACATGAGGGTCTCATTTGTCAATGGTAAGTCTCATTTGCATATGTTAAGCTTTTTTCTAAAAATAACGAAAATGTCGCACCTTACAAAACTGAAAAATTATTTAAAATAACAAATATTTAAATATTTACCTCATTTTTTTTATATTCACGCTGTATCCCGCTCATAGAAGGGTAAGTAGAGTGAATCTGGAAACCTAGTGTGTAGACACTCCGTTACCTATAAGACACTGCCGTATTGATACATTGTTTCTTATGTGGCGGTTTTGTCATGCTTTGCGTCTTTACCTGTTATATTTTTCCAATATCGAAAACAATAATAATAATTAGATTTACATTAAATTCATATTTCTAAGTGTACTCCCTCTATATATCTCTCTCTCTCTCTCTCTCTCTTAGTTTACGCACATGGCAGGGTAGGCAGAGAGAACTTGGTAACCTAATGTTAAGACACTCCGTTCTATTTCTAAATAATGTATATATACTGCAGCCTTTATAATTTGCTAGCACATACTTTCCTTACATAAATAATTTTGGTATCGACAAAGGTGTTCACCCTTAACTCCACTTACCTTAATTTTATCCCTACCCTCTTATCAAGGATGAAACAATTCACTTTGATCCTATTCCTTAACGAAATTAAGAAACGCTTTCAAAATTTTCACAATACATTTTTAGATTATGTATATATATAAATTATATTTATAAACACATGTGACTTAAAATAGATATAAGATACTCACTCATTCACTCACTCAGCTTCACGCTGTATCCCGCACATGGCAGGGTAGGCAGAGGGCACTTGGAAACGGTAGTGGAACGGAGTGTCTTACACTCCGTTCCACTTCCGTTCCCCACTTTCTGCCGAATTTGAGGCATTGCGTGTTGAGTGGCGGAACTCAACGCCGCGTTTTTGCCTTGTACCAGAGCGAAGAAATGAAAACATTAAATATTTAAATTGAAAATATTAATTATTTCGTTTCTTCGAGTGGGGATGGAACGTATAACATACGCCAGAATATTATAAATATATATATTTTTATTATTTTTTAAGCAATATAAAAAATATTATAGTAAGGTCTGTCATGGCGCAAGGGTACAACATGTGGCTGTAAAAGCGACAGGTCATAGGTTCGAGCCCCACTCGATGAAATTAGATATTTGGATAGATATGATAATATAAGATATTATTATACGCTTACGAAAGAAAAATATTATGTGTGTTCTGATGTAACAAGTATGCACAACGATATTTTAGACGTAATTGTACACAGTACAATAATAATGTACACAGAGTCAAATCCTTAATGTTAATTATTTTAAAACGTTTTCAAAAAAATATTTTTTTCATTTAAATTGGATAAATCATATGAAACACAGTGTCTCATCACAATGTTTTTTGCCATTTCTCATACAAAAAAGAGAAACGTAAAACGTTTTCTTTTCATTTTATAATATATACGTTATACTTAATTAGCAAATGAATAGGTGTCAAACATAGAGGTTCCAATTACGCACGGTTTATCGGATTTCGCGTTCGCATTATGATGTTGCGGCCATTTTCGGTGAATAATCCGACGTACAATGAACACATTGATATATTTAGCATTTTAAAATTAACTCTATTTGCATAGTAATAGAGTTTAATATGGGTTTGTGTTGATATTATAATAAAAGTAGATATGAAATTTTGTCACGCTTCAAGAATATATAATGTGATGGCACTAACTGGATTAGGAGTTTTTTTTTTGTTTAGTTTTATTAAGTATTAATAAAATTTCTATAGTACTCACTCACTCAGCTTCATGCTGTATCCCGCACATGGCAGGGTAGGCAGAGGGAACTTGGGAACGTAGTGTTAAGACACTCCGTTCCCCACTTTCCGCCGAATTTGAGGCATTGCGTGTTGAGTGGCGGATTTCAACGCCGCGTTTTGCCTTGAACCAGAGCGAAGAAATGAAAACATTAAATACTTAAATTGAAAATATAAAAAAAAATCATTTCCTCGGGTGGGGATCGAACCCACAACCTATCGGTAACAGTCACACGCTTGGGCTGCTGCATCACGACGAAAAATATAATTTTAGACAAGATTTGATTTTGTTAATATTTCAATATCAAGTGATAACTTATGCGTCTGGGGAGACGTCATAGTACAGTGGGAGCATGTTTGACTGTAATTACGATAGTTGCGGGTTCAACCCAACGTGAAGGACGGCATATTTTAATACTAGGCTAACGAAAAGCAGACCTTTTTGGGATACAGCGTGGAGGTAAATAAATCATGAAATTTGTAAAAATAAAAATAGTGTGACTTTTCGGCTCAAGATGTTGGTGTCTAAGTACGCGGTGGGTTTCATGGTGATGCATATCAACGCGTGCTGCGTGGCGAATGATTTTCTTGAAAATATTCGTCTATCTATCTGGCTTTTTTAAAACCAATCTGAACAACACATAATGAGCGGACGAAAAGTACAGAAATAACTAATTCTTTCTTTCTTTCTTTCTTAGCTTCACGCTTTATCCCGCACGAGGCAGGGTAGGCAGTGGGAACCCGGGAACCTAGTGTTAAGACACTCCGTTCCATTTTCGTTCCCCACTTTCCGCCGAAATTAAGGCGTTGCGTGTTGAGTGGCGGAACTCAATGCCGCGCTTTGCCTTATTACCAGAGCGAAGAAATAAAACATTAAATATTTGAATTGAAAATATTAAATATTTCATTTCCTCGACTGGGGATCGAACCCAGAACCTGTCGGTTACAGTCACATGCTTGTGTCGCTGCGCCACGACAGGCCTCTAATATCTAATTCGATATTTTTAATTGAAAATAGTTTTAAAAAATATCAATTTCATATACATTATTGGTATTTTTTAAATTTAACGCTGTATCTTGCATATAGTAGGACAGGCAAAGAGAAGTCTTAAGATACTATTACAAATTATGTGGCGAAACTCAACGCCGCTTTTATCTGGTTATGAAATTGAGGATATAAAAATAAGTAACTCATTCTCCAAAGTGTGAAAAGAACCCACTACCGTTGCGTTTACAGTTAGAATTTGAACTTTACTCTACAACAACCTTTCATAAGTAACCCAATATAAATTAATTTATGTGTCTTTTTTAGGCGGGCTTTTTTAGACTTTAACTTTTTTAGACTTTCTTTTTAGTCGGTCGCATTACAGTAACGTATATACATCAAAATGGTACTCACGATCATGTCGTGGCGCAGTGACACAAGCATGTTATTGTAAAGGAGGGGTTGTAGTATTGTCGTTTCTTCGCTCTGCCAACAAGGCAAAACGCGGCGTTAAGTACCTACCCTACCATGGCTGGGTAGGTGCAAGATACGTCATGCTGTAAAAAAAAAACAGTTAATATTTTTTTTTATTTCTACTTAAACATATATTTAATTTGTTATGTTACTATAAACGATATAAACAGAAACAAATCACTAATACGTCACCGCAGACCGCGGCCGCAAAGCGCAGCAAACGTCTATCCGCTTAATTGGTGGTTCAAATGATTGGTAATTACCAACAATTACTAGTTATTGCGTGTTCACGAATACAAGTTTACTTAATACATTAGCTTTATAAGAGGTCATCATGTATTAATGTTACGTAAATGTACATTGTAGTACCGAGATTCTATTATAAAAGATTCACGCTGAACCCGGCATATAGCATGAAAGAGGGAACCTGGGAACCTAATGAAAATACATTTTACAGTGAATTCTTCAGGCTTTGCGTGGAGGAAGAGGAGAAAGAGGAAAGGAAATTAATTTAGCAAAACGCGGCGTTAAGTTCTCCCACTCAACGCTACGGAAAGTAAAACGCAGTGTCTTTTTTATGGAAAAGACAAAACAAGACAAATAAGCGTACAGGTCATCTGATGGTGATCAACCTTGCCCATGGCCCCGTTTAACAATTAGTAGTTATAGCGCCTCATGCCACACTGGATCAAAGGTCTTCACCGTGTCCAGATTATCTGCCAGGCCCTCTTCCTTACTTTCAGTAACCGCAACCCAGCGGTGGGTTAAGTAAACTAGAAAATTCCCATGGAGAGTTCCTGGCGAAAGCAATATTGACGGTCGCCAATCAATTTGTGATCCTCCAGATAATCCAAGAACTGGTTTTATTGTGCTCTCCATAACTTGAGAGCACTGAGGAGATAACAATAGGCCTATAGTTAGTTGCATGGGAACCACCTTTTTCGGGTCGGGAACGCAGTGTCTTAACTCTAGGTTTCCAGTTTTCCTCTGTCTACCCTCCCACGTGCGGAATACTACGTGAATCTAGAAAAACAAATTTTCAATATAACTAATACAAATTCATATTGTTATTTTATTTATGTCAATACAATGCCATTATGGTTAGAGCTAAATAGTGTACCAAATTGCGTGGCCGCAGAATTCATTATTCATAGAATATAACGTAATAAAATCGTTCTATCGGTTTTTAATATATTGCTTCATATATAAAATCATCACAATCACATAAAATTAAAAAAGTATATATAAAAAATACAAACACGATAAATTTTCGGTTCGATCCCCACTCGAGGAAATGTAATATTTAATATTTTCATTCCTCCGCTCTGGAAACAAGGCAAAGCACGGCGTTGAGTTCCGCCAGACCACACGCAACTTTACAAATGTACATTTATTTTGAAATAAAGGACCCTAAAAGTAATATTCTATAACATGTTTAGCTAATATAATTTCCAGATTCCAGATTCCACAAAGGTATCAAAACATTTCAGTTACCGTGCCCATACGGAGTGGAAAACAAATTACCGTCTGGAAAACTAAACAACATAAAATTTCGAACGTTTTGTAAAACGATCCAATGAATTCTTTTTACAAGATATATTTCATATTCAATTATTAATACTCTTTTGTAAACTATCTTTTGGTTTTAATTATAAAGTCAGTATTTTTTTACTCAATACTCGGCTTCGCGCTGTGTCTCGCACATGGCAGGGTAGGCAAAGGGAATTTGGGAACCTAGTGTTAAGTTGTATGGGGGTTCACGACGGAAGACTTGCCCGCAGCGACCCCTGCCAGCCCTCTAGAGGGCTGCAACGTTCCATTCGCCACAATGTGCACCACACGAGCGCGTACTGATAGGGCATCCCTCCAAGGCGACGCGCACCAGTGCGTCCCCGCTGGTGTGATAAGTGGAGACGAGTGCGGTGTTGGGGACCGCGGGAAGTGGAAGAAAAGATGAATGAATTATTAAATGTTATGGAAGACAGAGATACCGTAGTGTTTGGCGCTCCGTTCTCTCTGCCTACCCCGCTAGGGATATAGCGTGAAGCTAAGTTAAGTTAGTGTTAAGACACTCCGTTCCACTTTCGTTCCCCACTTTCCGCCGAATTTGAGACATTCTGTGTTGAGTGGAGGAACTCAACGCCGCGTTTTGCCTTGTACCATAGCGAAGAATTGAAAATATTAACTGTTTTAATTGAAATTATTAAATATTTCATTTCCTTGAGTGGGGTATTAAACCCACAACCTGTCGGTTCAGTCACACGCTTGTGCCGCTGAGCCACGACAGGCGACAGGTATTTTTTTGTAAAAGAAAATGTAATTGAGTTCAATTACATTTTCTTTTCAGCAGATTTGTTTGTTTTTTCATAATACTTTTACTACTACTTTATGCATGCACTTTATGGGGGATGATAAAATATTGATAAGTATTCGTTTCCCACTTTTATCTTAAAGCATTGTATATAAGAAAATGAAATCCAATAGGTTGTTTATTTTTTATTAATTATAAGATAGTTAAAAATTAATAGTTAACTATATTATATATCAAATAATTCAAGATTTATATATGTAAAGGTAAATATAAAAGAATATACACAGATGAAATTTGTAATTTTCTTTAGAAAATTTCATACGACAATATTTTTATCGTATGAAATTGAAAAAAAGAGCACCTTTATAAGGTCCGTCCATATGTCACGATCATTTATTTTGAGATCGCATGGAGGTATCAAGTTTTAATTAATTTAAAAAAATGCATAGAGTCCTCTCAAAGTGTAACAGTAAACGCTCCAGGCGGAATCTCCACTTGAGGTAATGGAATATTTAACACTCTCTGGTACCAAGAGAAGCGTCGTGTTAAGTTTCACTTAACACGCCATGCCTTAAATTTGGCTGTAAGTGGGGACAGAAACGGAGTCTCTTAATACCACGTTCCCAAGTTCTCTCTGCCTACGCTGGCATGTGCGGAACAGAAAAAAGTTATATTTATAGTTAATATCACACAAAGTGCGTCACATACCATCGTAAACATAAAAATATCAAGCTTAGTAACTTGATCTACCCTTTGACATATACTCGTACATCTGAAAATTGTATAGAACAATTGATGGGCAAATCCGATTGACACTTGATTGGTTTTTTTTTATTTATTTAATAGTCAGGGCATGAGTTAAACAAATTTAACTAACTTACTTTAAATTAAGACAATCTTTGCAGCACAATGCACATGGGAAGTAAGCACTAACGTTATATGTGTAACTGTAGTTGTAACAAAGCTTTTGACCGTACTTTCTTGTTATTGATGATTCTCAATTCTAAGGATTCAAAAGTTATTTAGTCCTGTATACTCGCAAGATTTATAATGTAACCTCCGTTTCTTGATTCTCTTTGTGTCACAGTGTATTTCTTAGTTTTAAATTTAAGAATTCAAGTTAAAAGAAAAAGCGTCAGGTGTCCTATTATTCCTTATATTATAAATCTGAATATTTATTAGCTTTAAAGTTTGTTCCAAATTCACTTAAAAATTACTGAACTAATTCAGATGAAACTTTGCAGTAATATAGCTTATACATATATCAGAATATATCTATTTAATTTGTAATCCACATTGATTAAAAATTATGTATTTGACAATAAATTGGATCGGGCGAATACACATGTAGGTTGATAGTATTTTTTTAATTATTACAAAGGCACGATCACTGCACAGTTTTAGTTTCTATTGTTTTCTTAGATTTCTAGAATTATTTCGAATATCCAAAATTAACGCTGCATTTTAACAAAGTAAAAAAAATTTCATAACATCGAATCATTCAATATTGAAACCATAACGTTTACGTACGATGTCACACTGCGCCATGGTAGCAGTTGTATTTCTCACATAGCTTGGGACCTGGGCACCTATTGTTAGGGTATCCTGTAGGGTATATATATATTTATATATATATATATATATATATATATATATATATATATATATATATATATATATATATATATATATATATATATATATATATATATATATATATATATATATATATAAATATATATATAAAACCAAAAGGTGCTTACACAATTTTTCTCGCGCAACTTCATCCGCTAAGAATAAGGCAAATAACTATAATATACACTTGAAAATATGCTTTTAATTATAAATCACAGAAATTTGGTAGTACTTTTACACATTTATGTAGCGCCTTTATCAAGGCTAATTTAAAACTTTTGAATGTAATCAACGCTAGCAGAAATATTTGCTACGAAAAATTTGAATACTGCTAAGTATACTTTACTCTCCTGACTTACACTGGCAACCATTCTTTGAACAGTTTAAATTGCTTTTTCAGGCACAGAGCGAGTACTAACAACAGTTTCTTCTCGATATTAGTCCAGGATCAAGTTTAAACGGTTTTTGTAAGCAAATAAAAAAAATGTCGCTCTTGATGCAGACTCAAAGACTTCGTGAAATGTAATGGGGCGAAAGTCGAATAGTGTTTTATGAAAAAAAAAAGTACTTGATACATTTCAAATGTACTTGATATATTCGCATGAATACATTTTTAAAAAATCTTTTATAATTGTTATGTTTATTATATGATATTTTATTTTTTATCTATTAATAGGATTTTTTGCTGAATACAGCGTGTGAAATATCACACAAGGCAGGGTAGGCAGAAGAAATTAGGGAATCTAGTATTAAAACTCTCCGCTCCGTTTGCCACTTTCCGTCGAATTTGAAGTATGTAAGGTACATTTTGAGTGGCAAAACTCATCGCCGCGCTTTGTTTTGTTACCTGAGCAAAGAAATGAAAACATTTAATATTCTCTCTCTCATTTACTCAGCTTCACGCTGTGTCCCGCACATGACAGGGTAGGCAGAGGGAGCTTAGGAACCTAGTGTTAAGACACTCCGTTCCACTTCCGTTGCCCACTTTCCGCCGAATTTGAGTCATGGCGTGTTATGTGGCGGAACTCAATGCCGCGTCTTGCCCTGTACCAGAGCGAGGAAGTGAAAACATTAAATATTTAAAATTGAAAATATTAAATATTTCATTTCCACGAGTCGGGATCGAACCCACAACCTATCGCTTACCTTATCAAAATAAATGAAAATTCAAAATAAAAAAATAAAATGATTGTTGATTCTTTTAATAAACTATATCCTTTCTTCGTTTGTAACACAGTATTTCAATGTATATGATAGCTTTAGGTAGGTACAATTCCAATTTAGCAGCAAATTATTCTAATTTCCAAGCTCTGTTAACAAGATAAGCGGCATTGAATGACGTCAACACACAATGTATCGATAATTTGACGTTACATGGGGAATTTAGTGTCTTAATACGAGACTCCATCTTTCTTTATGTAACTAAAAATACAATACCTCGAAATTCGGCGGAAAGTAAGGATTGGAGTGTGTTAACACTAGGTTCCCAAGTTCCCTCTGGCTATCCTGCCATGTGCGGGATAAAGCGTGAAGCTAAGTAAGTAAGTAAGTGATATTAAATACTATTTCCTCAAGTGAGAACACATCAAACCACATCCTTTCGCGACAATAATCGCATATTTGTGCCTTAAGTCACGACAAGCCTTTCTTCTTATAATTATGTCAATACTCATTTGACATGTAATACCAAGAAATAGAAACTAACAAGCAAATTGACTTAAATGTACATATATTTTTTATATAATATCTATTACATTACATACACTTGGTCCGTATACTTTTTCATCTTATTAATATATCTAATTTTCTAATCGTACATATTATTTACAGTATTATCTACATACACAATTAAAACCTATTGTCAGAAAATAGTATTTTTATCGTTACATTATGAATTTTAACGTTTTTTTGTAGTAATTAAAAAAGAGGCCAAAATATTTACATTTCGAAAAGCAAAATGAAAAATATCTCATTATAGAGCACATAAAATAACAAACAAACTTAAACAAACTATTCTAAACCACTTAGTGCTTAGTATCAGTGGTTTCCAACTTACCGGTCACTTATTGTCCCTAGCGACGTAAGGTACGATGCGGAACTGGAGGGCGTTGACCCGAGCTGCTGTATTTATTTAGAATCTTATTTTAACATATGTATGTGGAAATAAAAAAAGGGATATATATATATATATATATATATATATATATATATATATATATATATATATATATATATATATATATATATATATATATATATATATATATAAAAATATATAAATATATAAATAAATACTGCAGCTATAATATATTGCACTCCGTTTTGTTCCCCTTTTCCGCCAAATTTGAGGTTATGCACGGGTGACGGAACTCAACGCCGCGCTTTGCCTTGTTATCAGAGCAAAGAAATGAAAATATAAACATTTCACTCGTCGTTTACAGCCATACGTTTGTGTTCCTGGGCCACGACAGACGTCAAATAACGGATATAATTTTGTTTAACGTGTATCGCATTAGGATGTAGCTTGTGAATTGTTATTAATATAGTACAATTCCAACCTAAATTCAATTTAAAATCGTCCATGTCCTATAGCCGTTTGAGTAATATGACATATATATGAGATGATATATATTTTGGTTTTCAAATAGTTATATTTTTCTGGTTATTGTAGCATACAGTGACGCAAATTAACAAGCATTTTAAATTATAAAAATATTACTTCGTAATTATGATATTACTTCGTAATCAGATAAGCAGTTTAAGACATACGAAGACTTTGCAAATATGAAATGGTAATATTTTAAATGAAACGGGTAGACTACCCGTAACCACGCATTATACTGTAGTTACAGAGTTCAAAACGTGGGGTTTCTCAAAAATACTTACCATTCAATATACCCGATTAATCCGGTTAAAAGTGTTTCATTTAATACGCGATTAATCCGGTTAAAAATGTTTCATTTAATACGCGATTAATCCGGTAAAAAGTGTTTCATTTAAAATGTGTCAGGTTTATTTATATATATGTTCCTGAGATCAATGCGTTAAGCCAATCAAACTCTTAATATTTATAAAATTAGCAAAAAAATATATATATGAAATGAAGTAATTAAGCAATTAAATCAATTAATTTCATTAAATATTACCAGCTTATTTCAATGAGAAATAGTGCTCATTAGTACTACTGTTATTATATGTAGTAGCGTGAATACGTTATGGAGGAAATTAAATTATTATACAAACTAATTTTTATATCCTACTGCCTAAAGGTTAATTACATTATTACGTACAATTGCCCATGCGTGCTTTCACCCTTGTATGAACTAATGTATTATGATTTCACAATATCACCCTACTGCTAAATGGCAATTGTGTTTGTATACTTTATATATAAATTTTATTTATAACAGCTACTCCTAGTAGTGACTGGTTTTTAACCCACAGTGCAAAAGAAGTGTTGTGCGTTTGACGTGTGTGTCTGTCTGTGTGTCTGTCAGTGGCATTTAGCTCCTGAATAAATTTGGGATAAGGGCTTTTTTTTAATCGGATGCCTTGTTTATTACGTTACTTATTGGATACAAGCATTTTGCCGATTTAAGTAAAATATTTTCTTTTATTTAAAAATTGGTTTTCTCTTTAATTGTTATTACTTTAGAATGGTTGAATAGCATGTATTCACACAATAAACATGTAAAAAGGTTTCTTTTGGGATTTCGTATTTCCAAAGGTGAAAACGGAACCTGGAATAGGATAATATGATAGGATCTTTGTTGCCCGTCTCTCAAGATTATTTACCTTGAGATCGTGTGTAAGTATCAAACTGAAAGTAATATGAAATAATCAAATCTATAGCATCCTTTTTGAGTGAAATAAACTATGAACTACAGTTTTATTGTTATATGAAATATCTATAAGTTTCTACTTTTCAAAATTTTTCTTTGTCTGTATGTTGTTAATTTATTTATCTAGTTATATAAACAATAAAATAATGCCTGTCGTGGCGCAGCGGAACAAGCGTGTGACTGTAACCGACGGGTTCTGGGTTCGATCCCCAGTCGAGGAAATCAAAAAAAAAAATTATTTTTTATTTAAATATTTAATGTTTCATTTCTTCGCTCTGGTAAAAAGGCAAAGCGTCGCGTTGAGTTCCGCCACTCAACACGCAATCTCTCAAATTCGGCGGAAAGCGGGGGACGGAAGTGGAATGGAGTGTCTTAACACTAGGTTCCCATGTTTTCTCTGCTTACCCTACCTCGTACGGAATACAGAGTGAAGTTAAAAAAAAAAAATGCCTACATAAATTTGATCACAAGTTATATAGTAAAGAAAACTCGTTAATTATATAGAGACCTGTGGACCCCGATCACTCTAAGTTTCAAAATCTTGTAAACTTTACAAAGATCGACAGATTGCATACGATCCTTTGAATTCACATCATTTGATAACGAATAGAAATTTTAACCTAATTAAACTAAAGTATATGTATTGGGACCATTAAAGAAATTATTTTGCGACACTCGGCTTCACCGCCCATGGTAGGGCAGGCAGAGGAGGAGGGAGGGAACTTTAAAAACTCATGTTCACACACTCTGTTTCGTACCCGACTTTATACTGAATTTGAAGCATTACGTGTTGAGTGACGAAACTCAACGCCACTCTTAACTTTGTTATCAGAGTATAAAAATAAAAGTGTTAAATATTTCATTTGGAAATACTAATCTCTTAAAGATACGAAATCTTGTTTATCACATAGTTTCAAGCTATATTCTAGCTGGAACTACATGTAGTTTGGTAGGCAGAGGGAACCTTTTGTTTAGACACTGCTTTTTTCTGTCTGTTCTTTTTTAAGTTAATGCGCATTGAGCTTAACGCTGTGCTTTGTTTTATTACCAGCGCAAAAAAATGAAGTAATTCGTTCATTCAAATAAAAATTATTTGAATTCTTAACATTGAATCAACACTATCTAAAACAAACATCACAATTGCAGAACGACGCTAAGCTTTTAACTTATAGTGCTTTTCATGTTTAACTTGGTATGATATGTTTATAATCTATCCTAAAGCTTTTGATAGGTTTTTTATAAAAAAAGTAAGCTTTTAAGAAGAAGAAAATGTACAAACAACTCCATTTTTTTCTTCTAGTTATATTAATAAGATTTCATAAGTAGCTTACGCCATGGTAACGTCTCAAATATATAGAAAATTATGCTTTCAATACAAATATAACCTACATACATTTTATATTAATGACGAACCCAAACGCATTTCAATGAAATAGCTACCAACAATTTACAAATTGCGCTTCAGTTACAGCAATAAATGATGCAACACACAATACGAGTACGCCTAAGGCGTATGTAGCTTTGTTACTTAGAACACAGCACTGATTTTGTACCTTGCATTATTTTGTGTAATCAGTGGGTACATGAGTTGTTTGCTCATTTAAATAGTTAAGTTTGCAAGAACATGATTTTCTAGAACTATTATCGTATTTTGAGAGAGATGAATGATGAAATCATAATTCCAAAAGGGTATCCACAACCTAGCCTAGCTCGGGCCGAGCGAAGCAAAGCCCCTCACTACAAACGAAGTTCGAAAGCCGAGGTTCGAGTCTCGCAGGAAGTGCCCTTGCGACTTCGTGGTATCTCTTTGAGTCACTCAATCTGGTGACAAGACCAAGGTTAGAACTCTTCAAGTTCGGCCCCCCACAAAACCCGGTGACGTTGTAGAGGCCGCAGGGCCAACAGCATACTACCCATTTGAAAAAAAAAAGAGAGAGATGAAGGTTTTATCTAACTTATAGTATTTTTTCCACGTTTATCACGTACGTGGAAGGACAAAAGAATCTACCTCCCTAGTACTAAGACAGCCCATTCCACTTCTTACTTTTTGTCAAATTCGACACTATTGCGTGACTGTAAACATGATATTTCTGTATCGGTTCTTTCTACTCTTGAGAAACGAAGAATGAACCTGGGAACTTAATGTTAAGACTTCGTTTCGCACTCACAATGCTTCGCGAATTCAGCGGAACTGAATTGCGTGTTGAATGGCACTGCGTTTACTATCGTTACCAAAGTGAGGAAATGATTTTTTTAAAATAATTCATTTGCCCGAGTGCGCAGCGTCATTTTTGTGCTACTGCGCTATCTTTGATACAATTATTTAAGCAAGGCTTAAATTATACAAAACACATTAAATTTCAATGATCAACTTAAGAATACATCATCAATAATTGTAGGAAAACGGGGTTTCTTAACACGAGGTTTTAACTAACATTATAAGGTTCTACCTAGCAAAAAACAACATTTAAAAATTTAAATACACTACTTTTATCAAACATATATATTGTGCAATCAGTACACGAATTGTTTACTGATTTAAATTCGTTCAGCGAACTATGAAAGTGCTGTTCTGAATACATTAGGAGACTATGGAAATGGGAATTGCAAATGTGAATGGAAACACACAATTTATTGAAAACGCTCTTTGTGGCTCCATCTACTGTTATGTTTAATTGTTGTAAACATATTCTAATTAGACAAAAAAATGCAAAACTAACGAAATTAGAACTGAAAAGATATTGATATAGGGTAATTTATTGTCTATTTTTTCTCTTAAATTCTATTGATGAACGCGCATGATATGGTATATCATTTTTTATTTAATTTAATGATATTTTGAGTAGGGCTTTATTGTTAGAGAAGTAACGGAAGAGAACGGATTATCTCTTTACTTACATAGATTTTTTTTAAAGTGACCAATTGACGTTTTAATCGACATTTTATGTATATAAGCTATTTATTAAATAGCAAAGACACCGCTTCATTTTATATTCTTAAGCATTTTCATCAAATGTGATTTTAATGGTTTTACGCTTTTATTATTAATACACGTGTAGTGGAAAACATAAAAAAATACCAATTCCTTATATATTTGATAAGAATATCTTATTATGTAAAATATAATGCTCTTTATGTAAAGTATGATAAGAAAAGAAACATCCAACAAAGAATATTACGATATAAGTCTAGTACTCATATGAAACATTGTTTGAAGGCATAGAAAAGTACCGAAAAAATTCTTTTTACTTTCCCGGATACTTAAAAAATAGGGTAAGCTTGGGCTTATTGCACAACAGTTTCTAATTTAATACCGGCTGCCCGATTTGTTTACAAAGGAAAAATTTATTCATGAATTTTTCACATTGGCCCGATAAAATTCTTTCCTACCTGCTTGTTACGTCCCAAACCTTCCAATAAAGTTGTCATTGTGCTTATGTTTTATAACTAACTTACGACACACGCGGCTTCGCCCGCTTATATATACTGTTATAATATAACCATAAAACCTATTAAAATTAAATATATAAATTGTAAACTATGGTATATATATATATATATATATATATATATATATATATATATATATATATATATATATATATATATATATATATATATATATATATATATATATATATATATATATATATATATATATATATATATATATATAAGCTGTAATTTTCTTATCGATATCTATTTAATAGTTTTGTGTGAAACTAGAATAAACATTCATCCTTACAAATTTTCACTTTTATTAGTAGAATAATGACTATCCTTAACCTTGCATATTTAAAATATATGTCTAATTCCCCACTAGACACCATAGGATTTTCGAGAAGTCGTACATAGTAAATGTCAGGGTTCTACACCGCGAAGTTACGAACGTGCGTTGTTAATCTACGTGTTTTATAATACTTTTTATTTTTATTATATACATTTTGTTTATTGTTATATAGATCAAGAATTAGCCCACAGTCGCGTGTTACTTCTTCTCAATATAAAAGAAACGTATTAATTGATATCGGTCGGTATAAAGAACCGTACTTCGATGTTCCCACAAAAATGCGGCGTTGAGTTTCGTCATCTTGTAAGTGCAAAGGTAAGTGCAAGTGTGTAAAGGTCAGAGTGATATACAAAGGTCACCGATTCCGTCTTATTTAAGTGAAACGAAAAAATATGTGCACAAATAATATTCTATTAATAAAAAAAAAAACGGATTGAAATATTGCCTGTGAGCGTGGCGAAAGCGAGGATACAGAAAAAATATTTTATCTTCGTTTACGATAACGACATGCTTAGTTTTCGCTTTTTGTATTTGGAAATTGTAAATATATGGATAATGTATGTATATTGCTAATATACATTTCTGCCCCCACTTACCGCTGATTTTGAAGGATAGCTTGTTAAGTGGTGAAATTCAGTAATAGTAATTTAAATTAAAATTATTTTTGTATCATTCACTCAATGTAAGGGAAGGCTAGTTTTTATTACATTTTGTCAATTTCTATATATCCCGCAGCACCTATAGCACACTATTTCTTTTTATGGAAAAAAACAAGGCAAACGAGCTTTCGACGTCACCTGATGATGAGTTATCACTGCCACCTACGGCCCCGTGTATCAAAAGAGGAGGTACGGATGCGTTACCCGTCTTTAAGGGGGCACCGGATCCCGGCATTACCCAATGCGAAATGCAATGGCTAAAACTAAAATGCCGTGGGTGATAATAATCCCGTTGAGTCTGCCTATGCGTATTGTCATTGCTGACAACGTGACTCTCCCATTCATATTTAAGTCGCCTCTTACGACACCAACAGTACCAGGGTGATCCTATTCAAAACCACGTTCACATTTTAATTAATTACCCAAATGGAAATAAGTTGTAGGTAAAGACTAGTCTATGAATATATATATATATATATATATATATATATATATATATATATATATATATATATATATATATATATATATATATATATATATATATATATATATATATATATATATATATATATATATATATATATATATATATATATATATGAATGAGAAATTTTGTAATAGCCAGATTGGCTTACTCCCGGCTTTGCCAGCTTGAACTACATAATTATTAATTTACTAATTTGCGTTACTTTCGTTGCCAAAAATAACAAAATTTTAAAAATAAAACCTCATCCTATACCGAACAGTCAAATTTCGGTCAATTTTTTCAGTCAGTTATTTACAGCAATTTTGTAGAAAAACCACAACATGCAGTGAAGATTTTCTTATATATATTCCATGTACAGACAGACACCGATTTATTACGATTTTATTATACTCAGCTTCACGTTGTATCCCGCACATGGCAAGGCAGAGGGCAAGTTCCCTCTAAACATAGTGCTAACACACTCTGGAAATGAAATATTTAATATTTTCAATTTAAATATTTAATGTTTCATTTCTTCGCTCTGGTAATAAAGCAAAGCGTGGCGTTGAGTTCCGCCACTCAACACGCAATGCCTCTAATTCGACGGAAAGTGGGGAACTGAAGTGGAACGGAGTGTCTTTACACTAGGTTCCCGGGTTCCCTCTGCCTAACCTGCCTCGTGCGGGATACAGCGTGAAGCTAAGTGAGTGAGTGAGTAAATATTTATATCCTCGATTAGGGATTGAACCCATAACCAGTCGCACTTACAGTCGCACGCTTGTGCCCCTATGCCACGTCAGGCATAGGTGAAGTAAAAAAAACATCTTACAATATATATTCATATATGTTGTTACAGCTTCATTAGATTTCATGCGAGAAGAATTTATGGAAGCAGGCAGTTGTATCGCTTTTATTTCTTAAAGAAATTCTTGGTGAAAAATGGTCTCACTTTTATAAATCGTCTTTGTTTCGTTAGCTTCGTAAGCGACCTGGCTCAGCTGGTAATCGTCTGGTTCGCCTCGGAAAAAATATTTGAGATCAAATGTTACTTGTAATATTGTAATTATAATCATATTCCGTTAACGACATCATTTTCATATAATATATTTAAAGCCTGTTGAGCACAAGTGTGTCCATGTTATTCTTCGCGTAATGTTGTAAAGTTTGTGTAGTCAGATCAAATAAAAAATGTTAAAAAAAACTAGAGAATTCGAAAACTATATATACCTATAAAAAATATACACCTATAAAAGTTTTAAAAAAAGTTCAACGATAGCACATGCAGGTGTCTATAGACATCCCACTGTAACTACTTTTATGTTGTATAAACACTGTATTGTTCATCTTATATACCTACGAAGAGATTCAAACGCCATATCAAAAATATAAATACTCAATGCTCAGTTTCACGCTGTATCCCGCGCATGGCATGGTAGGCAGACGACTCCGTTCCACTTCCGTTCGCCACTTTACGAAAACATAATATTTTAGAAGATATTACAGTTTTTAAATATGAGTGCGGAATAATCGTCGCGTCAATCGTGGTACGCATGTGGCTCGCGGGCCGCAGCAAGCACGGACAGAGGCAATTCTTCGTTATAATTCCTCATACAGTATTCTTGATTTCACACTGATCTAGAGAAATATGTAATGAAAGTCTATATAACTATAGCATTTGACTGTAGACGCGACGGTTGTGGGTTCAATTCCCAATCAGGGGAATGGCTATGATAATTCCTCTGCCTATTTCCGTTTCCGAAAAACGAGAAAGTTCTATTACATTTAGATATTTACTGTCATTATCTTCATCAAAAGCAGTATTAATACTAAAAAAAAGAATGTACAAAATACATATATACATATATATAGGATATATCACTACATGACATTTTCAAAATTTGTTTTTTTAAAAATCTGTCATTCTGCTTTTTTTTCCACGTAAAGGCGTGTATGAGGCGTTGGATGTTAAACGACAAAACTCAATGCCACCTTGTTCCAAAATCGAAAGAAATAAATATTAAATATTTTTTCTGTTGTGGGAATTGAACCAGCAACTGTCGAGTTTACAGTCATCAGTCAATACATGTATGTATTCTTGCGCCACGAAAGCTTCTGAACAGCCTTATTAATTTTAATATAATCAAAAAATGAAAATCTAATATTATTCCAAATAATCGTAATACAATAATAGAAATTCCTTTGTTAGTACAAGCTAGATTACCTCTTCCATTGTGACGAACTCGCCCATTTACTTCGATTGATTTCCACTAGGCCCATTGTTGTGAAAATGTATGATAACGTGGGTCGGCTTGGGTCGCTCTTGAGTTTGAATGAGGAGAAATTATTGATAGACATTAATTCATATGACCTTTCGTAAGATCTCTTCGGTTCATAGAATTACTTAAAATCTTCAGGTTACTTTAAGATATGATTTGTAATAGAAGGTGGAGGATTTTTTGAAAGAATATTGCTTCACTGCCTATGCAAGGAACTACAATCTTACAGACTCATAGTTATTTGGAAAGACAAAAAGAAACCTAGTATCTAACTATTTTGTTTCCTCACTTTCGTCAAATTAGGTATCTATTTTTTTCGTCTTTTGCATTATGCAAATATGTATAGGGAATCTATTATTTTTTACTTCTTTTAAGTTTTAAAAACTACCTTCGAACAGTGGTATTGTTCGATCAATTTATTTTGATTTTCAACGAATAGATAACGGAATCGATAGTGTAAGTAACTTTTGAATTTAATTCATAAAATCAAAATAACTTCAAGCCCGACATCACATGAGATGGATCTGCGAGATTTGTTAAATTTTAATTCCTTTAAAGTTTGATATTTAATTATATGTATAACTTTGCATTTCTTTTTAATAGCTGAAACATTTAATTTGTCACAGGTAATATTGACTACTCGTTGAACAGGTGAGACTTACAAACACAACTTAAAAAAATCTTATATATAGTTTTGTTTATATTATTGATATATTGCTTTTCACTCTACACGCAATGCCTCATATTCCGCGAAAAGTGGGGAACGGAAGTCGAACAAAGTCTCTTAACACTAGGTTCCCAAGTTCCCTCGGCCTACCCTGTCATGCGGTATCAAGTGTGAAATTGAGTGAGTGAGTAATGTTTTAGTAAAAAGTAGACCGACTGAAAGAAATATATATATATATATATATATATATATATATATATATATATATATATATATATATATATATATATATATATATATATATATGCATGTGTTTTTTAGGTTTTTTAGGTTTTTGGATAAATAAATAATAGAAAAATAATAAAATATAATATTACGGTAATTTTTAATTGGTTATAATTAGTTATTTAAAACATTTAAAGAGAATATTAATAAAATCGATAAAAATCCTTTTCTACGCAAATATATATTATATATATAAATAAACTATTATATTTTATTAACTGTAATTCAATTCTCTCTCTGTATTCGGTGAAACATTTTTACACAACCATGTTTAAACTTAACAGCTTATAGGTTTTAAAGATATTATTAAATTTATTCAACAAATAATGTAGTGTCATCATTTGAGATCCTCACGATTTGCTTAGATTTAGTTTTACTGAGGCTAGCAGTAGTAGTTAGAGAATATAGTCATTTCTACTGAGAAGAGCCGGTAAGAAACTAAACAGTTGCTATTTTCCTTGTCACAATTCTTACATAAATTAGCAGCTATTGGCAGATATTAAATATTATATTAGAATAGGATCACCCTGGTACTGATGGTGTCGTAAGAGGCGACTAAAGTGCGTGTGGTAGAGTCACGTTGCTAGTAATTGCAACACGCATGGGCAGACTCGACCGGATTGATTACCCACCCCCGGCATTTAAGACCGGCGTTAAGTAGTGGCTTTGGCCACTGCGTTTCGCATTGGGTAATGCTGGGCCCCGGTGCCCGCCCATACACCTTAAAAGACGGCAACGCTCCTGTAGCTCTTCTGGAGTTACTCGGGGCCGTGGGCGACGGTGATCACTTACCACCAGGTGGCCTGTACGCTCGTTTGCCGTCTCTTCCATAAAAAAATATTAAATAGACATTAATTCCATATTTACATCTGTTAATATTCCTGAAATAATTAATCTAAAATAATATTAACATATTATTTTCAGTTATGTTTAAAGTAAGTAAACTAAGAATATGAAACATTTATTAACTTTTTAAAGCTGCTAATTCATATTTAGGCTTTTGATATATTTAAATTGTAATATTGATGAAATAGTTGATAGTTATTCTTTCTGGTAAGAAGGCAAAGTAGGAAAACGGTAAACGGAACGGAGTGTCTTAACACTAGGTTTCCAAGTTCTCTCTGCTTACCCTGCCATGTCCGGGATAGAGCGTGAAGAAGTCAGCACGTATACCTACAATGTTATGAAAATTAAGTAGAAGGCACGGAACGAAACGTTTTAACACTCGGTTCCCTCTGTCTAACCCGCTATGCGGTAAATAGTGATCTTTTTTGTACTATTTATCAA
Organism: Eueides isabella; assembly: GCA_019049475.1. Classification (NCBI taxonomy): domain Eukaryota; kingdom Metazoa; phylum Arthropoda; class Insecta; order Lepidoptera; family Nymphalidae; genus Eueides; species Eueides isabella. Next base: position 11,128,639 of record CM032401.1, read on the forward strand.
GAAAAAAGTACATTACATATTAAATGGCCCTTACATTCATTTTGTAATTCATTACAAATTTAAGCTTCCTTTTCGTATTTAAATTGTGAACTGTGTTATCAAGAGAAATTATAATTACATTAATTTAAATTTTAAATTAAATCGTTCTACAGTAAAGTGTTTTAATTTAAATATTATTTATAAATATCGTGGCATATTGAAACGGCGATTCGATTAATTACTTTTATTTCTTAGCTGTTGTAGTTAAACGCGGCGTTGAGTTTCAATCCTCAACAGACAATCGAAAATTAGAAAATGAAGACCTAGCAAAGGTTTTGCATTTATATCTATGACAACGCTAAAAATACTTTTCTTGTGTGGTAAGGTTAGCAGAAACTTTTACTAGTTTTTGCTAACTACTAAAATTTATTATATATTTTATATTTCTAGTTCCTTTAAAAATATATATTTTTTTTCTTTTTTCAGCTTCACGCTGTATCCCGCACTAGGCAGGGTAGGCAGAGGGAACGGAAGTGAAACCTAATGTTATGACACTCCGTTCCACTTCTGTTCCCCACTTTCCGCCGAATTTGAGGCATTGCGTGTTGAGTGGCGGAACTCAACGCCGCGCTTTGCCTTATTACCAGAGCGAAGAAATGAAACATTAAATATTTAAATTGAAAATATTTAATATTTCATTTCCTCGACTGGGGATTCAACCCAGAACCTGCCGGTTATAGTCACACTCTTGATATACCTGCCGGTTATAGTCACACTTTTGACAATATATTCTTATCAGATTTTTAATTATATTTTTTATAGCGACATAATAGTTACATGATCTGTGAATATTTCTACTCTACATCTATTTACCATGGTTCATTTATTCACTCATTTCTGCGTTCAGAACCTGTAAGTTGAGCTCAGTTTACTTATGTTATTGTATGGAAAACTCAAGAGAAATTATGCTTTGTGAGATACAGCATAGTGACAGTCTGACAAACAAACAGCCGGGGTTCTCTCCGGTACGTACAGAGCCTTGAAAATATAAAAAAAACACTGTAAATAGTAAAAATTATAAAGCAAGCATAAAATATTATAAAAAATATCAGAAATAACACTAACTTCTAAATGCAATATTTATTTATAGATTCCTAATATCGACATATTGACATCGATGCGTTGATTATTCATAATTCAATATCTAAATATACGTCACATGGTTGAATACGAAATTATAAAACCAATTTGATTTGATCTTTAATGTTCTTATAACGCACTAGTAAGTAGAGATCTCTCAAAACTGGCGATAAGAGCAGTCACGACCTATTCCAGATATTATTAGCAGCTGCAAAGGATTTACTGAAATTAAATGACGGCTATCGATAAACGCTTTTATCGACACTACTCTCTAGCGATGAAAGTACGTGAATATAATTAGCTTGGTTTAGTAATAAGTATATAGTTATGTTAATTATTTAATTTTTCAGCTTAACGCTATATCCCGCAGATAGCAGGGTAGAGGAAACTTGGGAACGTAGTGTTAAGACACTCCGTTCCGTTGCCTACTTTCCGCAAAATTGCGTGTTGAGAAACGAAGAAATTGAACCATTAAATGTTTCATTTGAAAATATTCAATATTTATTTTTTTTATCAATCACGTCATGTGCCTCATTTATTAGTGTCTTCGAAAATAAGAGGACATATATATATATATAAGCAGATTTCTGACAGTGGACGAGTTGAAAGAGGTATACAGAAACCATAATGTTTTGTGCTTTGTTCTCTCTAGTACCACGCTAGGGATAAGTTGACTTGAGATAATATTAGTATACTCTCTCCCAGCTTCACGCTGTATCCCGCACTACGCAGGGTAGGCAGAAGGAAAGGAAGTGAAACCTAGTGTTATGACACTCCGTTTCACTTCCGTTCCCCACTTTCCGCCGAATTTGAGGCATTGCGTGTTGAGTGGCGGAACTCAGCGCCGCGCTTTGGCTTATTACCAGAGCGAAGAAATGAAACATTAAATATTCAAATTGAAAATATTAAATATTTCATTTCCTCGACTGGGTATCGAACCCAGAACCTGTCGGTTACAGTCACACTCTTGTGCCGCTGCGCCACGACAGGCCCTCAATATTAGTATACGCAAAATATTTTATCATTAATGCACGCCTTTGTTATACAAAAAAAGATATGTATATATAAGTTTGTATGTTTAGTTTTCTTTTAAGATTCTTGTGCTTAACTGGGAACGTGTTGTCACTGTGTACCCGTAAATACATTTCCAAGACATTGTTTTACAAACTTTCACGCTTTTACCCTATATAAGAGTATGGGTAACTGAAGCCTAGAGATTTAACACTCTGTTCCCAATGTGCCACCAATTTTATTATCATGAATAATATTGTAATTTTAAAAACGCATAGATATTTTATTTACATTTGTAAATTATGAGTGAATAAACTCATTTATTTTGAATTTGAGGACTGTCGTGGCGCAGAGGCACAAACGTGTGACTGTAACCGATGGGTTGGAGGTTCGATTCCCACTCGAGGAAATGAAATATTTAATATTTTCAATTTAAATATTTAATATTTTCATTTCTTCGCTCTGAAACAAGGCAAAATGCGGCGTTGAGTTCCGCCACTCAACACTCTATGCCTCAAAAGTTCGGCGGAAAGTGGGATACGGATGTGGAACGGAGTGTCTTGACACTAGGTTCCCAAGTTCCCTCTGCCTACCCTGCCATGTGCGGAATACAGCGTGAAGCTGAGTAATAAATAAATATCACACAAACAACGTAGTCTAATTAATGGCATTTAATTTATTAAGGATAATAAGCGTGTGACTATAAACGCGATAGGGTGTGGGTTTGATCATCATTCGAGTAAGTAAAATATATTTTAATTTTTTCGCTCTATTAACAAGGCAACTGCACAGTGTCTTAAAGCTAAGTACCCTTTGCCTACTCGCCATGTACGGGGTACAGACCCCGTACATGGCGTAGCTTAAGAACTGTTATTTCTAAGATATAATATAAATTGTACTTCTAAAGGATTACGTTGCTGAACCGATTATTACTTATAACAAAACGTTAATTCTATTCACCCCATATGCAATCCAATACCGTGACATAAATTCCATATAACTCAACATTATGATGAATATTCGGTTTTATCTTAATAAAACACGTTGTTTCGTAAATATCTAATCTATTAAATATAAATTTATTTTTTTAGATTTCCGTACTTCAAAAGGTAAAAAGGAAACTCTTATAGAATCAGACCTTTGTTCGTCTGTCAGTCCATTAATCAATAGGTTGAGTAGAGATATCAAGCTAAAATTAATGTTATATATCCAGGTCTATTATCACAGCTATTATGGGTGAAAGTCAACGAAGTCAGAAGATACGAGCATTTATACATATTGTTCGCAGAATTTTGTGCGAAAAAACTGCGTTAATAAAACCTATAGCGTACTTATCTAACTAATAAGCACGGGGATCGGAACAGAGTATCTTAACACTAGGTTCCGAAGCCTCTGCCTACCTAGCCATGTACAGGATACAGCATGAAGCGAAAAATTATAAACTCATATTTGTATTAAATTCATATAAAATGAATGCAAAGTAAAGTATGTAAAATTTTATCATCTGTTCTTCCCATTGACATACAATTCTGGTTTTTCATACAAAATTAGTACGGCAACTTTGGTGGGGAAACCTAGCTACTGCCACTTAGCCAGAACTTAACCGAGTTTCAAATCCGAGGAAATCGATAAAAATTAAAATTGTCTATACCCGAGTGAAAAACGACCTACAACCGAGGCCCTCATAGTAAGACACCACGACTGCCACGATGTCTACACTTTTTTTATTCCATTATAGTTATACTTTGATCAATGTATAAAATAGCATGCTGTTGTGGTATAATATTATAAAGGGCAGTTTCTTCACACTGATATGGTACCGAGTATCTACGAGATAAACAATATCGTTCTTCTGTTGTCGACGTTCAGCCACCTATTACATTGGTGATTATTGTCTACCAGATTAGATATAAAGGAATTTGATATAGAAGCAGACAAACAATCAGAAGGTTCTGTCTATGAGGTAGCATTAATGGTCATATTACTATCTATAACTTTAGTTGCAACCAGTGAACTAGCCCTTAAGTATCACATAAGCTGTCTAGACAAGTAGCATGTTAAAAGAAAACAACTGCACAAGATCAAAGAGAATGAACGTACGGCGTATGTTGTTCGCTTCGTAAATTTTATTCTTAGACTTAAAAGTTGGTAATATGGAATTTTAGTTTAAATTTTTTTTATTATATTTTAAACATATGCGCGTTTAAAGCCATTAACTTGAAAAGTATGTCGTGGTGCAACGGCACTAATGTGCGACTGTAAACGTGACAGTTTGTGGGTTCGATCTCTGCTCGAGGTAACTAAGCATAGCGCGGCGTTCAGTTCCGCCACACCTCGCACATTCTCAAATTTACCGGAAAGAGGGAAACGAAATAGAAATAGAGTTTCTTAACACTAGGTTTTCAAGTTTCCTTTGCCTACTCTGCCAAAGGATTCGGATGGATTGAGTGACGCAACTCTACGCCGCAATTTGCGCTTATTACAAGCAGGTAATTGAAAATAATTATTTTTTCTGAATAGAATCAAGACCTACAACTGTCATGGTTAAATTAGAATACTGCAGATACACAGCACTGTACTACAAGGGTCCAAATTAAAAAGTTATATTAAAGTATCAAATAAATTATAATTTGCGACCACAACATAGAGATATATTGAAAATCTTACAATATTTGCCATATAAACATAAATCACTAGCTGGCTGTTTTATATAAAATGCATCTAAAATACAAAACAATGTACGCTTTATTACAACATCGCGATGCACCCGGGGCTCTCGGACCGGATATTGCGCTACGTAGAGGCCGACATGAGGCAACGTTACTAAGTGGTCACTTGTTATTTACTGATTTTATATATGAGTTTACTGGCTTATAGCTGTTTTGTATGTTGGATGTTGAATTAAGTTAGGTTTAATGAAAATATTGTTTTTCAGGCTGATTTGTATTGAAGCTCGTTATATTTTTTCCATCTAGAGTACATAGTATTTAGAGTAGGAAAAAGGATTTGAGTACCTTTTTCTGTTTTTATTAAGTTTCACGCTGTAATTTGCATATAGAAATTGCATGCATTTAGAAGAGGCAAAGGGAACCTGGGAACCTAGTATTAAAATACTGTTTTTTTATTTGAGATATTACTTTTCCCACATTTTCACTTTTAATAAAATTCTCGAGCATTTAATTACGTATAGAATGGCAGAACTTAACGTCTCGTTTTAACTCTTTCTTAGAACGACGAAATGTAAATATTATATATTTCTCGAGTGGAGATCAATCCAATGCTTCTCGTTCGGCTGAAGCCTGTAATGATTATTGGGTGTCTTAACACTAGATACCATAGTCTTCCTTCTGGGAGGGTCCCATATGTATAGTTTGAAGCTAAAAAAATATTCGTTCACTTCCGTTTCATTCACGCAACCTTCTTCACTTCCATTCACACAATCTTGTTCAACAACTAACATAATTAAAAAATTGTTGACCACACGGGCGAAGCCGCAGCAATATATTATATTAAATTTGTCGTTTCCCTTTATAAACTTTAAAGTAGCTATAACCTCCACAACAAGCACGTTATAACTTGTTTTGATAAAGTTTACTCGAGCACAAGAGTGGAAAACTCGGAACTACATACAGTTAGTGGTCCGTCTTATTTTTAAAATTGCCGCTCAAGATGAGAACGTCTCGAGTAGTTTAGTTAACTATTTTTGTTAAAGTGGTTGTGGTTTTAAGAAAAAAATTGAGTGTAAAAACATATTTTGTTTGCTTTGTAACAATTTGTTTTCGTAATAGTTATTAATGTTGAGTACAAAAAATTATACAGGGTAGACTGAAGAAATCATCATTATCCATCGTCGCACTTTGCCTTGTTAGAGCCCATAAAATGAAATCAATAAACACTTAATTTCCTCGAGTGGCGAACATTTAAATAAACGACGTCCACTTGTGATCATGAACTATTTTCTAGTATTTGACAAATCCAGTTAAGGGAAGTTAGAAATAACTTGGCACACACTATTGATCACCTTCTCGTAACTAATATCTTTACTGTGTAACTAAAATTTAATTATTTTTCCATATGGAAATCAAACTTATTTCAACGCGCTTTAAAACCATGTTTTAATTTATCACGGGGGAAACATACGTAATGCATCTATTTAAAAAAAATATTTGTAATATTCTTAGTTGGTGCAATAGAAAGTCGGCTGTAAATTGTATTTACTAATATATCAATTATCGAACTCCAAATTGGCATATCACATTTCAAGCAACATCTAAATTTATGTTTTTTTTAGCTTCACGCTTGGATGTCTTTCATATTAGAATAAGTAATAGTACTCACTCAGCTCCACGCTGTATCCTGCACATGACAGGGTAGGCACAGGAAACTTGGGAACCTAGTGTTAAGACACTCCGTTCCATTCTCCACTTTCCACTGAACTTCATGCCACGCCGCGCTAGCGAAGGAACGGGAACCTTTAAATAAAAAATACCTTGTTCTCATAAAGAAACTACTATTCTTCATCATCCACCAAATTCTGGAGGCATTACATGTTGAGTGGCGGTACTTGACTATTCTATTTCAAGTATTCAAGTTGAATTTGTCACACAATGTGTCGGAGCTACGTATAGTTAAATAACGGTAGTTAGGGAAATTATGGCGAGGTATAATACTTATGACATCTCTTTATTTAACTTGAATGTTTGTTGGACTTTGGTTGAATAGGGGCTATGTATCTATAATTATTCTTCACAGATAGTTATAAGTCGTGGCATAAGGTCATGTGACCTCATGCCACGACTGCCACACGACGTGTGACTGTAAAAAGATAGGTGCTGTCTTCAATTTAGAATTGTAATATTTAATATTGTAATATAAAATGAAGGTTCTAATATCTGAAACAACTACAAATAAAAAAAGAAAAAAATGCAAGATCAGTATAAATTATCAGTGTAAATGATAAGCTATTAGAATAAGTGAATGAGATACTTGGGAAGTATGTTTAGCAATACTAGAGGCGTCGAATTCAGCAGAAAGAGGGCAATGGAGAGTTTGCCTACCCTGCCATGTAAGAAATACAGCTTAAAGCTTTAAAAATCTATTAGTTACTTTATTTTCAAATATTTTCCTAACGACCCTTATGCACTGAGGCGCAGTATCTTTGCGTAAAAGAGATAGTTTTGAGTTCTTATCCCACTGAGGTACTAAAAGAAAAGCACAGTGCATTTAACGCGCGATGTCAATTAAATGGGAAGTGAGACCAGCAGGGTTTTGACACCACTTCTACGTGGGAATTGAAGCTAAAACAACATCGTCAATATAAGTGATATTCTACGAGAAACTTTATAAAATGTACAAAATATTGGTTTTATACAAAAAAATCTTTTTTTTTATTTTATCATGTAAAATATATTATTTATTTTAGTTTCAGGCTGTATCCCACACATAATGTGGGCAGAGGGAACTTGGGAACCTAATGTTAAAACATTTCGATTTGTTCTTCACTTTTCGCCAAATTTGAGGCATGTAGTTTTGAGCGGCGGAACTCAACGCTGCCTTAAATATATTGTTTATATATATATATATATATATATATATATATATATATATATATATATATATATATATATATATATATATATATATATATATATATGTGTGAGTTGGCTAATATATATATATATATATATATATATATTAGCCAACTCATAAATCACGAAATGGCTTACCTATAAATATTTTCAAACAAATCCAGCAAAGTGAATTCTTACAAAACGTACACAAATAGAGGTATTTTTCTTTAAAATTGTAGAAAATTGCTGTGATTTAGGTGAAAAGACCTTTAATGTTATATCTTGAATAGAATTTCGCGGTGAAAAATGGTCCCGCTTTTGTAAATCGTATTTGTTTTATTTTTGTTTTTATAAGACACTTGACTTTTCTGACTATACAAGCTTTTTTTTAATCTATTCTCTGTATTCCACACAAAGTACGATACGCCAAAGGAACCTGGGAACCTACTGTTAAGACAATCCGTTCCCAAGAAGATATTTATGATAAAATTCTGGAGGGCGTTGCGTGTTATCAGAGCGAGAAACCGAAAATATTAAGTATTTAGTATCCTTGAGTGGGGATTAAACCCTAACTCTTTCTTTTTACAGTTACACGCTTATGCTTGTGATAGGTCGTACTTTACCTAATTTCAAGACTGAAGAAATGAAAATATTAAATATTGCATTTCCTTAGCTGGTAATCCAACCTACAATCCGTCGCTTTGTCAGTCGCAAGCTTCTGCTCCTGCGCCACAACAAGCTTTACTACTAAAAGTAATACGATTTATAGCATTTGAGACTTTTGAGGCCTGTTGTGGCGCAGCCGTACAAGCGTGGGACTGAAACCGACAGGTTGTGGGGTCGATCCTGTTGAAATTGTTTATTAAAAGATCAAAGAAATTTATAACGTGATTTTATTTTACTTAACGAGATTCCACCGAGAATAAAAAGTATAAAGTTTTTTTATTTAATAAAAAGTATAAAGTTTTTTTATTTATCTATAGTCTATAACCAAAACTGAGGTGACACCTTCTCAAATAGTGTTGTACCTATCGAATTGTTAAAGTACAATTTTAATATTTCAACAGATCCCCACTGAGGAAATGAAATATTTGATATTTTCAATTTAAATATTAAATGTTTCATTTCTTCGCTCTGGCAATAAGGTAAATCGCGGCGTTGAGTTCCGCCACCAACAAGCAATGCCTCAAATGGGGCAGAAGTGGAACGGAGTATCTTAACACAAGGTTCCCGAGTTTCCTCTGTTACCCTGCCATGTGCGGGATACAGCGTGAAGCTGAGTGAGTGAGTGAGTGAGTTTATATAAATGAGATTGACCGCAATAAGTGAAACGTTCGAGATAATGCAAATTTATATTTCCAAAAAGTATAATTCAGCTATATGAAAACTCCACCAAATACAGTTTTTCATGCGAACTGAAATTTTAATAATACCGAAAATTTTACAAGTAGGCAACCATAAAAGCTTAACATAATGTTTTTACTAGCAAAAAATATATTATTCATTGTCTTTAATAATTTATAATGTAATGAATATTTAAATATATTAACGTTAAATAAATTATTATGTCTAGTGTAATGTATCGAGGCCTGTCGTGGCGCAGCGGCACAAGAGTGTGACTGTAACCGACAGGTTCTGGGTTCGATCCCCAGTCGAGGAAATGAAATATTTAATATTTTCAATTTGAATATTTAATGTTTCATTTTCTTCGCTCTGGTAATAAGGCAAAGCGCGGCGTTGAGTTCCGCCACTCAACACGCAATGCCTCAAATTCGGCGGAAAGTGGGGAACGGAAGTAGAACATAGTGTCATAACACTAGGTTTCACTTCCGTTCCCTCTACCTACCCTGCCTAGTGCGGGATACAGCGTGAAGCTGAAAAAAAAAATATCTAGTGTAATGTATGTATCTCTATAAAGTCATCCTTAATACATTGGTTAGAATACAATATGGTTAGCTTATTGACGAATCCTGCTCATTGCATTGGTAAAGAAGGCATGGGGAACGAGCCAAATAACCAAGGAACTCCTTCCGTTTCCCACTCTACGCTAAGTAACTCTATAACAAGGCAGGCACCTATAATATAATAAAAAATATATATTAATCACAATCATCCCTATGTTTTTTCTGAAGGGAGCTTATCAGAAAGATTGAAGTTTCAATCGCTACTGTACATAAGAACTTAATTGCCATGCAACTTACCTACTTGAGCCAGTGTTTCCAGGTGTGTATGTCATACTTTTTTTATACCAGTCGTGGGCGGGGATCAGTCACCATCAACTGACTCATACGCGAGCATTCCTTGCTCATAGAAAAATACTAATAGGATATTTAATTAAATATCAAATTAGTATTATAAAATTAAAATAATATTTGTTTTATAAAGAAAGGTTATTTGTACTTTGGGGAAACAGCGTTTTAATAACTTATAATTTGAAAACTTTAAATAATTCATACAAACATAAATATTCCTTGAATTTTTGTATAGTTTGAAATGTTTATAACATTAATTATAAGTATATTGAGATACAGCGTTAAGTTCCGCCACACACTTGGCTATGTTTCGCTACCCTGCCATAAGTGGGATACAATGTGCTAACAAAAAATCCCTATGAAAATATATTTAAAACATAAAAGATTTAAATTAAAAAAAAGGTACACTCTCAATTCAATAATAACAAAAATTTAATAAACACACGCTTTAAATCCATAAAATAACACTTTTTCAATATGTGGAATATGTCAATAAATTTGAATGGGGCGCGCAGACGACGATGTCCGATAAACAAATTATAAAAGCTTTCAATGGCGTCACTTTGGAGCTGAATCATATTTTGCTTCCATGAAATATCGTTGCGCTGATCTTATAACTAGATTACAATTCAGTAAAATTTCAATATAAAATGTTTATGACATGGCAAAAGTTACTTTGTTTTTTTTTTTTTTCATTTTGATCCAATTATAATTTATATTTTAACACCCGACGTGGTTCAGTTGTATTGTGTGAGTGTCATTTTTAGGGATCCGTAACTCAAAGGGAAAACGAGACTAATCCGAAATGTGTTGATAGATAACTCTGTTGTGCAAATCCACCTATCAAGACCACTTATGTCAAGACCCGTGGAGATATCAATCAAGCTGAAATTCTTTAAAATATTTTTTTTTTACTTGAACACTGTATGAGGATAGACAGAGGAGACTTGGTATTATAACGGTGAGAGGTTTTTTCAATGAATTGCCTTGCCTTGTGATTCCGGCTTAGAAAAGGATCACCCTGGTACTGATGGTGTTGTAAGAGGCGACTAAAGTACGTGCGGTAGAGTCACGTTGCCAACAATGACAACACGCATGGGTGGACTCGACCGGATTGTTACCACCTCCGGCGTTTTAAACCGGCGTTACGTAGTGGCTTCGGCCACTGCATTTCGCATTGGGTAATGCCGGGCCCCGGTGCCCATCTATCTTAAGGACCGACGACGCTTCTGTAGCTCCTCTGGTGCTTAAACGCCTCGCTTTACCTCGATACGAAGGCGAGAAAATTTTAAATGTGAAATATTTAATTTCTTTTAGTGGTTATCAGACTAACAGCCTGTCGATTTTACACCTGTGCTACTGAGCCACGACAAGTCGAAATTTATTAAAAAAAATAAAATTGTTAGTAAAAAAATTATATAATATATCTTAAAAGGTGAAAATTGAAGAATAGAGAGAATAAAATATACTACTATACAATTATAACTAGAAAAAATGAAAAAATGTTGAAAATCGATGCGCTGTTGAAAGAAAAAAATAAAAAATATTGAAAATCAATGCGCTGTTGAAAGAAAAATTCATCATATAATAAATAATATTAATATAATTCTTGTCTATGGCCCTATTATTGGAATTTAATATTACATTCTTTGTACAAGTTGGAGAGGGCTTTTGTCACCATGTTGTCATACAGGTGGCAAACGTGTATGTATTTTAATCAATAATTTGAAATACGTACATTATACGATAATTTTTCTGGTTTTGTTTATCGTCTGTGGGAAAAACAAGACGATAATGAAAAATGACATAACAAGTATACATACATACTTATCATACAGTCCGTAGTTCCAATGTCACGGAGTAAATAAGATCGGCCTTATTGCACGCTGGGCCCTAATTTAATATAGTAAGCCCGATTTGTTTACAAAGAAAAAATTTATTCATGAAGTTTACTCTCCGCGGGTCCTTCCACGCATAAGTTACGGTCGGGACCTTTTATTTCGACAAATATCTCTCATTCCTGATTTTTTGTTGGCAAAATTGCTTTAACAAAGCTTACGTTTTATAAGTTTTATTATGAAATTATTTCGGGCAATTGAAGTATGACAATATAATTTTTCTAGAGAACATGATTTTTTAAAATATTATATCTTAGCTTTCACTTGATGTTTCTAAAGTTTAAATATTGGTATTATATATTTTTTATGATTGAAGGCTGCTAAGGTCAAGAAGTACTACTAGTTAGAATAGTGTCTTTACATTAGACCTTAGCATTTTATATGTTAAGCTATACTTAACTATAAAAAACCTGAATTCTCAATATGGAGATCGAAACAACAAGGCAAAATAAAGCAAACCCTTCAAATCCCAATCCTTTTAAGCAATGGTTCTCAATCAGTGGTCCGTATCAAAAATATGACCCACGAAGGACTTTTATGTTAATGGGAAGTGATCGGTTTTCACAGGTAATTTATGTTTAGAATTACTAATTAAAATCTCTTTGATAATTACAATGCATGTTTTTTTTATATACATACGGTGGTCTTTAATCAAAAAAAAGATTGGGAACCGCTGCTTAAAACCGAAAACATAAAGAAACACGACCGCTTCATTCTACACGATACAACATAAAGCGAAAAGAGGTCAAAGAGACCGGTCACTCGATTGGCAAATTTGCTCAAAATTTAGCAAATTAATGGCGCAAACCAAAATCTAATTTGCAAATTGGGTGAAGCTTGTTTAGCTGACATACGACACAGGGCAGTGTACGGCGGGCGATTACTTAACGCGACGTGACTAAAGTGTTTAATTAATAATTTTCTATTTATATTCAAAAAAGGAAATAATTTTGTAGAAATTATATATTTTTTAACTTTAGCATGCGGGTTACAATCCTGTGTATGACAGAGTAAGCAAAGGGAACTTGGGAACCTAGTGTTAAGGCACTCTGTTCCCACAAAGACATCGTCGTTAACTGTTTTTGCTGAATTTGAGGCATTGTATCTTGAATGGCGGAACTCAAGGCCGCGGTTTGAAAATCTTTAATATTTTATTTCCTTAATTGTGAATCAAACCCCCCACAACCTATCTCCATTATAGACACACGCACTTGTGCCACTGAGCCATGACATCCCTTCAATTAAATAATGATATATTAATAGAACTGAACGATTTAGTATTTTTTATGGATAGGATACGGCAAACGAGGATACGGGTCACCTGATGGTAAGTGATCACCGCCGCCCACGGCTCCCGTAGTACTAGAGGAGCAGCGTTGGCGGTCTATAAGGCGGATAGCAACGGGGGCAAGGCATTACCCAATGCGAAACGCAGTGGCCGTAGCCACTACTTAACGCCGGTTTTAAATTTCAGGGGTGGTAATTATCTGGTCGAGTCTGCTCATGCGTGTTGTCATTGTTGACAGCATGACTCTCCCACACTTAATTTAGTCGCCTCTTACGACACCATCAGTATCGAGGTGATCCTATTCTAAGCCGGAATCACACGTGTTGGAGGAACTGAACGCGCTATATTTTTCCAAGAACAGAAGCTAAACTAAATAAAATATATTGTTAATAATACATTTAATTGTAATATTTTTGAAAAATATAAAAAAACTTAAAGTCTTTCACCTTCAGTTCTTTTACTTTCTTTTATTTTGTTTCAAAAATAAATATAGTAAAATTATATACATGAAATATGTAATTGGTATGCAATTTTAAAGCAGATTGCAGTCACTGATTGTAACATTTGCAACGGGGCTCAGGCGAATGTAATATCACGTCAACGTCGCTTGATTTACATACATAATAAATATATAATATATGTACACATGAAATAAACTACAAATTCTTTATGCAGCTTCAGCTTCACGCTGTATCCCGCACATGGCAGGGTAGACAGAGGGAACTTGGGAACCTATTGTCAAGACACTCTACTTTCATTCCCCGCTGAATTTGAGGCATTGCGTGTTATTGGCGGGACTCAACACAGCGTTTTGCCTTGATACCAGAGCGAAGAATTGAAAACATTTAATATTTTATTTGAAAATATTAAATATTATTTTTTTTCAAGTGGTCCTCGAACCCACAAACTGTCGTTTACAGCGACACGCTTATACCGCTGCACTACGACTACCCTCAATAATAATTCTTTATACAATAAAGTTTATTTCATAACGTATTTGAGGACGTCATGAGGCGACGGCTCTCACTGTAAACACGATAGATTATAGATTCTATCTGACGACAAAGCACCGGATTGTGTTTGTCACCTTAACACGCAATACCTTAAATCCGGCAGAAAGTGGAAACTAAGCGGAGTATCTTAACATTTGGAAACAGGGTAAAGCGGAATTAAAAACAGATCATATGCACAATGTTTTATAAAATCCTATGTAACAATATTATATGGCCATAATTAATTAGTCTTACATAATAAACAATTATCGCGTGACTATATAAAAGGATAAAAATAAAAAAAAATACTGTCCATAGACAACAAATTGCACAGTACCATAACATATACACTAACAAACCTACACAAATTGTTACACAAAAAGCTTAAAAGAAAAGAAATACTCACAAGACCTTTTGACAGCAATTGAAAATTGATACGAAATGCAACAAAAGAATGTCGGGGATACAAAAAACAGACGTGACGCCTCGGGGTTGAAACGCTACGTTTATTCATCACAAAGGAAACCTTGTCTTAGACGGAGAACTGACTTTTTGCTCCCATTACGAGTTTGTATTTATTGTAACAACAAAATAATAAAGCAGGAGAGCAATTATTTTTGTAGTACATAAAAGCTCGGGGCCTGTCGTGGCGCAGGGGCAGAAGTTTATCAATGTAGGCGACAGGTTATAGGTTCGATCCCCACTCGAGCAAGTGAAATATTGAATGTTTTGAAATGAAATAATAATATTTTTTCTTCGTTCTGGCTGCAATTACGCCACTTAACACGCAATTTCTAAAATTGAGCGGAAATTTGGAAATGGAATGGAGTGTCTTAACATTAGTTTCCTGAGTTCCTTCGGCCTTCCCTGTCAGAGGGGTGTGCGGGATACAGTTTGAAGCTGATGATAATGATAACAATACATAAAAGTGTCATTTTACTTGGAAAGATTAAAAAAAAATAACAACAAGTTGTGAATTTGATCCTTACTCCACAGAACGAAATATACAATATTCTCGTTTCCTCATCCTAGGAACGAGGCAAAGAGCGAAGTTTATGTCCACAGCTCAAAACACGTCACACGCTTGTGCCGCTGCGCCACGACAGGCCTCACTCCAATCCCTATAGGATGAGCAAACTTTATGGCCATTCAATCTTACAATAACAAACAATAAACATGGGGATGGCGTAATTTAAATAGAATACATATATAAGTACAAAAATAATCTTTAATTTATAACTAAGTGCTTACGAATACGGAAATGCTAATAAGAAATTTATGATCCTTACGTAATTGCAATTTCTATTTATTTATTGTTTTTGTTCCGCGTTTATTGCACTTAGCTCTCGTCTAGACAGTTTTTATTACGATTATTAGGAAAAATTCAACTGCGGTACTCTGAGAGTAATGAAAATTTTCATTTTGATTGGTTTTTTAAATTCCTATATATTTATTTAGCCCAATATTTCAGCGCTGAATACAATTTGTAAGTATTTTTTTCTGCTAGAATGTGCTAAAATTAATACAAATAATATATTTATTTTGACAAACTCTGGCAATATCTGTAATAGCAAAATGAAACGCGGTGTTGAGTTTCGGGAAGAAAATTGAGAAACGGAATAGAATAAAATAATATTACCACAACAACATACAAAATAAAAAGATACAACATACAGATAGTGCAAAGGCGGTCTTATTGCAAATAGCAATCTCTCCAAGACAACACTTGAAGAGAGGAATAACGTTATACAAAAACGGGCTTGAGCAAAGAACATTTAAAATATTAAACTTAAATTTAAAAAGCGTATAAAAATTTTGAACGAAGCAGGATTTGAACCTGCGCCTCTGGAACGGTATTCCAGAGGCGCAGGTTCAAATACTGCTTCGTTCAAAATTTTTATACGCTTTTTAAATTTAAGTTTAGTATTTTCTGTCCTAAGTGTGGAATAACACTTTAAAACATAGTAAAAACATTTAAAATATTAAAAAGACAAAGAAAACTAATATATATATATATATATATATATATATATATATATATATATATATATATATATATATATATATATATATATATATATATATATATATATATATATATATATATATATATATATATATATATATATATATATATATATATATATATATATATATATATATATATATATATATATATATATATATATATATATATATATATATATATATATATATATATATATATATATATATATATATATATATATATATATATATATATATAACAAATTTATAATACAAAATAAATCGAATAAAATATTATAGAAAATGAACGATTTAGAACGACAAATGTCTTACGGAACTGTATTCCATAGTTTAATGGCTTTCATAATTAAAGATTCGCCATAAAAACGGATGTGAGCAGTTGGCAACGTTAACCGGATATCACTTCTTGACAATACTTCAAAATTACAAGTTATTTCCGCGGCCATGAAATTAAAACGATTCTTTACATGAATGGATTATAGAATTTGGAATAACGGAAAGAGAAGATGTGCAAGTTGAGTGTTTTAGCACTAATATACTAAATTCAACATATTTAGTAATAAATGTATAAAAAGTAATTACTACCTATATATTGAGATTTTGTTTGACAAATTATCTTAATTTATTGTATTGAAGAAGTTAATCTTTATGGTTAGGTTCATACTATGGCCGGACGATCAGAATTATCTATAATATTTATTTATGTATATTAAGAAATACATTACTTAACATATGAAGTAAGTATTAATTAGAATAGATCAGAATCTGCATAATATAAATAAAATTAGCATCCAGAGTAAAAAATCATATTCAAATAAAAAAAAAATTAATAGATAGACAAAGAAAATTTAAAATTAAGATACTCCGGCTCTCAACTTTTGTCCAATTTTCAAATTTATGTCAGCAACCGAAAAATTAAAACATTTCAATAATATAAACTTACTTGTATATAACTAATGAGCGATTATTTGTTATAAAAACATCGATTTCTGACAACAGATTGAAAAGAAAATTCTCAATTCGAAAGGAATTTGATAATGAAAATTATATAAAATTCTTCTACATAAAGCCATTTTCTTAAAAAATGTATAAAAATAAATAGTGCCTGATACGTTTCTTTTAGTTATATAAGCTAACGTTTTCCATCGAGAGGCATTTGTGGCATTCGTATTGATTCTTACTCAGAGGAGGATTGAACCCACAACCCGTCACTTTTACAGTCACAAGCGTGCGCTTCCACGTCCTTCCACGACAGGCCACAAAAATATATATAAATTATATGTATATTTGTAATAACTTATTCTTTAAGATCATATTTAATTTTATTCACTTATAAAGATCGCGTTTCTACTCCACATAAATACCCGTAGCCAGTTATCAATGAGGCGTGCAGATAACTACTTCCAAGCGTTTTCACGAAAGCTCACCTCGCCATGAAAAATCGAAGCGATTTTATCATACCTCTGCAGTTACCATGGAATTGTTATATATTTTAAATTGTGTATAAATGTTCTTCTACTTACTATATTATAATATTTAATACAAATTTCTGTATATTTTTCGTAAAATTATAAAAATAATAAACATATAAGCGTCACGACCGCGGTTTCGAATGCTTGAATTAAATAATTTTGTTTTCTAATAATTTATCATTTTATATCGTTTTATAATTCTTACTTTTTTGTTTTCATAAAATTATCACTTTTAAAGCAGTATTTATACATAGAAAACTAAAATTTCAGCTAAATGGAAAATAAATTAATTGTTTGTGGAACTGAATATTCTAAATTGACGTTACTGTTTTCTTTATGAACTCATTTAAATATTTTTTTTAGCTTCACGCTGTATCCCGCACGAGGCAGGGTAGGCAGAGGGAACCTAGTGTTAAGACACTCCGTTCCACTTTCTGCCTGTGGTTTTTGTTTTGTTTTTGTTAATTTGAGGTATTGCGTGTTGAGTAGCGGAAATCAACGCCGCGCTTTGCCTTATTACCAGAGAGAAGAAATGAAACATTCAATATTTAAATTGAGAATATTAAATATTTTATTTTCTAGAGTGGGGATCGAACCCAAAACCTGTGGGTTACAGTCACACGCTTGTGCCGCTGCGCCACGACAGCTCTCTTTAAATTATGCAAACTTTTAATTACATTTAAATTTGTAAGGTGGCAAGAGCCACGATTATTATTTGCCTCTATCTTTTGTCGCCTCGTCCTCTGCCATCCACTCCGTCATACACGCCACTTGTTTCTTTTTACATGACTTTCCTCCAACATAGATATTATATTTTTAATGATCAACAGTATTCTCCTTTATCTCTATTGGTCTTTTAAGTATTCAACAGCTCTTGTTATAAAAAAGGAGTAAGATTTGATTTTGGGCTATTTTCTTCAAAATAACGCACGTTTGTTGTCGCGTTGAGTTTAGCCACTCAACACGTAATTCGTCAATTTTGCGGATAGTGGGCAACAGAAGTGGAACAGAATGTCTCAGCACTAGGTTCCCAAGTTCTCCTTGCCTACATTGCCATATGCGGATTACAGACTGAAGCTGGGAAAAAAAAGCCAAAATGTAATAGTGAAAATTGCATTTAAATCATGTTAACAGTTTTTGAGTTTAGCGCGTACATACGCAAAAACAGACAAAACCTTTAAAAATCACTATTTTGGACAATACTACATAATTACTATATCGTCCATGTACATTGATCGTTTACAGATCTATACTAATATTATAAGGCTGAAGAGTTTGTTTGTTCACTTGAACGTGCTAATCTTAGGAACTACTAGCTCAATTTGAAAAATTCTTTTAGTGTTAGATAATCCATTTATTGAAGAAGGCTATAGGTTATATATCATCACGCTAAGATCAATAGGACCGGAGAATTAAGAATGTCTCAAATTCGGGAGATTTTTTCCTAATTGAGTGTAAACGGTTAAAGTATCGCAAAAATCATGTATGACAAAATTGTTCTCCTTTAAAAATTCTAAAAAAAGTCCGTGACAGTATATGTCTATCTTTCAAGGTTAGCTTTTTATGCAAATCTAATTGTTCTAAAATAATGCATTATTTTCGAAGGTAAAACACCTTCGAAATTTCAATTCGAATAAACAATTCTTATCCAAATGAATACGTAATTCAAAACAAGTATTTAATTTATAACTATAATGCCTTTAACTTTATTCGATTTAAATGAATACGGCTACTATCTATTTTTCAAACCCCTAAGTGATAAGGGTTGGACAAACTTAACATATTTACCTTTTTATCAGCTAGTTTATAATAAGTTGGTATTTCATTTTTTGAATAGAGATCGAACCCACAATATGTAGCATTCAAAGTCACACGCTTGTGTACAGTTGCTTTTCTACAGTATAAATATGAATATTTGATATTAATCTCTCTCAGCTTCACGCTGTATCCCGCACGAGTCAGGGTAGGCAGAGGGAACCCGGGAACCTAGTGTTAAGACACTCCGTTCCACTTCCGTTCCCCACTTTCTGCTGAATTTGAGGCATTGCGTGTTGAGTGGCGGAATTCAACGCCGCGCTTTGCCTTATTACCAGAGCGAAGAAATGAAACATTAAATATTTTAAATTGAAAATATTAAATATTTCATTTCCTCGACTGGGGATCGAACCCAGAACCTGTCGGTTACAGTCACACTCTCGTGCCGCTGCGCCACGACAGGCCTCTTGATATTAATCTCATTTTAAAAATTATAATCTTCTCAAACTCCACACAAATATAATTACAGGTGATGTTAAGTAGGAAAAAAAACCATTCAACTATATTTCTTTCTAATAATTTTAGCACAATCTTTGAACTTAAAACCAATATGTCTTCTAAAAAATGTAATTTCGCTCAGCTTTACCCAGTTTCTAATGGAATACTGATAAAATGGGATTGATCCCACGCGAGAACTGGGATTCAGGACCTTGAGTGTCCGATGAATCGTGAAATTCACTTCATTCCGTCGGTATTCCCGGGATTCGCAATTCTGTTAGCACGTCCCGCAGTAAGCTACTCGTATAGCTTACGTAAGACTAAATTACTATGTGGGAGTTTACAGCTTACTTATCTTTTACGGAACAGTGCATTTCTTACATTTTCATGCATTTTCATGATCGTCACTCATGAATATAAAGTGCTTTGGAGATTTAAAGCGGTTTTTTCTTAGTTTTATATGATTTTGATATTTTTTTGTGTCAAGACACTACCGTTTTTTAATTTCCTGTTTGCGTCGGATTCTTAAGTATTCAAAGCATTGTGGCTTGAGACAGAAACAGGAGGCCCGTGCTTTGCTTTGTTATCAGAGCGGAAATATGAAAACATTAAATATTTAATTTTCTCGAGTGGGTATCGAACTCATAACCTTTCATGTTAACGGTCACACATTTACATAACATGTTAACGGTCTAATAAATAAACCGGGATAAACATAAAATTGTTTTTACCGGCAAAGTAATTAATGCGATATTAATATATTTCTTGAATGTGAATATAAAAATTGCGGTGTTAAGTTTCACAATTTATCACACATGCTTCAAGAATTAGATTCACAAGTTCCCCGTGTCAATTCTGCTATTTGCGAGATCAAATGTGAATTTAAAAATTTTCACTGACTCACTCACTCAGCTTCACGCTGTATCCCGCAGGCAGTGCAGGCAGAGAGAATTCGGGAACGGCAGGGCAGGCAGAGGGGACATGGGAACCTAGTGGTAAGACACTCCGTTCCACTTCCGTTTCCCACTTTCCGTCGAGTTTGAGTCATTGCGTGTTGAGTGGCGGAACGCAGCAATACCGCGTTTTGCCTTGTACCAGTAGTGGAAGAAATGAAAACATTAAACATTTCAATTGAAAATATAAATATTTCATGTCCTCAAGTGGGGATCAAACCTACAACCTGTCGTTTGCAGTCTGACGCTTGTGCCGCTGCGCCACGACCGGCCTAAAAAATGTAAAAAAATGTAATCCATAATTTATAATAAAGTATGGTTTCTTAATCGCTTAAACGACTAACAAAATAATATATTCAATATTCACTTGAACGAACCGATTGTTTTTTTTTATTATCTCGCTCTAGGATACCAGAAGAAATAGGGTGTTAAATTTCGCGACTCAACACGTAATATTTTGAATCAAGGCAGTTTCTTGATACTTAACTCTCGTTGTAGATAAAAGGAGAATGTATGCGGAATAATTTAGTTAATATGTTTTTTTTCATGTGCCAGAGTCGTAAGACACAACTTATTTTTTAAAGCCTATAACTTTCGGTTTCGGCTCAGTAGTCCAGATAACACCTGCGCGAGTACCAGGTGAGAAAGTTAACTAACGATGAGAAAGGTATCCTAAATAATTAAAAACCGAACATTTACTTTGAGGCCTGTCGTGGCGCAGTGGTACAAGCGTCGCGTTTACAGTAACACAACAGGTATTGGGTTCCATCACAATTCGAGGAAATGAATTATTTAATACTTTCTTATTAAATACTTTTCATTTCTCTGATCTGGCCTAACCCAACATCGCCGTTAAATTCCTTGAAAACACTACACAATATATCTTTCTTACAACAAAAAGTGGATAACGGAACGGAGTGCCCTAACACTAGGCTCCTAATTTCCCTCTTCCTGTAAGCGTGGAAGTGAGAAAAAAAACATTCATTTTGCTAAAAAAAACTAGTTTACATGTAATCTACCACTTCAATCGCATGCTTGTAAATAGACCGTGCTATTGTAGAATATACAAAACAATATACGAGACTTAGACTTAGTAAAACTCAAGGAATAAAGCAAATACAAAACAAAACGAGCTGCTGGCACGATAGTAGCGAAGTTTTTATGATTATTTATACAACCAAGTGTTATTTTTGTTCAGTAATCCCTGAAGTTGAACTTAAAAATATGAAATGTGAATGTGTCGGGTATTCTGAAGAAAGATATAGAAAGTAAAAAATACTATTGTATGAGACGTACTAATACTTCTGTAAGTGCTTAGAAATGTTTTATATTATTATAAGTATTCTACAATGAGTGTATTAGTAGAATTAATGATCCTGATTGAGCAATATAATCAGTTATATAATTTTTTACTATGTTTTAAAGTGTTATTCCACACTTAAGACAGGAAATACTAAACTTAAATTTAAAAAGCGTATAAAAATCTTGCTTCGTTCAAAATTTTTATACGCTTTTTACGCCTCTGGAATACCGTTCCAGCGCTCTGACCACTAAGCCATTCGTTCTCACCGAGCTCCGTCGAAATTCTTATACGCTTGTTACAACTTATTTTTGTTGTTAGCATCTCTGTAGGGAGGTTTTTACAAATTTTCGCTACCCAAACACAACTCATAAGAATTATCGTTTGGCAAGAGAGAATACTATTTACTTTAATATTTTTACTATGTTTTAAAGTGTTATTCCACACTTAGGACAGAAAATACTAAAACTTAAATTTAAAAAGCGTATAAAAATTTTGAACGAAGCAGGATTTGAACCCGCGCCTCTGGAATACCGTTCCAGCGCTCTGACCACTAAGCCATTCGTTCTCACCGAGCTCCGTCGAAATTCTTATACGCTTGTTACAACTTATTTTTGTTGTTAGCATCTCTGTAGGGAGATTTTTACAAATTTCCGCTACCCAAAGACAACTCATAAGAATTATCGTTTGGCAAGAGAGAATACTATTTACTTTAATATTTTTACTATGTTTTAAAGTGTTATTCCACACTTAGGACAGAAAATACTAAAACTTAAATTTAAAAAGCGTATAAAAATTTTGAACGAAGCAGGATTTGAACCCGCGCCTCTGGAATACCGTTCCAGCGCTCTGACCACTAAGCAATTCGTTCTCACCGAGCTCCGTCGAAATTCTTATACGCTTGTTACAACTTATTTTTCTGGCTTAGTGATCAGAGCGCTGGAACGGTATTCCAGAGGCGCGGGTTCAAATCCTGCTTCGTTCAAAATTTTTATACGCTTTTTAAATTTAAGTTAAAGTATTTTCTGTCCTAAGTGTGGAATAACACTTTAAAACATAATAAAAATATTAAAGTAAATAGTATTCTCTCTTGCCAAACGATAATTCTTATGAGTTGTCTTTGGGTAGCGGAAATTTGTAAAAATCTCCCTACAGAGATGCTAACAACAAAAATAAGTTGTAACAAGCGTATAAGAATTTCGACGGAGCTCGGTGAGAACGACTGGCTTAGTGGTCAGAGCGCTGGAACGGTATTCCAGAGGCGCGGGTTCAAATCCTGCTTCGTTCAAAATTTTTATACGCTTTTTAAATTTAAGTTTTAGACCTCAGCTTTACTAATAAAATCACATTTATTCAATTAACGTACTAATATACTCTTACTCTTACTCAGCTTCACGCTATATCTTTCGCACATGGCAGGGTAGAGAGAAGGAACTTGGGAACCTAGTGTTAAGACACTCCGAACATTTCCGTTCCCAACTTTCCGCCGAATTTTGAGGCATTGCGATTGAGTGGCGGAACTGAGTGCCGCGTTTTGCCTTGTACCATTAAATATTTGAATTGAAAATATGAAATATTTCATTTCCTCGAGTGGGGATGGAACCCACAACCTATCGGTGACTGTCACACGCTTGTGCCGCTACGCCACGGCAGGCCTCAATTATTTCTATATATCTTTTCTATATATTGTAAATTGCCAAATCAAATCAAGTTTCTAGTGTTAATCTAAATTAATACTGAACTTGGGCCGAATAAATCATGATAATGCGTTAGAATATTTTCGGAGTTCTGTGATTTGGCACTCGGATCGGGAGGAAATGACAGGAAAGAGTCAATTATACGCAAGGATGGCACAGAAGAGCAAGATCAATTCGCCTTTATCGCAAATTGGTGTGGTACAAGTTATGAGAGAGAGACTATAAATGACTGTAAATGCAGGTTTGATTCCCACATATATATATATATATATATATATATATATATATATATATATATATATATATATATATATATATATATATATATATATATATATATATATATATATATATATATATATCACCAGCAAATATGGGTATATGAATTGTTCTAAATTAAATCACATATTTGAATATATTTACAAATAAGTGCGCCTGTAAGCTTGCAATAAGCTACATACTTAATACTTAATAATGCAGTAGTATATTATTATTATTGCTTATAATAAGTAATGATTGAATTATTGGTTTTTATTTCCTCGTTATAGTTACAAAACAGAGCACTCAAAAAATATGCGAAAAGTGTAGAAAGGGGTCTTCACTGGAAACTAAATGTTTTTTTTTTATACTAATTTGAAGGTAAAAATAATTAAAGTCGAAATCGGCAAGATATGAACTCACGTCAATTGAACAGCCAACAATAATCACAAAATATTTTTTCATCTACCCTTAAGTAGATGTAATCACGTGTAACATTTTCATTGCGAAATAAAACTATTTTATTCAATAAATGAATCTGACTGCAACCTCTAATACAAAATTAATCAAAGGCGATTTATAAAGGAAAATATACTTTTACATACATCTATAAAGACCAGATTTATTTCTTAACGCCAGTACTAGCGTATTGTCACGCGCGGTTGTTTGGTAAGTCGTAACTGGATTGAAGTTTGTTTGAACTTCAATTCAAGTGTTAAACATAAGTAAGAATAATCATTTTCGAGCGAATATATATTTATGTGTGTTTTTTAAATTGAATTTTGACTTTTTACTGATTAGGCAGATGAAACTTAGTGCTAAGTAATTTTATAATATTGGAAATCTATACTTGTAATTACGTACTGGTGCAGCCAAGAGAGAAAGGAAAATGTATTTGAATATAAGAATTATTCTAAGTCAGAATGCGCTGTGATATCCTCAAGAGTACTTTTCATCATTTATTTCTATTTAATTATACATTTTATCTCTAACATTAGCCAGAGAATACGAAGCACCATATAACACAGGTTAACATAATATCATTTATAATTATTTTTACTTTATCTTCACACTGTTCCTTGTAAATAGCAGGGTACGTAGAGGAAACCTGGGAACTTAGTGTACAGATATATCGTATTAAGATTCCCTAGATATCGTCGAATTCTTAAGGCACTTCGTATTGAAATTTGTTTCCATGCAGAATAAGAAAATCAAAATACCAACTCCGCGCAGAGTAAGTAAATGGAAATAATAATTATTTATTCTTTTAAGTGTGGCCTTGTGCCTGTGCACCACGATACCTCATAGTATAATATATTATTAAACAATATTAGATAGTACAGCTCAACTCATAGCTTATAACTTGATCCTTGCAATGCGAAGCTTATCTTGAGGTAGATTGGGGAAATAATCGTTTAATTGTGCACAAATCTGAGGTGAAAGCGGTATCTTATATGATCGTATATTTGCATAATACTTTCACTAACATGTGTTATTTTTTACTTATTTTATAGTTTCTTTTATAACTGTTTATATTTTAACTAATTTAAAAGTGTTAATCTCCAGTTCAAGAAGAAAAATACCAATTTGGAAATCGTATAAAGAATTTATAGCGGAAGTCGTATAAAGAATTTATAGCGGGATTTGAATCCGCGCTTCTTGAAATCTATCCAAGCACCATAGCCATACGTAATTATCAAGCTATGACAATATTCTTATACGCTTGCAACAACTTATTTATGTTGTTAGTATGTTAGCTTACTAATTTCTTAGAAAGTAGCAGCGGGATTTTTGTAAATTTGGGCATCCCAAAGATAATTCCTTTAAATAATTGCATAAAAAATAGGTTGTTAAAATTTTTATATCTTGTTTTTCTACTATCTCTAGCCTGAGCAGGTACCG
The DNA here is from genome assembly GCA_019049475.1 of Eueides isabella. NCBI lineage: Eukaryota > Metazoa > Arthropoda > Insecta > Lepidoptera > Nymphalidae > Eueides > Eueides isabella. The sequence continues at coordinate 11,154,632 of CM032401.1, forward strand.
ATAGCTAGAAAGGATGTTACGGGGAAAATTAATACAAACGAAAGCACGGTAAAAATGAAAAATAAAAGCTGGAATGATAAGAGAAACAGCATGAGAATGATTTAATGGTTAAGCAAAACATAATTTCAACAAGGAAATCAATTTAGATTTATTAAATCTAAATTTATTGTCTATATAATTGTGGCATTTACAGCCACGCTGCTGCTCAATTTTGTTTTCTTTCAAGAGTGAAATTATCACCATATATTCAGACGCTGCGTCACTGCGCTACTACAGCCTAAAGCAAAGCCTTACAGCAAATATTTTCAATATTATATACCCAATTATACAGAATTCCTATGATTATAAACACTTACCACTATTCTTAATATAGCTGAAATATACAAACCCAATCAATATAACACAAATTGGATGCAAAAACTAATTTCTTAGGAAATAGCAGCGTCAATGCGGAAATGGCATTGTGAATTTGATTAAAAATAGCTTGAGCTAGCTTTATTTTTTGTATTGTAGTCTCGGGCTTTAACATTGATACTGTAAAAGGAAATATTCATACTGTTAGTATTTTTGTGATAATACCATATGTGATGTTTTACCATTAGAAAATTTGTAATATCAAATGAACTAACGAACAAAAATTTCCAAATTAAATGTTTAACGTCTTCATTTCTTCGCGCTGGTAAAAAGGCAAAACACGGCGTTGAGTCCCGCCACTCAACGCCCAATGCCTCAAATTCGGCGGAAAGTGGACGGAGTGTCTTAATCCATGTGCGGGATTAAGCGTGAAGCTGAGTAAGAGTTAGTAACTAAATAACAATTTTGGTATATTTAGTGCAGTTGGCCATGGCGCAGGAGCGCGACATATTGGTTTGTTTTCTATTCAAGGAAATATTTTATTTTATTTAGTCGCCCCGGTTACGATGTAAAACGCAGTGTTGAATCTGCCACTTCGATGGAAGAGGAAAATGTAAGTGTCTTAATGGGTCCGAACGCAAGCATTAAGTTCCCTCTGCCTACTTACTCTTTTTAGCATCACTGCCATTAACGGTATAAAACGAAGCTAAAAGAAACAAAAACAATCTATATCTATATCTACTAATTTTATAAAGTCGAAGAGTCAGATCAGTTAAGCGACCTTATTTTGGTAATTAAATTAATCTTATGTTACATGACGTTAATCAGGGTATCGGTTAGCAACCGCGCCTAGAGTGTCATACTAACAGTGACAGGTGGTGAGTTCGATTTCCGCTCGAGGAAATGAAATATTTTGTTTTTTCAATTTATCTATTTAAAGTTTTACATTTCTTCGCTCTGGCGACACGAAACAAGGCGAAAAGCGGCGTGTAATTCCGCTCGCACGCAATGCCTCATAGTCGGTGGAAAATAGGGGATGGAACGGAGTATCTTTACAGTAGGTTCCCAAGTTCCCTCTTTCTACCCTGCCAAGTTTGGGATAAAGTGAGAAGCTGAGTAGAGTATATAATTAAAGGGAAATCTTTCAATAAGTACCTTCGAGATATTCCAATAATATAAAATATTGAAAAAAGTCTGTCGAGTGTTTTCCAAATTACAGAACTATCATAAGGTTCGTTCCATATATACTGTAGAATAATAAATTAATTTTTATATTTTACTATCGTAATTATTAAAAGAGTTCTTCTCAAAGTATTGCCAGTATGTGATAGCAAACGAGATGGCTGTGATAAATAAGATATTTGATTTTCGTGATTATTACACATTTTAAATGCGTATCGCTTATCGTTCGTGGACCACGAACTGTTCGAAACAGCGAATTTTCAAAAATGTATAATCTATACTTATAATGAATCTGTAATCATTCACTGTAGATATGGAATATATTCGCATATTATTATTCACATGGAAGATATATTCAATAAAATCTTGAAGTGGGCGTTTATTGTTATAATAGGACCCAAAATAGTGTTGTTCGTCTGTTCGTCTGTTCGTCTGTTCGTCTGTTCGTCTGTTCGTCTGTTCGTCTGTTCGTCTGTTCGTCTGTTCGTCTGTTCGTCTGTTCGTCCGTTTGTCTGTTTGTCCAAATTATATATTTTTTAAAAGTGATAATGCTGTTAGAACAAGAACATCGTTGAAATTTGCAGATAAAACATTTCAATTCAAATGGACGAAGTGGACACGGACACAGTGGAACACGGGCAGGTCTCTAGTGCTTTATATTCATGCGGATAAAACAATTTCATTTAAAATAATCCGCGATTTTTTCTGCATTGATTGAATAAAAATATGTAGAATTAAAATATCCTATTCGTTTTGTGACATATTTTTAAATTCTGGCTTCAGTAAGAAAACTTACCTCAGCGTTGAGTTACGCCACTTAACATGAGAATGAAATGTCTTATATGCCTCAGCTTCACGTTATATCCCGCACGTGGCAGGGTAGGCAGAGGGAAATAAAAAACCTTAAAAAATCTGTATAAATCCATCCAGTAATTTAGTAGATGTGGCTTTTCATAAAAAGAAATTAACAAGCAACAATAAAAATATCTTAGGAGCCATATTACAATTTTATTACCCTAAATGATTTTTACGTAAGACTATTCAACGTACAGACTTTGAGAAAATTGATAGTGAGAGAATATATCAAAATATACGTTACAAATAGATAATGAGAACGCTAAAGCGAATTCTAATACCAACAATGCACGATTGCTCTTTATGCAAAGTTCCTCTGGGAGAGTATTTGCGCGATGATTAGCCTGTAGGGCATTGTTATCGCAACCGAAATAAGTATTATCACACTTATTTTTAGTATTTAAGGCACAATGTATCTACTATCAAATAAAACATGGCAGGGTAGGCAGAGGGAACTTAGGAACCTAGTGTTAAGATACTCCATTCTACTTCCCCACTTTCTGCGAAATTTGAGGCATCGCGTGTTGATAGTTGGAGCTCAGATCAAAGAAATGAATATATTATATATTTGGTTTAAAAATATTAAATATTGCATTTCCTCGAGAAGGGATCGAAGGAATCCTGTCGTTTACAGCCACACGTTTGTACCGCTGTACCACGACAGCCCTCTAATATAAGTTCAAATTTAAAATTTTTACACGCAAAATTATATTGTGCTCTAATAAATAACAGCATTCACAAATAAATAAAATGAAGATGTTAGCAGTAATTTGCAATAGAAAGAATTTCATTGCAATACATTTTAAAGTTCTTGGTGCTAAGGTTTACAGAAATACTTCTTTACTGAGCTCTTTGAATAGCCGTTATAATGTATAATGCAAGGATACCAGCTGCGGCATTTGACCTTTCACATAAACCTCTAGGCAGAGTAAGTGTTAGCTTAACATGTCTACACTAACCTAAGAAGTGGAGCAGAATTTATTTAGTTATTTTTATCTTAGTTTTTTTAAGATATCAAACGTAGAAATAAATGTCATATTTATAATAATACATCTGGTTTTTTCTGGTGGGTTAAATCCCCACTCGAGGAAAAAAAACCATTTACTATCAACGAGGCAATTCGCGGCGTTGAGCTCCACCACTCATCACGCAATATTTTGAATTTGGCGAAAAGTTGGGAATGGAACGAAGTATCTTCAAAATTCTAATTCAAAATATTCTTCACTTTTGCAAAGTCCTTACTTTTAAAGCTAAAAACATCTTATAAATTCCGTTGCAGAGTAATTGATAAACAATGTATAGACAAAACTGCCGCATTTAGAATTTTGCATGTTAATAATTCAGAAAATGTAGGGGAGTAGCAAGGATTTTTTTTTTAATTCATAAAGAAAAGATTCGGAATTCTACTTTACTTATAAAAGTAAACGAGGCACGTCGTGACGCAGCGGCACAAGCGTGTGACTGCAAAAGTGAATACTTTCGAAGAAATGAAATGAAAATATTTAATATTTTCAAATTAAATATTTAATGTTTTCGTTTATTCGCTCTGGTAACAAGGCGAAGCGCGGCGTTGAGTTCAGCCACTCAACACGCAATGCCTCAATTTTGGCGGAAAGTAAGGAATGGAAGTGGAACGGAGTGTCTTAACACCATGTTCCCAATATCCGTATACCTACTTACTTACTTAGCTTCACGCTGTATCCCGCACGAGGCAGGGTAGGCAGAGGGAACCCGGAAACCTAGTGTTAAGACACTCCGTTCCACTTCCGTTCCCCACTTTCCGCCAACTTTGAGGCATTGCGTGTTGAGTGGCGGAACTCAACACCGCGCTTTGCCTTATTACCAGAGCGAAGAAATAAAACATTAAATATTTAAATTGAAAATATTAAATATTTCATTTCCTCGACTGGGGATCGAACCCAGAACCTGTCGGTTACAGTCACACGCTTGTGCCGCTGCGCCACGACAGGCCTCAGTCCGTATACCTACCCTGCCATTTGCGGAATACAGCGTGAAGCTGAGAAACCTATAACTAAATAAATGTAAATTATTTATCGTTTACATTACATTTTGTAGCGCTAATAATTAAAAACAGTTTTTAATTATAGTAACAACAAAGAATCGATGTATCAAAATTTAAATTTTGCATACAAAAATAAAATACTAATTATCAGCGTCTCAAATTCAGGCGGAAATTAGGCAAATCTGGACAGTTCCCTCTGCCTACCCATCTATACGCAGTTTACAAAATGCGTCTTGAAGCGTGAATTCCGTGAGAAACTTTCAAGCCAAGTTTCAAACAAAACACATAGAATCGCAACGTCAAACATGTTATACAAATTGCCGTCCCTTGGACGTCCCACATTTCCGATAAGAGAATTTCTTTGTTTTGCCATTGTCAAATCAAGATTATTTAAGGATTTCTTCCGCTCGAGTGGAGTCCCAACAATTCGTTTTAACTTTCTTTTCTATTTATCGTTTTTCTTTGATATGAATTGGAAATTTTAATTTACGTTATTTAGTTGTATATTTCTTAATATGGAGCACTGGTATAGAAATTAATGTAATGGCACAACATCTGAATATACATATTATGAAAACGGGTTCAATTCTCACAGAGAAAATATATAATTTACGAATTACACTGCTCTTCATGGCATCAATACAAAACATGGTATTTTCTTCGGCTACTCAACGTACTTTCCCCAAGAATAGTTTTTCACAGAAAATCTCGAAACTCGAAAAATCGAAACATATACAAAATTAGTTAAAACAAATTTATAATATAATTACAACTATCTCCTCTTACAAATTAGTCTATAAATAAATCTAGATCCTACCTCAATTTTTTACAAGTCTGCTAATTTCGGTCTATCTCGTATAAACTCAGCCGTAAGGAATCAAATAACGGTGTGCTATTGAGAAAATTAATAATGCTTGTGATTAATTATTTCGGAGGGCCTCTTTGCTATTAAATATTGTTTCATCGATACATTTTCGATATAACAATATTGATCTGAGATGAATTATATTTTCCTAAGATTGTGGGATGGTTACGCACTACTGATTAATTAATAATATAACATAAATATAAACGGATACATGTGTAAATATATATGTGTGTATATATATATATATATATATATATATATATATATATATATATATTTATATATATATATATATATATATATATATATATATATATATATATATATATATATATATATATATATATATATATATATATATATATATATATATATATATATATATATATATATATATATATATATATGTGTGGAGCATAGTTTGCCTTTAAAACATGGTTCGATGGCGAAAGGGTCGAGGTTGGAATCGGTCATCGGTTCTGGAGGTCCAGCTGAATCTCTTCGGATCCATGTTCTATTTGAAGCTGCGTCAGTCGGAGAGTAAACTTTACCAAGCGACGCCTTACGGCTTTGAAGTTGATATTCAGAGTGCCTCGTACCAACCTGTGGTCGCTGCCGGCATTGAACCGGTTAAGGACGGAGATATCTTGGAATATCTACCCCTTATTCGCTATGATGAAGTCTATCTCGTTCTGCGTCACAGCGTCTGGGCTCATAGGTCCACCTCCTATAGGATTTCTTCTTGAAGAACAAGTTCATCAACAAGAGTTTCTGCATTTCGAGGAAGTTGTCATTTGCGCCCTGTGATTCCTGGGCCCCAATCCATATGGTCTGATTTGTGGTTCGTCACCTTTTTGTACCCCACCTTATGAATTTTGTAACTCCACTCATCATATCAATTTTATAATAGGGAATTTTTGATAGGTATTATATATAAAAAATAAAGTGGGGAACACGTATACACGGTTTCATTCAGTATTTCAATATTTTCATTTAATCGTGAAATTCAAACTTGATATAAAATTCAAACTTTCTACCGCCCTAATTATCCATAAGTGCGTAGAGACCTTAACTTTTGGTCCTTTATCCCTAGTCACTTCATAATAAATTATACTTCTGCTTTATGTTAGATTTAAATTAAACGTCGGCCGCAACAAACAACGTGAAATAACGTTTGTAACTATAACTCCGTATGGCCATAGTAACAGTTCGGTACCATTACTACCGAATTATTATATGCAGATAAAATTATTTAACATTAATTAATATATGAGGAACTACAATTACGATATTAAAAAAATATCTTTACTCTGTATCCCGCACACTGCAGATACATGGTCTAACTGTATATATGTATGTCTAAGAAGCTGCCGGACGTGAGCAACACGAGAACTGAGTAGTTCACACTCTGTGAGTGACTGCAGTATTGATGCACTCTATGAATGGATCTAGTTGAGTAGTAGCGATAAGCTAAAAGAAGTACTAAATTTGAGATTTGAGTTGAGTTTCGTCGCTCAACACGCAATGCCTCAAAATCAACGTAAAGTAGGGAACTTCACGGAGTATCCTTATACTAAGTTCCCAATTTTTTTTTCTGCCTATTCTGCGTTCAGCTTGATACAACGTGAAACTGAAAAATATTAATGGCCACAAGTCAAACAAAATATGGCGTACGAAATTAATTTGATAATAAAGGATATACTCGTAAGGCCAGTCATGGCGCAGTTGCATGTGCATGTGAATGTAAATGGGACAGGTTGGAGGCTCAATTCCTACTTTAAGAAATTAAATATTTAATATTTTCCTACTAAATATTTAGGCATGTCTTGTGAGGAATTATTTCATTTTTTTAATTTAAATATTTATTACTCTCATTTATTCGCTCTGGTAACACGCAATGCCGCAATTTCAGCGGAAATTGGAAAACGGAACAAAGTGTCTTTATATTTAGTTCCTAAGTTTACTCTACCTAATAATATTATTATTCCTAAAAAAATAATATATATAATTAAGGATATACATATTTTTCTAACAGTAGGTTCTTTCTTTCTGCTTTGCTTTTTAACACTATATTCAGGGTATTCAAAGGAAACCTATTGAACAGATACCTTGTTACCCTTTTTTTGTCCAATCTCATAATATTACTATTAAAAAAGAGATTTTTCATAAAAAGATATCATAAAAATAAAATAATCGTTCAGTTTCCAATTGAATATTTTCCACGAAAATTTCGTAGCGCAGATTTCAATATCGAAATCTTTCTCTGTCTTCCCGAAACTTTGAAATTGAAAACAATACGTCGACAACTGGTACGAATATCAGGAAGCAAAGTTCTTTTGTCTAATAGAAGTTATTTTGTGTTCACAAAACGCTTGCTAAGTTAATATTATTGTTTTGGAAATTTTAGTACGAAATATTTTAATTGTTATAAATTGCTCAAAATTGCTCAATATTACATATTTATTATCTACGACAGGGTAGGCAGAGGAAACCTGGGAACCTAGTGTTAAGACACTCCGTTCCACAACCTTTCCCCACTTTCTGCTAAATTTAAGACATTATGTGTTGAGTGGCGGCACTTAACGCCACGCTTTGCCATGTTACCAGAGCGAAGAAAAACGATAACATTAAATATTTAATTTGAAAATATTAATTATTTCATTTCCTCGAGAGGGGATCGCACCCACAACCTGTCAATTACTATCACACGCTCGTTCATACTTATTATTAATATATTATCTATCTTTAATTAATATTTGTCTTGTGTTTTAAAATCAAAAGATAATATTTTTAAATTGGGCTAAATTACGTAAATATATGTAGAATGGATATTATTTTATTAGAAAATATGTCCTAGGAGAGGCCAAAAGCGTAGAACGAACGTAGTACGAAAGTATAAGCCAAAAAAAAAATACAAAGAAAATCATACGTTAACTAATTTTAAAAAAATATACATCATGTAAAATAAAATATTAAAAAAAAAACATTGTTACAACGAATTACCTTATACATAATTCTCAATTGTACTTTATCACATCACAGTATCATCCCATTGAGAGGCAAATTAATGGGCATCACACGTTCTGTGAAACCCCACTTTATTACCATGTAAGAGTCTTTTTATATGGTTCGTCGCTCATTTCTTCATCTTAGTGCATTTTCCGCGTGTTAAAAAAGGACTTAAGATATATTTGTGTCTTATGGTTCAATGACACAGCGTGTTAATGAATATAAGGACGAAGTTGTGGGTTCAATTTGATCCCAAGACCAAATATATATCTTATATTACAAAAAATGATTTATTTTCATTTCTTCACTTTGGTAACAACGAGCATCTTGGAGGTATGCATAAGTAAGACGTAAGCTTAATTAAGTAATTTTTAGAAAATTAGACATTGCTTGGTACAATAACTACCTTAGCGTTAAGTTCTTTCTGCTTCCTTTGTTATATTAAGAGAGGTACAACGTGAAGCTAAGTAAAAACATAAATTAAGTTTTGTTTCAGCTTTACACTGAATGATAATGTATATGAAACGGTAGGAAGTGTGAACTCGGGAAGCTTGAGTTAAGGTACTCCGTTACGTTCCCCATTATCCACCTTTGTGGCTTTGTATGTTGTGTGGCGGAACTTAACGTCTATTCAGTTCTATACAGGTCTATTTACTTGTTTCTTTTATTAGTTTCAAGCTGTGTCTGGCTGTAGGGTATGGAGGTAGAGGGTTACAGGAAACGTAAGACACTTTGTATCGTTACCAGAACGAAGTGATGAAAATATTAAATATTTACATAATTCAACTAACTAGAAATCAAACTCATAGGCGGCGTGTTTAGTAGCACACTTGTGCAATTGTACTACGATGGCCTCAATATTATAACTTATATGTATTATATACCTCTTATAGTAAGTTGATATCACACGTAGATAACGTATCACCGTTCCTTTGGATTCAATTTCGATATATAGGTCACACGTCAAACAATTTGTCACAGTGACATGTAGCATATTCTTATAATTGAAATCAAACAATGTGGAATCATCTCAGCTTCACGCTGTATCCCGCACATGGCAGGGTAGGCAGAGGGAAATTGGGAACCTAGTGTTAAGACACTCCGTTCCACTTCCGTTCCCACGTCGAATCATCATGGCTTTATATACATGTAAATTTATAGTAATCACGATAGGTGCGGATTCTATGTTTGGGATTTTTTATAAACGAAATACATATTCCTTATTCTAAGATCAGGTAATACTGAACGCAGGTACCAAGTACGAGGACGGCATACATAAAAATGTTTAATACGATCTATATAGGATAGGATCGTCTGTCGTTGATAAACAGACTTTGTGTAATGACCCCAAAAAAATTGCCAGAAGTTACCGAAATTAAAGCATAACAAGAAACATTTTTCATTCATAATATGTAATATTAATATACATATTTTTGCTTGCGTGGATTGATGCGAAAAATCAGGTCAGTTAAAGTTACAGGCTGTTATTTATATTTTAATAGCATAATTAAATTAATTATATTATTTATTTACTTTCTGGGACAACGAAGAGACTGTGAGTTTCGTTTCTCAGTAACTAATAGATACCTCGTGGTCAGACCGAGCGGCGTAGAATTCTGTGAAGTTTCCGCAATGAAAGATAATATTTTGAAATGCAATTACTGTAAGATGCAGGAATTAACTAAATTTAACATATATGTGTCGTAAAGTCCAACCGATTTTACTGGCAGCCAATAATAGTTAAAAAATATAAAAACAATATAGGCACGAAAGGTACCCTTCTTGTAATGCAAGCACGGGTTTGGGTAACGATATAAAAACAAACATAGTACACTGAGCTAATAATACGTAAGTTTCTAAATATTCTTTCCATACTTTACTGGTTGTTTTTTATGGAAAAGACAAGGCAAACGAGCGTACGGGTCACCTGATGGTGAGTGATCACCGTCGCCCACTGCTCTGTGGGCGACGGTAACCACCAGGGTAGCTACAGGTGCGTTGCCGGCCTTTAAGGTGGAGTTAGACGCGCTTTTTGAAGGTACCCATGTCGTATCGAACTGGAAATACTGCCGCGGGTAGGCCGTTCCATATTAGATCCAAGCTGGTTTTGTAATTTTCTAGAACATTGTCAGCTTCTCTATGTATCCTAGATCAGAGTAGCAGGGGAAACTTGGAAACTTAATATTAAGGCTTTCCGTTCCGATCTGCACTTTCCATCCAATTTATAGCACAGTGCGACGTACAGGTGGAGCTGAACGCCGCGCTTAGCCTTGTTACCATAGCGAACAAATAAAAAAATATATTCAATTTTGTCCTCTATTATACTAATAATAATATAAAATTAATCTTAAATAAGTAATTAATATTAAATTCAAAATTCTACAACGTAATTTGACTCCGCCATACCAAAATGATGAACGTCAAAAGCGCTCGTTATCTATCTACAACATTGGATTCTATCGTGAGTTATTTGGTATACTGAATTATGTTTTATATGTTATGTATGTCGATTTATTGGCCGATACGTTTGTTTACGGTCCACATGAATAGAGTAATTATTGAAATTTACTGTTTGTATCTTTTGAGCCGTATGAATTTGTAGTAAAATGTACATGAGTGTAACTGTATTTACGAGTCTATATATATATTTTGTATGTATAATGTGAAATATGTATGTTGAAATATTTTTTTTTTAAAAATATTTATTTTATATATTTTTTTGGTTGCCTATAAACTATGTTAGAATATACATGGATTTAAGGCCGTACAAAGGAAATTTTAATTTTACAATAAAAAAAAAAGAAAAAAGTCCCCTTGAGTGCCCCCTAACCGAATTGTACTGTAAATTTTAACTTTCATTGTAAGTTCATCTGTGTATCTATTTCGACATAAATAATTGCTATATAGTCAAATTAGAAAAATACTTTCTTTTTTATTGTTAGATAAGATTGTTTTTTTTTAATTTGTTTTGTTACTGAAGTAATGTTTCTCTTATGTCCTTAAGGTATCTGATTATACTAATTTTCTACGTTTAACACAGATCATAGTCCCGATTGTCACCTTTATACTTAAACGACATAGCGGCTGCTGTTCAACCCGTTTGTATTATACGAATATTTAACTGCTGAAATCATTATAGTTCTTTATTTTATTATTATAATTTAAATTTGGAGGTTTACTTGATTTTGCTCATAAAGTTTGTAGTATTAATAGATTTTATTATGAACATCAATTTAGTTTTTTTTTTTTTTTTTTCAGCTTCACGCTATATCCCGCACTAGGCAGGGTAGGCAGAGGGAACGGAAGTGAAACCTAGTGTTAGGACACTCCGTTCCACTTCCGTTCCCCACTTTCTGCCGAATTTTGAGGCATCAATTTAGTTGATTCTGTTAATGTTAATATTTATCTATATTTCTATGAAGAAATAAATAAAACCTGTCGTGGCGCAGGGGCCCAAGCGTGTGACTGTAAACAACAGGTTGTGGGTTCGATCCCCACTCAAGGAAATTAAATATTTAATATTTTCAAATTAAATATTTAATATTTGCATTTCTTCTCTTTGGTAACAATGCAAAGCACGGCGTTGTGTTCTGCAACACGCACTCAACACGCAATGTCACAAATTCGGTGGAAAGTGAGGAACGGAAGTGCAATGATATTTCTTAACACTAGGTTCCCGAGTTCCCTCTGCCTACCCTGCCATGTGCGGGGTACAGCGTGAAGTACGAGTATATCTATGACGGTATGTACATACATTTTGCATTACGCTCTACTGCAAAACGTTTTGAATGTTTGACAGGGCTCATTAAATTTTCCTCGTAAAATAAAATGAAACGATGTTACGTTACAAGGGATGTTTAACCTCGTGAGTGGTTTCATGTCATATTAAAGTGTATATATATATATATATATATATATATATATATATATATATATATATATATATATATATATATATATATATATATATATATATATATATATATATATATATATATATACATATATATATATATATATATATATATATATATATATATATATATATATATATATATATATATATATATATATATATATATATATATATATATATATTTATATATATATATATATATATATATATATATATATATATATATATATATATATATATATATATATATATATATATATATATATATATATATATATATATATATATATATATATATACATATACAGGTTTTGTATATGTACATATAATTTTTTAGGCTTTTCGTACCTATTACGTATGTACAGAATAACTTAGCAAAGATATAGGATCGAAGACGTAACTTTGAAACCTAGTGTCAAGACATTTACTCACTCACTCAGCTTCACGCTGTATCCTGTACATGGCAGGGTAGGCAGGGGGAACTTGGAAACCTAGTATTAAGACATTCCGTTCCACTTCTTTTCCTTACTTTCCACCGAATTTGAGGCATTGGCATTGAGTGGCGGACCTCAACGACGCGCTTTGCCTTGTTACTAGAGCGAAGAAATGGAAACATCGAACATTTTATTTGTAAATATTTAAATATATCATTTCCTCGAGTGGGGATCGAACTCAAAACCTGTCGTATATATATATATATATATATATATATATATATATATATATATATATATATGTATATATATATATATATATATATATATATATATATATATATATATATATATATATATATATATATATATATATATATATATATATATATATATATATATATATATATATATATATATATATATATATATATATATATATATATATATATATATATATATATATATATATATATATATATATATATATATATATATATATATATATATATATATATATATATATATATATATATATATATATATATATATATATATATATATATATATATATATATATATATTAAAGTGTATATATATATACGGTTTTTGTATATGTACATACAATTTTTTAGGCTTTTCGTACCTATTACGTATGTACAGAATAACTTAGCAAATATATAGGATCGAAGAAGTAACTTGGAAACCTAGTGTCAAGACATTTACTCACTCAATCAGCTTCACGCTGGATCCTGTACATGGCAGGGTAGGCAAGGGGAACTTGGGAACCTAGTATTAAGACATTCCGTTCCACTTATGTTCCCCACTTTCCGCCGAATTTGAGGCATTGGCATTGAGTGGCGGACCTCAACGACGCGCTTTGCCTTGTTACTAGAGCGAAGAAATGGAAACATCGAACATTTTATTTGTAAATATTTAAATATATCATTTCCTCGAGTGGGGATCGAACCCAAAACTTGTCGTTTACAGCCACACGCTTGTGACGTTTCATTTCTATTAAGCCACTTTCGTTCCACACTTTATGCGCAATTTGAGGCTTTACGTGTCGATTTGCAGAACTTAACACGACACACACACAATTTCTGAATGTTAATATGAAATATTTAATTTTCTCAAACGAGAACTAAACGATCTGTCACGCTTACAGTCGCATGTATCCCTACGCCACGACAAATATTTTTTATTGATTAATTAAATGGAATACTTCATTATTTACTTATTTTTTGAATTGGTTAAAATAAAACTTCTTGTTATAAATTCAAAGCCAACTCAAAATACTTTGCATTCATAAACTTTGAGAATAACAGAGTAAAGATTCAATATTGAAATCCATACATCAAAATTTTAAGGTTGAATTTGGTGCCCCGCGATAAAAGTCGCGTACATTTAATGGCGCGGAGAAATAGAAGAACTTTGTCGGCATTAATTTACTTTTCTAAGGAAAATACGTTTTTGTATTTCTTTTCTTAAGTCTTGCCATTGATATTGATTATCTTTATTATGAAGTTGAAATTACTTGCCTAAGTTGTCTATTGGAGCCTTAATAAATTGGCTATATACATACATACACAAGTGTTGGAGGTATTTATATTTAAGGAGGAGGTGTTTAAGATTGTTTGGTTTTTTATACTCAACATTCCGTAATGCATATCTACAGAGAATTTGGTGCAAAGCTCCATTCCATACTATCTATCTTTATAAAACATTAACTTAAGCGTCCAACTCAACGCAGCATTTTCTTATATAGATTTATACTAGTTAAGTACTTTATACCGAAACCAGTAGTAGTAGTTTCAAAACTCTTCAGTTTTATTTTTTTACCTCTTTTTTGTATATTGGTTGACAGAACTCAATAGACATTAACTCATTGCCCCAAGCTGTAATTGAAACTACAATCATTGTGTTTATAGTACGACAATGTCCAATTTCATTGCATTGAGGCCCGTCGTAGCACAAGGGCACAAGCGTGCGACTGTAAACGACAGGGTGTAGGTTCGATACCTCAAAGAAATATAATATTTAATATTTTTAAATGAAATATATTTAATATTTTCATCGCTCTGTTAAGAAGACAAAACGCGGCGTTGAGTTCTGCCACTCAACACACAATGCCTCAATTTTGGCACAAAATGAGAAAAGAACGGAGTATCTTAACTCTGGGTTCCCAAGTTCGCTCTGTCTGCCCTACCTTATGAATATATTCGGAAAAAGCGTGAAGTTTACTAAAATGTATTTCAATGAAATTGAGTTAACTAAAATGAAATTGCTGAATGCTGAATTAAATCTTTTATGTAAGTCTTTGATAATCGATCAGCAGTGATTATATTATGCAAAGATAGGATTCTTAAAATCATCTTTTTTTTTTTTATGGAAAAGGCAAGGCAAACGAGCGTACGGGTCACCTGATGGTAAGTGATCACCGTCGCCCACGGCCCCGTGTAACACCAGGGGAGCTACAGGTGCGTTGCCGGCCTTTGAGGTGTACGTAGACGCGCTTTTTGAAGGTACCCATGTCGTATCGACCTGGAAATACTGCCGCGGGTAGGCCGTTCCAGAGATGTATGGTGCGTGGAAGGAAATTCCTACGAAACCGCACAGTAGTAGATTGCCACGTATCCAGATGTTGTGGATGGTATAGTAACTTGTGGCGGACTGTGCGGTTAGAAAATTCGGCGGCAGGTACCAAGTCAAACAGTTCTCCAGAACACTCCCCGTGATAAATGCGGTAGAGAACGCACAGTGAAGATACGTCTCTACGCAAAGCCAAAGTGTCAAGCCCCTTACAGATCATTGGGTCCCCAACGATTCGAACGGCTCTACGTTGGACGCGATCAAATGGTTCAAGCTGATACTGGGGTGCACCAGCCCAGAGGTGAGAACAGTATTCCATATGAGGCCGAACCTGGGCCCTATACAGGGCCAGACGGTGTTTTGGCGTGAAATACTGTCTCGCTCTGCTGATGACCCCCAGTTTCTTCGAGGCCAACTTGGCCTTGCTTTCCAGATGATCGCGATACTGGCAGTCGTTCGAAAAGCTGAGGCCCAATATACTGATACAGGGCGCGGCTTTAAGCGGAGTGTTCTCGAAAACTGGTGATACGACAAATGGGGTTTTTTTAGTGGTTAACGCGCAGACTTGTGTCTTCCGGGGGTTGAATTGAACTAGGTTCTTTTCACCCCATACGGAGACATTGTTGAGGGATGCCTCAACGGAAGACACAAGTTGATTTCGGCACTGGTCGACGTTTTCCCGAGAAAGACTTGCACGGCCGGAGTATACAGCGTCCACAGTACTATCATCCGCATAACAATGTATGTTAGAGTCCTCCTACATATCATTGATATGCAGAAGAAATAGCGTAGGGGACAGCACGCAGCCTTGGGGGACGCCAGCGTTCACGAGCATGAATTCAGAGCAAAAACCGTCGACAGCGACCTTGATGCTGCGCCCAGTGAGAAAGCTAGCGATCCACTTGCATAAATTCTCGGGAAGCCCGTAAGATGGAAGTTTCGCAAGGATCGCCCCATGCCACACACGATCGAAGGCCTTCGCCATGTCCAGACTAACTGCCAGGCCCTCTCCCTTACTATCAATAGCTGCAGCCCAGCGGTGGGTTAGGTAAACCAGAAGATCACCGGTTGAGCGACCCTGACGAAAGCCATATTGGCGGTCGTTAATCAATCGATGATCCTCTAGATAAACCAAGAGCTGGCTATTGATTAAGCTCTCCATAACTTTGGAGAGCAGGGAGGTGATAGCAATAGGCCTGTAGTTAGTTGGATCGGAGCCATCGCCTTTTTTTCGGGATCGGGTGGATAAGAGCGCTCTTCCACGAATCTGGGACTACGCCGACTGAGTAAGAGTGCCGAAAGAGACGCGTTAGCACCGGAGTCAGCTCAGGAGCACATGAACGGAGCACAAGAGGAGAGATGCCATCTGGCCCACTCGACTTGTGAATGTCCAAGGAAGAGAGAGCTCACCTAACAGCTTTCTGACTGATTTTAACGTCAGGCATTGAGCTCTGACACCGCGGGATGGTTGGCGGCGTTGCTCCTTGGTCATCCATAGACGAGTTTGAGGCAAAGAGAGCGCCCAGAAGATCGGCTTTCTCTTTCGCCGTATGGACCAAGATGTCATTCTCCGTGCGCAGCGGCGGAAGCGAAGGCTGGTTAAAGTTGTTTAGTGCAGCCTTTGAGAGGACCCAAAACTGGCGAGTTCCCGACGGGTAACTCTCAAGCTTCTCGCCGATTTTAGCGATGTGCTCGGACCTTGCTCTGGCAATTTGCCACTTAAAGTACCTAGAGGCACAGTTGTACTTTCTATTTAAGGTTTTCACCTTTGGATCCTTAGTGACAAGTGCCTTGGCCCAGGTTCGATATGCCTCGCGCTTGCCAGAAGCAGCAAGTTTGCAAGACGTATCAAACCAAGGCTGTGACTTACCACCGATTGGCACTACAGAGCTTGGAATGTAAAGTTCCATACCCTGCAGAACCACGTCGGCAACAGCAGCGGCACAAGCACTAGGATCATCAGAAGAGAAGCAAACCGGCCCCCAGGGATAAGATGAGAAAAATGTGCGCATCTCATCCCAATCTGCTGACTTGTAGTGCCAGACACGACGAGTCGCTGATGTTCTGCGACTGACGCGGTTAATAGGCACAGCACTCCGTACCAGGCAGTGGTCAGAAGACCCTAGGGTGGCATCGACAACAACCTGGTATTGTTCTGGATGTGAAGTCAGCAGAAGGTCCAGTAAGGAAGTGTTGTGGTTGTCCACGTCCGGGATTCGCGTAAGCGACTCAACCAATTGGGACAATCCATTCGCCATAGCAAGGTCGAATACAGCTCTCCCCGCGTGGTCGGTGGTGCGTGAACCGAGCCAACTGGCATTATGTGCATTAAAATCGCCCAGTATCACGACCTCTGCGGTGGGGATCTGGGAATCTATTAATTATACTCACTTTACTCAACTCAGCCTCACGTTATATCCCGCACATAGCAGGGTAGGTAGAGGAAACTTGAGAACCTAATGTAAAGACACTCCGTTCTCACTTTCCGCCGAATTTTGGGGCGTAGCGTGTTGAGTGGCGGTAGTCTACGCCGCGTTTTGCCTTGTACCAGAGCGAGGAAATGGGAAAATTAAAAATATGAAATATTTCATTTCCTCGAGTCGGGATCGACCAACCAACAAAATCTCTTTATTAATTATTTACAATATTTAGATATAAGCAAATATAAAAGAAAAATATTTTGTGTTAGTATACCGCCAAAATATACATTGCACCTAAACAAACGTTTACTCAGTACTTATAGTGGTGTATTTTTTTTAAATATATTTAAATCCTTTTACATCCTGACGATACTAAATGTGTGTGCTACTGTAAACGCGACAGGTCGTGGGTTCGGTCTCCACTCGATATAATAAAGTATTTATTACTTCATTTTTTTCGCTTCGGTGATAAGGCAAAGCGCGGCGTTAAGTTCTGCTACGTATTATATATTATATTCAACGCAAATTCGGTGATTTCGGTGAAAAAATAAATTCATATAAACTTATTGTATTTCTGTCTGAGTAAAATCGTTTATTAAATTTTATTTCTTTGTAAAGTCCAATTGGGAAGTGGACCGTAAAAATTCAAATTATCAAGATCTTCATTAAGGGACCCAATGAAAAGAGCTATTATAAAACGTAAATTATTTTGATTGATTGTAAATATCATATAAATTGATTGAATTTTTATTGCTACAAATAAAAAAAGATATAGACAGAGATAACAATTTTCAAATAAAAGGTTGAGTATTTTCAAATGAAATATAAAAAAATCTCCCTACAGAGATGCTAACAACAAAAATAAGTTGTAACAAGCGTATAAGAATTTCGACGGAGCTCGGTGAGAACGAATGGCTTAGTGGTCAGAGCGCTGGAACGGTATTCCAGAGGCGCGGGTTCAAATCCTGCTTCGTTCAAAATTTTTATACGCTTTTTAAATTTAAGTTTAGTATGAAATATAAAAGCCTGTCGTAGCGCAGCGGCACAAGCATGTGACTGTAACTGACCAGTTGTAGATTTGATCCCCACTCGAGGAAGTGAAATATTTATTATTTTAAATGTAAATATTTAATGTTTTCATTTTCTCGCTCTGGTACAAGTCTAAACGCGGCGTTGAGTTCCACCACTCATCACGCAATTCCTCAAATTCGGCGGAAAATGGGAAACGGAAGTGGAACAGAGTTATCACTAGGTTCCCAAGTTCTTTTTGGCTCCCTTACTATATTCCCAAAGCTAAATTAATATTGTAAGTGCTGAATAATTATGTAAGTTATGATACATATGTATTAATATTGAAATCCACAAAACAAATCTAAGAAACTTAACTCTGCAACATACTCGTAAATGACATAAAGCGTTCAGATAAAATAATATATAAATAGATCGTTTTTTTACCTCATCAGTGTTGCCGATTAATATTATCCGAATTCTAGATACTACCTCTAAAGTGACGGAACTCAACGCCGAATTTAACATCATAGACTGGTGAAATGCAAACAATTCATCACAAGATCCAACTCATCAGTTTGTATTCCATATATATATATATTATATATATTTACAAGCAGTTAAGCCCTTCATTCGGATATAACGTAACGTAGCACTCCAGGATATGTATATTGGAGATAAGACTAGCTATACGTGCTCTTGAAGCTACAGAGACAGTATAAGCGAGTTGATCATTTAAGCCGTACGAGTAAATTCGATAGTCAAATTTAGTATGGTTAGAATTAAGCTTGATTCATTGAATAATGTATATTCAAATATTGAATAATAACATACTGTGGTCGTGAGTTCGATTTCCGATTGTCACTCACTCACTCAGCTTCACGCTGTTTCCCGCACATGGCAGGGTAGGAAGAAAGAACTTGCGTTAAGTGCGTTAAGACACTCCGTTCCACTTCCGTTACCCACTTTCCGCCGAATTTGAGGCATTGCGTGATGAGTGGCGGATTTCAGCGAAGCGCTTTGCCTTGTAACCAGAGCGAAGAAATGAAAATATTAAATATTTAAATTGAAAACGTTAAATATTTCATTTTCTCGAGTGGATATTGAACAACCTGTCGTAAACAGTCATATGCTTGTGCTACTGCGCCACGACAGGCCTCATCGATCAGATTGTATTATGATTAAATCCATGAGGAAAGTAGGAAACGACTTGTAGGAATATTTTGGCATAATTTAGTGTGAAACTAATAAATATATACTGCCTTTTTAATTTAAACAATATTTGTATTATATTTATCTTAATTTGTTTTTCTATAATAAACAATTGATTTTAATTTAGTGATTTTATGTATTGACAGCCGCACGTGTCTGCGGCTGTCTGCACGACGCCACGCCTTGCTTTAAATCACTGTGAATAGGTCAGATTATGGGTTTGATACCCTTAAAAATAATTAAATATTTAATATTTTTGTTTCCTCACACTGATAACGTTGCAAAGCGCGACGTTAACATCCGCAACTTAATCCGCAACGTGTCGGGAATTTGGCTAAAAATGTTTAAAGCAAGTTTCTTAAGGAAACCGGAGTATCTTAGCACTAGATCTCCGCATTCTCAGAAGATTGTGAAGCTATAAATGGAAACCTTAACCCATTATGTGGAAAAACAAACACTTTATTATACAAATAATTAAATTTCAAATAACCTCATTACTAAGCAACTGTATGAGAATTTCTGAGGTTAAGACCTCTCTCAAGAAAAATATAATTACAAAACTTCGAAGGTCCTACTTGAAAAGGTCGTGGAAATTGTTTTATGAAATGAAACACAAAAAAATCAGGGCTTGTTAATTTTCTTGTAACCAACTTTTTCCTGAAAACTGTATTTTTAAAGAAATCCAACCAAATTAATATTTATCGTTTTGTTATTTCACACGAAATTAGATATTCTTCTTTAAAGTAAGAAAATTTTTATATAATAAACAACTTAAATAATGTTTTTTTAGTACACAAAAACGATTCAGCAAAAGATATTATTTAAAATAAATAATAAAAGTTTAAAAAATTTCTCTTTTTAACTTTTGATAGGTATATTTAATAATCTTAATGCTATATTTTATTAGCTGGCACCCACTTAATTCATCGAAATAATTTTGGATTTAGAATAGGTTTTTTTTAACTTCACGCTGTATCCCGCACGATGCGCGGTAGGCAGAGGGAACCCGGGAACCTAGTGTTGGAATATTTAATAATTATAATACGAGTATCAGTAATTTCACTTATAATTTTTAAATAAAAAATATCTTAAAATCTTCAAATAAGGTGGGACAGGAAAAAATATGAAGTTAGCAAAAAAGGAAACCTCCTACTTATCGGGAAAAAATGTAGTTTACAATACTTCGCAGATAGATTGACAATAATTTGGAGACATCGACTTGGTCTGATGATGGCGCCATGACCATAATAGTAAAATTATTCATAGGTTACTTTCAATTAAGGCTGTATATAATTACTTTATTGTTTCTTCTTTTAAGCATACGTTTCTCCCAATTTCCTCTCTATTTGTTCACAAAACGTATGACAATAAAAGTCAGTTAGTTCAATAAAAGTACAAATATACGAACATTTTTTAACCAAACGAAATTAAAATATCGTTTTAAAACATTTTTCGTTTGATAGCTGGAAAATAAAATAAATCACATACCTCGTCCAATAACATATTTTATTCCAAACTAATGCATAAATTACGTATAAACAATAATAAATTTACATTGAGCGCTGTAACTGATGATTGGTGTATGGTGAGACTCGTTATTCGACTATTTATGTATTACTAGTGAAGAAAAAAGCAAGTTTTAACATTAAGCTAAGGGAACCTCATAAAAATCTTTTGATGAATATAGAATCTCCTCCTTTTCTGAAGTATGTTAAGATATATAATGTTAAGGGCTTAATTTTACTAAATTCGTATTAAGTAGTACTAAAATTGTATTTAAAATTGTTATTTCATGTTTTATCTTTATATTGGATCCATCTATCCTACGTGAAGATCTCAGAAGCAAACAGCCTCAATTAATTTACTTAGAGGAAGTCACCCATGACTTGTTAGTAAGTTTACCAGAAACCAATTGAGAGTCACAAAAATATAAGTCAGAAATTAGAAATTGTTCAAGATAAAAGGAACTATCTACATATAGAGTACTTATTTTTTACAGGTTTTAAAGTAATCCTTGCCTTGGTTTTCTTACGAAAGATATACATATTAAATAAGTGTAACTATTTAAACATATTTTAAATGAAAGACTTTTAACCGGATTAAGCGCGTATATTGAGTGGTAATATTTTTGGGAAACCCAATTTTTCGAACACTTTACAGTATTCCCCTCCATTCCGTGGTCTCGGGTAGATTACCCGTACATTTAAAATGTGTAACAATCGCGAAAATCAAAGACATTATTATGTGGACCAGTACGGACTGGCAATCGCGAATTTTTTCGCGATTGCCAGTCCATACTGGTATGGATTTACTTGATGTGTAAAAATGTTAACTAATGAGGCGCCGGTTTGCATCCATTAAAGTTGAAATTTTTATGTTTTCTAAATAAATAAGTATGACGATATTTGTGTTTAGTTATTAAATTTGGAGATAAATGCAATAGCGCACCAATTTTGTAAAGCCAAATTGCGTATTCAACAATCTATTCAAGTCGAGTGCCATAACGAATGACGAATGTATCATTGCGTCACTTATTTGAGCTGCACTTCCATTGAAATTTTATATTTCACTTGAATTTATTTTCCAAAAAATAACGTTCTTTTATTTTTTTGGTAACTCTCTTGATAAATACTCGTATTTCATAAATACCACTCAGTTACATTAATTTTTAATATTTTCATTTCATCACTCTGGTAACTATGTGTTAGCGGGGTTTAAATAAGTGTTATTTATAATAATTAAGTGTCATTTGTAAATATAATAATTATAATTAGAACCATACGAAAGCATTCCTGTGCAACCGACGGAAGCTACCGTGTGTCAGTGCCAACGGAAGGATTTTCAAAATTTCTGAAAACCCGGCAAGTATTTCTTTCTTATTTTTTTTATATTCCCTTTCACGTTTTACTACACAAAACTCACTTATATAGTGGGCCACGTCCCTCCTCGAAAAGTGCGTGATACCCGTCAATCAAGAAAAATATTTTATATATACATTTACAATGTGACGTTTTCTTGCATTGGACAAATGTAGGTACTTTTACTTTTACTTAGACCCGAAATGTGAAAGAAGAAAAAAATTAAAAAAGTAAAAAAAATAAAATAAATCCCAAAATTTCTACTATGTTTTAAAGTGTAATTCCACACTTAGGACAGAAAATACTAAACTTAATTTTTTAAAAAGCGTATAAAAATTTTGAACGAAGCAGGATTTGAACCCGCGCCTCTGGAAAACCGATCCAGCGCTCTGACCAAACGGAACAAATGGCTTAGTTGGTCAGAGCGCTGGAACGGTTTTCCAGAGGCGCGGGTTCAAATCCTGCTTCGTTCAAAATTTTTATACGCTTTTTAAAAAAAATAAGTTTAGTAAAATCCCAAAAGATTACATTCTTTACATATTATTGGTTTATATTTTAGTAGATACAGAGAACTTTATAACTTAAATATAGATAGATAGATATATAGAGATACTCCCGTTTTCCGCTGTCCACCGAATTTGAGGTATTGCGTTTTGAACGGTTGAACTCAAAATTTCCTTTACCTCGAGGAAAATTAAGTTAATTAAATATTTCTTTTCACTTAGAGAGGACCGTAACCAAAACCCGCATTTACAGCCTGTGTATACAAACAAAATAAAAATAAACATTTTAGCCCTAAACGTACTTTAAACGTAAACGTCTGAAAATATTACAATTTACACAAAAATTGTGTCTATTACAGGAAAAACAACTCCAACCGGCCATTTATACACCTCTTGAAGTTATTTGTTATCGCAGATGAGCATCCCTGTACATTTTATTGCTCCTATTGTTAGTACAGTGAGTGATGGCCGCTCTTACCCGCTCTTGAGGTATACAACGGAGTTCCGACGAATTGTGACAGACCTCATTAATTTAATTTATTTTGAGGTATAGGAGAAGCTTGGAAAAATATTAAGTGTTCTTATATATGTACGTTCTTATGTATGTAAGTAGAGGTCTGTCGTGGCTCAGGGGTTCAAGCGTGTGACTATAAACACCATAATTTGTGGGTTCAATCCCTACTCCAGGAAATTAAATATTTAATATTTCTATTTCTTTGTGCTGGTAAAATGACAAAGGGAAGTTTTGAGTTACGCCACTCAAACGCAATGCCTTAAATTGCCTGCCAATGGCAGAAAGTAGGAAGGAGAACGGGGTGTCTTAAAACTCGGTCGGTCGGTAAGTTCCCTCTGTCTACTCTTGAAGCTGAAAATTAAAAAATATTTAAATATTTTTAATTAATAAGGTAAAAGATAGGTATGTATATTCCGCGTCACAATATCAGAAAAGATAATCATTAACTGTCATTATTGAGCACCCTCATCTTACTTTATCAGTTCTAAAAATCAAATGTCTATAAACTCAAATGTATATATGTAAAACTAAAACACATCAATACATTTTAATAAAAATGGTGGTAGCTCATACCACAGGTGCAATATATAAATAATTATAATAGAATCAATAGTTTTTGAGATAAGCGCGTTTAAACAAATAAACTCTTCGGCCTTAGCAAATGTATACTTATAGATATAATATAAATTTTGTTTGTCGAAATAAATCCTATAAATTGAATTTTTAAAATACCAATTCAATATTAGAGAGTTCATCTAAAATTGTTTTACTTTTAGGCAAAAACAACTGATCGTATTTACATAATAAAACTTTACAGGAATGTATCAGTTTACATCAGAATATAACATAAATAATAAATTATATAAATATTTTGCATAATTCAATTATAATATAATTATTATAATAAGCACAAAAAACCAGCTATCGGATCACAATTGCTTGTATATTTAGCTAACTTGAAACCAAAGAGAAAAATAAATAAACGCATTTCCTTACACACTCCGCGTGTTTCAATAATTATGGCGGACACGAACGAGCTGCGACACCGGAGAATTTATTTCAACGTTAATTTAAAATGTTAAAACTGACCTTTTTATAATTTAATCGTATCTTTTTTTCCTCTTGGAATAATTGGTGCCATATTTTATTTCTGCGTCTGCGTTTTAATTAAAGGGACAGTCAGTGAACAAGGATATTTTAGAAGTGTCGATATTGTGTGTGTTTTTTTTTATAAATCTAGTTTTATTAACAAATTTATGATAAAACCAAATTTATGATAAGATGATTATAAAAATAAATGTAGGATAATTGTGAAAGCTGATCACTTAAAACAACTGTTCCACTAAGTATGAACATGAAATCCAGAAAAGACATAATTAACGTATTATTACCAAAGAACATCAAAAGTATTGTTAAAAAAAATATTATGTTATGTTATTTGCAACTTCTTCCTATTTTATTCACGGAAATTTTGTGTTAACTTTGCATGTTGAAAGGGAAAATTCAACGCCAAACTTTATTTTGCCAGAGTGGAAAGTGATATTAAGATATTTATCTAAGAGGAAGTGAAATTTACAAACATTGCTTTCCAATCAGTCATAATTACACATATTGTGAGGGTAAAGCTTTTTTCTTTTTCTACACGCTGTATGCCGTACGCGGCCCATTATGCAGAGGGAACATGGGAACCTCGTGTTAAAACTGAATTAAGGCTTAATTTAGTACTATTTATTTCCAAATTATAGTATTTACTAAATTTAAAAAATTGCAAAATAATAGTATTTACTTTAAAAATTCACTTCGCTGTTCTAAGGTTCTGACATGCCATCACTGTTATGATGACTGGCACATTTGCGTACACAAAGATCGCTGGGTGTAAGGATAAATCAATTTATCATTTCCACGGCAGAAATAGGATCTGATGGAAGCCGAGTTGGAATAATTATTCTGTTTGTCACGTTTTATAAATATTCGTTATAACTTATTACATTTCTTACCATCTATATTTAAAATTTACGTAAATAAACAATATTTTTTGATTTGTATAGAAATTTAATTTTATATTGAGGCCTGTCGTGGCGCAGCGGCACAAGCGTGCGACTATAACCTACAGGTTGAGGGCTCAATGAAATAAAATATTTATTATTTTCAATTTAAATATTTAATATTTTATTCGCTCTGGTACAAGTCAAAAAGTAGCGTTGAGTTCCGCCACTTAACACGCAATGCCTCAAATTTGGCGGAAAGTGGGGAACGGAAGTAGAACGGGCTGTCCAAACACTAGGAGTGGCGGAACACAACGCCACGACAGGCCTCAGACCAGAGGAGCTGCAGAAGCGTTGCCGGTCCTTAGGATTGATGGGCACCGGGGCCCGGAATTACCCAATGCGAAACGCAGTGGCCGAAGCCACTACTTAACACTAGTTTTAAATGCCGGGGGTGGTAAAAATCCGGTCGAGTCTGCCCATACGTGCTGTCATTGCTGACAACGTGACTCTACCATACGTACTTTAGTCGCGACACCATCAGCACCAGGGTGTCTTACGACACCATCAGTACCAGGGTGATCCTATTCTAAGCCGGAATCACACGGCTAACTTTATACTGAATATATTCAATATGGGTTTAAAGTATAATTAGATTATATAATAGTACTAATTAAATAGAGAGCTATTCTAAAGTAGAGAGCCGACAAATCAAAGTAGAGAGCTATTCCTTTATTATTCAATTAATATCACTAATATTGTACTTGTGCTGATACTTTAAAAATAAACACAATATTAAATTTCACGTATACAAAGTAAATACTGATTAAATAGATATCAACGCGAAATTATTATTTACGCTTAAATATAACAAATATTTTATTCATTAACTTAGCGAAAAAGAAAATTAGGAAGATAATTCTGAATTTGCATTGAACGAGGACTTCATTAATTCTTACTTCAATCCACCTAATTCTCTCTTGGGGAGAATCTACACTTGTCAGTAGTTTACGGGTGAAATCGGTTTAATTAAGCCGGATGCTGTAGAAGACTTAAGAATGTTTAATTTGTAGATATAAATATTGTCGTGAAACGGAATGGAGTATCGAGGTTCCCAAGAACACTAGGTTCCCAAGTTACCTCTGCCTATCCTGTCATGTGCGGGATACAGGGTGAATGTAGAAAAAAAATATATAAATATATAATAAGGTTAGTTGATGTGCGTGACTTTGCTCTCTGCCGTACTTTGTGCAAATCTTTTCTCTTCTACTATTAGCTTACTACACCAGTTATATTATTTAAAGATATTTAATGTAAAGACACATTTTTTTACTCATTTATTATATGTATTGATAAACAGTAAATCAAATAATTAACGTAATATTTATAATTAAATGCTTTTAATGAGTGTGTCTTTTTGGTTCTTAAATAAAAAAAACCTAGCAATAAACAATGATTGTTCCAGCCTGTCCGACGATTACGTCACGACTAGCCTAGAAGCAAGCACTCGATGAAGAAAAATATTCATTATTCAAATGAGATATTTAATGTTACTCTCTTACCTATTGTTACTGTTATGGCTGTAAATGTCAGCAGGCATTAAGAGATGTTTATATTCTAAAAAATCATTTTCAACTCAAAAAAAAGAACTGTCATTAAAAATTACAGTTTTTTTTTCTAAATGTTAAAAACACGCAATCAACGTAAAACAAACAACAAACATAAAATATTTAGTTCTATCATAACATCCGCATGTGCTCTAAAGCAACATAATGAGAGTTTCGACGACAGTTCTAAGTTTTGTACAACATAAAGTACTGATAACTACTAATAATTTCAAAACAAAACTTTAGGAAATGTTTTTTTATAATTTGTGACATGTAATATATAAAATATTTTTTTAGCATTACGCTGTATCCTGCACATAGCAGTGTAGGCAGAGGGAACCTGGGAACCTACCGCATTGCGTGTTGAGTGGCAAAAATCAATGCCGCGCTTGTGTCTAACCTAATCTTACTAGAGTGAATAATCAAAAATATTAAATATTTCATTTGCTCTAATGGATATCGAACTCACAACCTGTCACAGTCACACGCTTGTTCTCCGGCGAGGGGAGAGACCTCTCTTCACCATTTAAACTTTATTTATTATTATTTTTGAAAGTGGGAAACGGAAGTGGAACGGAGTGTCATAACACTAGGTTCCACTTCCGTTCCCTCTGCCTACCCTGCCTAGTGCGGGATACAGCGTGAAGCTGAAAAAAAAAAAAAAAGAATTATTGTTTTTCTATTCAATTCAAGCGCTACCAAGTGTAGATTGTACCCAGTGGCTTTCGTTGGACAAATTGTCTAGTGTTCGAGATAACCCGAAAATGACTACCCCTCAATAAATCGTCCGCTCTTTTCCTCTTTACAGTACATACTTTTGCAAGTTAAGCGTTGAATGAAAATATTTTAATTGCTTGTCTCCTTTAAAATAAATCTCATGAATTTTATTATTCAAATTAAGAGAATATCTTAATTACAATGAAAATTTTATTTCTGTTCTTTTCTCTTGTTAATGACATAATTATATACGTTAACCTTATTTTGTTTGCGTTTTTTTCTACATATATATAACCGGGAAACAGAAGAAATGTAGTGTTGTAACACTCCATTCTCTATTTTCCAGTTTCCACCCAATTACGACACATCAAGTGCTTAGAAAAGTGTAATAATTCTTTCCCTCGAATGGGAATGTAACCTTCAACATCCGTTTTTTAGTCAGACTGTACCACTGCGCCACGATCGCCTTATTTCTATGCTTAGTTAAATATAAATACCACTATCACAGTTCCCCAAACCACTAAATTAACACCTAACTGTTGTGTGGCGATAATAACAATTTCTCCATATATTGAGGGTGATATGGTCCATAAAAAATATTATATGTTTATACTTTATTAGATAATATTCACGTTTCATTACAGGCTTTGCGTTATTAGAAGGGATAAATTACTTGGCACCTAATAGCATTCTTGTCTTCAGATTTAATCAAGTATTTACGACTGTCTTATATTTTTCTTCATCAACCTGGTACAGTTGTTAAGTATTAAATAGAATAGATGTAAGTTCTATTTCTACTTCGGAAAATGAAAAGACCTTTCACACTTTTACTCTTATTCCTTTTTTTTTTTTAATTTCACGGTATTCTTTCGGTTTCCTCCACATAGCAAAGACCGGAGAGAAAAGACCGGGGAAAAAAAACCTGGGAACCTAAAGTAAAATTATTGCGATACGACACTTCCTTTTCTCACTTCCCGAAAAATTAATGAGGCATAGTATATTGAGCGGCGGAACTCAACCCCGCGATTTATCTCGAAACCATACTCGATAAAAATACTTAATATTTCATTTCATCAAGTGGGCATCGAGCCCACAGCCTATCGTAACTCTTGTACTTTAACAACGACGTGCGTCATCAAAATAATATAATAATAACTAAATAAAGGCTTTTAGAAATTTTAATAAGCTGTTTTTTTTTAATTATAATATTTTTTCTTCGTATTGTTATTGTAACAATCAATCTCATCTTTATCATTTGATATAAGATAAAAAATGTAAATATATCTGTGATCGGCATCGGCTTTAACATACTTAGAAACACGGCAAGTTACATAAAAAAGTTGTAATAAATATGAATTATCTTCAGGGCAGAACCCACAAAGATAGCTTGATTTGATGCAGACTAAAATATCTGTATAATTTAGAGTAGGATTTTGCGTACTTGCGTGCGACTTATTATGAGGCAACATGCGGGGTTGAAACCCGCCATTCAATGCGTTGCGAATTCGTTTTCAAAGTTAACTACACCTACCCGACTATGGGGTACAGAAAGAATTAGAAAAAAAATATCACATAAAGTTCTACTAAAAGGGGATTTACACCAAACTAAATCAAAATATCAATAAAATGCAAAGATAATCCGCTATATAGCAAACGTCGTCGGCGATAGTACATTTACGCACGACTGATTCAAGTTTTAGGATTCTATATACGATAGGGGAAAATATTCTTATAATAATAAATAAGCATTCAAGTATATATTTATTTATGCCGATTGATACGGAATAGAACTTTTTCGATACATAGATGTTTCCTATATATTTTTATAACAAACCTTGGAATTTTATTGTTTGCAAGGCAATAGATTTCTTTATATCAAACACAAAAGCTTAGTTAACTTAACTCTTATCAAGTTAACTCAACTTAACTCTTATCATGAGACTCTGTTCAGTATTTTCCGTCTGAAAAAAATATATTAAATAATAAAGTCTTAATTAGGTTCCTTTTAGCTTCATACTTTAGGGCGGGGCAAATGCTATGATCTCCGCATACCTATTTCACATTATTTACTGACATCTACCACATGTCTCTTTTCATGACCTTTCTCCAGTATCATCGATACTATATTCACGAAGGTTAAAAGTTCAAAGTTTTCTATACCTTATGTAGTATAATCTTTTTTCATAAATATATTTGCCATTCTTTCATCATATCTCTTGACATGTCCGAAAAACTTGATTTATCACCCTGTTCATTCTGACTGTAGCATCCTCGCTAGTATGAAGGTCATTAAAATAAAATAAAGCTTTTAAGTTTAATGTCTTAAATGCAAGTTTCAAAATGTAAAGATATAAATCCAATGCAATGCAATAGGTTTCGCACGAAGACTCGATATTGGAAAATACGTTTTGTATCAATAAAATTCATTCTCTCAGGAAGCTCATCTTTCCTGCATTTAAATTGTTTATTTAAAAATTTACTGTAAGTTGTGTTTTCCTACCTGTCGTGGCACAGGGGCGCAAGCGTACGAGACTGTAACCGTGACAAGGTCATGGGTTCAATCCCCACTCAATGAAATTAAATATTTTATATTTTGTTGATAAAATATTTTTTTAATAAATAAGACGAAGCGCAGCATCGAGTTTCTCCACTCAACAGGCAATGCCTTAAATTCAATGAAAAATAGGAAACTAAGGGAAGTGCTTAAACATTAGGTTCCTAAGCTTCCCTACCATGGCGGGACGCGGCGGCATCCGTAAAAATATATATATTTTTCCATTTTACGCTACATTACGTTATATTAAATGTCATATAATAACTTATAATGACAAATTAGATAAATAAATAGCTACGTGGCACTTTGCCTTGTTATCAGTCTTTACTCCGTTAGCGAGGCACAGTGGGGTGTAGACTTTCGCAACTTAACACGTAAAGCTTCAATTGCGGCGAACAATGGCGAACAGAAGTGTATGAGAACGAAAATCTAAGTACTAGGTTCCCAGTCTAGTGCCTCATACAGCTCACAAAGAATATATACAATACCAAATACCTACTACATCTAAAAGCTCATGAAAATCAAAACATATAAAAGCTCTACCTTAAGTACTAAAACAATAAAAAATAAGGGAAAAGCTTAAAATGCAAAGATATCGCGATCGAGCATTACTATTGGCTCTTCAGCACGGCTTCACCTAATACAAATTCCCAAATATCCTGACTTACGTAACATTCACCCGGCATTGTAACTTCGCCCCACAATAAAAGTGAACGTGCCTGTGGATTTTAATGCAGTTGTTACATAGAATCAATTTTGTCGGAAGTGTGATTCTGGGACTCGGTTCCTATATTGGTACATCTGTAGTATCTGTTTTATTATTATAGCGCTTAAAGACGATTCTGTATGTTCGTATAGGTGATTTTTTGAGCTTTATCTTTCTTTGCGATTTTTGAGATATCAGGAGTTCAGTGACGTAACTTAACATTGTGATATATCTTACTAGAGTGGGGAAGTTAATAAATATATTCTAGTACACTTCAATCGAATCTACAACCACCTCGTGATTTTTAAGACACTGTATATTGAGTAGTGTAACTTACCGCCGCCATATATCTTGCCAGAGCGGGGAACTAATAGATCTACCCTACCCTACCTGTTGGACATCACATCTACAATCACTGTTACAATCAGACATTACGCATTTGCACTACAGTGGCCTACAGTAGTGTCACATGACTTATTGAACATACAATAAAAATCATTATATATTCATTATAAAGTTATTATTACTTACAAAATGATCAAAATTTACTGACGTACGTTTATTAAAGAGAGACATATGTGTTGCGTAGAATGTACGTTTTTATGTACTTACACTATTTTCTGAAAATAATATTAATTAAATTTAACAGTCGTTTTAATATCCAAAAGTTATTATAGCAAAATTAATCATTGCATGGTTAAATTTTACATTTATTTATTTATTTTGCTTCAGGTTTTATCTCTAGCGAAATTATATAGATATGTATATGGAATAAAACGTTAAACTTAAAAAAGAAATAAAGACTATTAAAGTAAAAAGGCTCTTGAACTACTGAATATTGGGGGTTTGATTCTTCGAAGACGGAGGAGGAGACACACTATAATGTATCAAAATAACATAATACAACATATTCCGAATATATAACAAACACTTAATTAAAATATATTGAGTTCTTAAATTAAGGAAGTTTTATTATTTAAAAAGATATAAATACGAGTAGATACACTTCGATATTTTGATTAAATTCAATAAAATGTTTCATTGTCCACGGCGTCTTCAATATATTGATGATATAATATTGATATCTATAGAAAAGCCAAAAGTAGGCAATAGAATTGTTTATTCTACGAACAAGATATATTATTCAGACCAATATTTGGATAAATCGAAAAAGATAACTTACAAGGTAGTAAATAAATAAAAAGTAATAAGCCATATCAAATGTTATTTATCTATAAATACATACAAATATTGTTATAACAGACTATACATAAATATTAAAGAAAGATTTTCTTGATATTTCGTTACAAGAGACATTTGTGTTGTAGGCATTCGTTCTGGTATTGAAACGCACTCAAACGCTATGCCCCGAAAATTCAGTGGAAATTAGGTAAAGAAAGTGTGTTAAAGGTAACAAAATGTAGGACGCTGTTAGTTTTTTTAATTAGATATTCAAGTTTCTGCTAGTAAGCACATTATTCTGCATATAGTAATGTGCGGGAAATAGCGTGAAACTAAACAAAAATCCCGCGTTCAAATAATTTACGAGTAGAACTAGTTAAATGGTGCCTCTGAAAGCGCTCTGATCTCTAAGCCATTTCAAGATTTCAGGCTTAGTAGAAAATCTTATATCCCTTTTTCAAATAATTTTATTTTTATTTTAATTCATAATATTATACAATCTGTACTTAGTTAAATGTAAGTTTCCTTCCTAAATAACAAAATAAAAACTTTCTTTCAGACACAGATTCAAACTTCTACATAAAGTTAAATATATATATATATATATATATATATATATATATATATATATATATATATATATATATATATATATATATATATATATATATATATATATATATATATATATATATATATATATATATATAACTGAATTTTATTATCTAAATTATAATTTTCTTTAAGTACAACATGCTAAAAGATATCCATATCAAAACACTGGCATTAACAAAGTAAGTAAGAAAGAGCTTAACGCTCTCAAATTACCGCCGTAAAACACTCATCTGTCACATACCAAGTGCCACAATCAATTTCTTGCTAATTGAGACAGAGTCAGCTCGTTATACGCACCTAATTAAATTAATACTGGCGTACGTTCAAAGTCAAAATGAGTCAACTTTTAATACAAAATTTGTATAGAGGCCGACGTGAATAGAACACATTATAAAGTTCCATTCACATAGGAACTAAAAGTCTTATTATTCTATAGCTTTTCCGGTTTCTAAAAACGTACGGATTTATTTGTTCAGCCTCAGCCTTATAAATAGGCAAAGAAAGAATAATGTAAGCTTTGCTTAGACTTTTCGAGTTGAGTGAATAAACATAGCTTTTTGAGCTTTTTCTCCTTTTAAAAGTTGTGTGTTGTTTTTCAGGTAAAGTATTTAAATTTAGAGGTAATTATGTTAGTTTCTAAGAGTGACTCATAAATTATAGTGAAGGTTTTTGTAAAGCTTCACGCTCTATTCGGTATATGACAGAGTAAGCATAGAGAACTAGGGAACCTAATGTTAACATAATACGATACCAGGGTCTTACTCTGCTGTTCACCATTTTAGCTTGATTGAAGGTAAGCTTGAATAAGTAATGCTTATTGAGAAGCGGAGCTCAATGCCACGCTTTTCTTTGTTACTTGAACTAATATATAAAAATACTAAATATTTTTTCCTCGAGTGGGAATCGAACCTATAGCCTGTGGCATTAGCAGTCCTACACTTACGACAGGCCTCGCCTTTTTATAAGTTATACTACACGCTTAATATTTGCTATATTTATGAAATATTTAATATTTTCAATTTTAAAATATTCAATGTTTCATTTCTCCGCTTTGGTATTAAGGCAAAGCGCGGTATTGAGCTCTGCCACTAAACACGCAACACCCGAAATTTAGCAAAAAGTGATGAACGGAACAGTGTCCTAACACTTTGTTGTTACATGTTAGCTACTAAGTTCCCTCTGCCTATCCTGACTAGTGCCGGATGAATGTGAGTGAGTGGGCATTAAAAAAACCATTGACCGTGATGTAATATACATTTTCTTTATATATGAACAAAGCAACAGACAATATGTTTTCAATAAGAACCAGTACTTTCTGATAAGGACGTTGAACCAAATTTAACGTAAGAGGCGACTAAAGTGCGTGTGGTAGAGTCACGTTGCCAGTAATGGCAACACGCATGGGCAGACTCGACTGGATTATTACCACCCCCGGCATTTAAGACCGGCGTTAAGTAGTGGCTTTGGCCACTGCGTTTCGCATTAGGTAATGCCGGGCCCCGGTGCCCTTCCATCTTAAAGGACGGCAAGGCTACTGTAGATCCTCTGGAGTTACACGGGGTCGTGGGCGACGGTGATCACTTACCATCAGGTGACCCGTACGCTCGTTTGCCGTCTTTTCCGTAAAAAATAAATCCTTTACTTTTATTATGTTATTCAGCTTCATGCTGTATCCCGCACATAGCAGGACGGGCAGAGGGAACTTGGAAACCTAGTGTTAGGACACTACGTTTCACTTTCGTTTCCCACTTTTGGCCGAATTTGAGACTTTGCGTGTTGAGTGGCAGAACTCAACGAAGAATTGAAAACATTAAATATTTAATTTAAAAATATTAAACATTTCATTTGCTCGAGTGGGGAGCAAACCCACAACCTATCGTTTTCACGCTCGTGCCGCTGCGCCACGATAGGCGTCTTTTTTTTCAGACCTTTATTATATTGCTAAACATAAATGTAAAATTCTACACAACATAAATATATTACTATGAGTGCGTCTTTATCATCGCCATTAATTGAACAGGTTACCACGCAAAGTGCCCTGTCAAAGTGTTACGGGTTTCCACTAAATTAAGGCTTAACATTTCATTTGAATTGGTACCTGCAGTAAAGAGAATTTATTATAGGAAATTCGGTAGCACATTAACGTATGTTAACGTTTAAGTAATATTTAAATGTAATTATCGATGTACGGCCGTTTGTATGGAATATATTTTGTAAAATGTACTTTTTGTATGTGACTGTATGACGGAAAGGAAGGTATTGTGTTTATCACTATGTATATAAATGTATGTAAGTAATTTGTATGTATGTAACAGAACAAAGCAATACTTGGTGTCTGGGTACTTATTTACAATCAGGAGAGTAGTTTATTTTAATTTCCTCGCTTAACAAGAAAAACATCGAAAAATGGGAAAAAATAGGGTAACAGAGTGACTTAACAATGTTTTCGTCCTGTCTACATTCCTGCATAGCAATATATTGCTATAGCGTGCAGATGAGGGTAAATATAATTCAAGTTTTTTTCCAGTTTCACGCTGTATCCCGCACATGACCGCACTACGACACTTCGTTTCGTTTCCAACTTTCCACTGAATTTGAGACTTTACATGTTAAACAGCGAGATCAACGCCATTCTTTGCCTTATTACCAGAGCATAGGTATTAAAAAATATAACATTTAATTTGAAAATACTAAATATTTATTTGCTCAAGTGGTTATAAAACCCATAAATGCCATGTTAAAAGTCACACAAGTCACACAGGTATCAACAAGTTATATTATATAATATATTATATACCCAGAATCAAGCACATACAGTAAACTCAAAACTCAGACTGTTGTTCTCAGATACACAAAAAAAAAACAAAAGAAACTTAGCAAAAACAAATCTTATCTAGTATTCCATCTGAATCCCCAAAAGTTAAAAGATAGGTAATATTTTATTCACATCCATGATTTATAGCTAATGATGTCTCGCATTATGTAGTAGCGTATAAAGTACGTACCGAAGTACATACCAATTGAGATTAACGCGCGGCCTTTAATTAGAATTTTACGTGGATTACGTGGTAATGGATGTGGCAGTATTTGTTTATTATTTTTTGCTAATTTTTTTAAGGTTATAAAATGGCATTGTTTTATCAAACCTCTCAAGCTTTTGATAAACGTAAGAAGTAGGAAATTCCTATTTCAGAGATTTTCACTAGGTGATGATCGTATAGTAGGCGTGGCCCACAAAGAATATGTAAATATGTAAATGTTTATGATAGTAAACAAAACGAGGTATTTATGTTCAGTATTTTGCCGTGTGATCCCGGCTTAGAATAGGATCACCCTTAATATTTTTACTATGTTTTAAAGTGTTATTCCACACTTAGGACAGAAAATACTAAACTTAAATTTAAAAAGCGTATAAAAATTTTGAACGAAGCAGGATTTGAACCCGCGCCTCTGGAATACCGTTCCAGCGCTCTGACCACTAAGCCATTCGTTCTCACCGAGCTCCGTCGAAATTCTTATACGCTTGTTACAACTTATTTTTGTTGTTAGCATCTCTGTTTAAATTTAAGTTTAGTAGGATCACCCTGGTACTGATGGTGTCGTAAGAGGCGACTAAAGTGCGTGTGGTAGAGTCACGTTGCCAGCAATGGCAACATGCATGAGCAGACTCGACCTGATTGTTACCACCCCCGGCATTTAAGACCGGCGTTAAGTAGTGGCTTTGGCCACTGCGTTTCGCATTAGGTAATGCCGAGCCCCGGTGCCCATCCACCTTAAAAGACGGCAA
This sequence comes from Eueides isabella, assembly GCA_019049475.1. Taxonomy (NCBI): domain Eukaryota; kingdom Metazoa; phylum Arthropoda; class Insecta; order Lepidoptera; family Nymphalidae; genus Eueides; species Eueides isabella. The sequence goes on from CM032401.1 coordinate 11,191,533, forward strand.
CGCTCCTGTAGCTCTTCTGGAGTTACACAGGGCCGTGGGCGACGGTGATCACTCACCATCAGGTGTCCCGTACGCTCGTTTGCCGTTTCTTCCATAAAAAAAAATCTGTCTATTTACCTCAAGACAAAAAATTTGTAGAAATAAAAAAAAATATGTTTGGCAAAGTTAATTCTACATCTAAATATTGTTAATCATATACTGACTGTAAGTTATTTCGAATTGACAAACATAAAGAGATACGTAGTATCAGTCCTACATTACGCTACCACCGGCTTGAAAGGCGGTTTTATTGTATTTTGAGCAATTAAGTATACTTTTTTCTTCAGTATCACGTCACTTTGTCAGAGCGAGACTATAAAAAAATACCATTCCCTAAAAGAAATTCAAACCTGTAACCATCAAGTTAACAATCAAAAGCTGTACCAGAACTATGACGTTCTTTCATACATATTATAACACCTTTTGATAAATTCGTAATGTAGACAGAAAAACGAATGTACTATTTCGCAATTATAATCAAATACAGGAAAAGTGGAGAACCTTAATGGACCGAAGTGCACTTTACACTAGGTTCCCAAGTTCCCTTTTCTTACCCTGAAGTACACGTAAACAATAGTACGTTTTAAACCCCTGTGCCACTACAGATTGTCTTGATTCTTTTTTAAAAATTAATAATGACGAAAAAAAATCTCACAGTTTCCGAATATAAATATTTACTAAACATATATCTACATTTAATAACACATTTCTTATAATGTTAAAATTAAAATCTTATTAATAGAAAATAAATTGAATGAAAACACAAAATCAACAGCGTTATACAAAGAGGCTCTTAATCAAATTAAAGTGGCTTTGTGGAGTATACAAGACAAAGGGTTGTAGCAGTTATTGCCCTACTTTTACAGTAATACTTACTGTTTCTAATAAATAATTTATTAATCGAATATATAATTTTTCTTATTTCAATACAAAGTTGTTTTGTGAACTAACGTTTTACTCTGTTAGTAATTTTAATTGAATTAATTTAATAGAACTGTTCTAGAAGTATGTCGTGGCGCAGGGGCACAGGCGTGCGACTGTAAATAGTGAGTTTGCTTCCCATTTGAAGAAATGAAATATTTCATATTTAAATTTCCTTGTTCTTGTATAACGAAGCAAAATGCGGCTTAGTTCTGCGACTCTTCACACAGTATCTTCTAAACGGGAACAGAGTGTCTTAACAGTAGGTTCCCCCTATCTATCCTGCTATACGTGGAATACAGCATGAAATTTATAAAAATGAACTTCTGTTTAATCTAATATTTATTTATAAGAAAATCTTCCATTACTGACCTCCTGGTGCAGGTACACGGAGGGCATACTCCATTGATTGCATGGATTTTGTCTGTGAGTACTAAATAAGATTTCAAGTAGCTTTTACGGGTGTAGAATTAGCTACATTTTGTTGGTGAATTAATTCCTTAATAATCGAGATGATGAAAATCTTCCTATAATAAAGGTATATTTTAAATGAAACACTTTTAAACGACTCTACGGGACTTTAGACTCTACGGGTCTACCCGTGACCAGGGACTACTGTAAAGTGTTCGAAACGTCGGGTTTCCCAAAAATGTTTACCATTCAATATACGCGATTAATCCGTTTAAAAGTGTTTCATTTAAAATGTGTAACAATCGCGAAAATCAAAGACATTATTAAAGGTATATTTTTTGATAACATCTATTCTCTGCCTTACTTTTTTAATGAATAACAAATTATCGGAAGAGATTAAAAAACTATTTGTTTCTCTATTATATGAAACAAAAAAGGTCGATTTTATTTTTTTTACATTTTTCAACACAATAGAAAAGACGGATTTAGCTGAAATCTGAATATCATTGAAGGTGTGATTGAAAATAATTTAATAAATTATTATAAAACGGAACGGAACGGAAGTGCAACGGAGTGTCTCTGAATACCGCATATAACAAAGTATGAGAGACCTAGAATTAAAATAAACTCTTCTTTATTTACAATCATCAAATACATTATAAAGTAATTCAAAAGTTTTAGTAATGCAAAATGTAATTTATTAGAAACCCAACACAAAAATATACCACATACAAAAACAGTACAAAACGTGAAGTTGTTAAAAACTAAAATAAATAAACTTCTTCCTTTACTGACCATGTTTCATTTGATAAAACATTCTTTCTCAAACAGTTTCATATGGCTACACAATTTTCATACGTTGTCTTATTACAGTGGATAGTATATTACAGTCCCTACTACGACAAAGTTTTAACAATCACGCTCCCGTACCAACTGTACAACTTTGTCTCTCCGTCATTTTAACTGAATATGTGTTTAAGGCTGGCGGATCGTTTTAATCTGCATATTTGCTCAAAAGTTTGGAGTTGGGTGAATCTGTTAATGCTTAAAAGTTAGCTTAAAGCTCTTAAGTTTTGACGAGTTGTATTTTTTCTTATAATTTAGCAAGTGTAAGTCCACTTTGGGACACCATTATACCAATTTTTAGCCCCCAATGAAATTTATTTTTGTATGAATATGTGTTTATATATCTGTATGTCTGGTTGTGGTAACGTAGCTACCATTGTAATCATTTGTTTTTCATTTCCTTTTTTGTTTAGAAGATGACTTTATCATCCATAGCCATAATTCAAGTAAATATGATCATGATCTTTTACAATTTTTACAAAAAGGTGTCATATTTTCATTTATATTTTACTAATGGTATAAATCTAAAGTAAATGTGTAATAGACTAGTAGTAGTCAAACCAAATTTGCTAAAGGTAATCGCGTACGAAGTATCCTAAAACCCTATTTTAGGATACTTCGTACGCGATGTTTTACTTGATAGCGAAATTTAACGTCGCATATGACTTTGTTAACAGAGCCAAAAAAACTAAACTCATTATTACCTGAGCAGAAGTCAAACTGCGCTACGACGGCGTTTATTTATAGAATACCATATATATTGCACATTACAAGGTACACCTGTTCTCTACACAGGTGGGCATTGAATGTTTAAAGAATGCACCATTTAAGTATCGACAGGTAAATATCGATCGTTCAGGTCTAAGCGATGTTTCTTAATAGTTGCATTTTGTAAATGTATATTGTACTCGTATGTATTTCTTACATTATCGACTTATATTGGAAATAAATTGCGAGTTTTAATTAATTTAGATATATTTTTAACACTAATTCTTAAAGTTTTGTTTGTTTAAAATACACAAAATTAATACTCTTTTTTTTTCAGCTTCACGCTGTATCCCGCACATGGCAGGGTAGGCAGAGGGAACTTGGGAACCTAGTGTTAAGACACTCCGTTCCACTTCCGTTCCGAATTTGAGGCATTGCGTGTTGAGTGGCGGAACTCGACGCCGCGCTTTGCTTTATTACCAGAGCGAAGAAATTAAATATTAAATATTTAAATTGAAAATATTAAATATTTCATTTCCTCGACAGGGGATCGAACCCATAACCTGTCGGTTACAGTCACACGCTTGTGCCACTGCGCCACGACAGGCCTCAATAGGAAAATTAATACTCTATTGTGGATTATTTTTTTGTATTCTCATAAAGTTGTTAAATTAATGACGTTATCTGTACATTACAAACTAACATTAGTTAGTGAATACAATAAACGTTATATATTAATTTTGGACATATCATTTTTATTGATATCTAATTATTTTTATTAACTCTTTTATTTATGAATTGATTGAAATGAAACTAACACTTCATTTCGGTTAAATTTACGAAATTATCAAATACTAAATATTGAGGAAAGATTGATGTGAAAACTACAGTTAAAATGCTTAACTGATATCTTTTGAAAACCGTTCTTTTGGAGTCTATTAAATTTTTAACCAATTTTTCTTTTCATATATGTTCCATGTACAGGCAAGATTATTTTATTATAAGTACAGTTGTTTAAAGACAAAAAAGAATGTAAGTTACAATATAACGGTAAAAGTTATACATAGTCCTCTTTACTATCACCTCAACACTTATGCGAGGAAAAAAAGCAACATAAAATATTGCAAACTTGCTTTAGAAAATATTGGCAAAGTGGCCAAAGTATTTGATTTATTTAGTGGAATTATTTTGTTTCCTCGATCTGGTAACAAAATTAATCGTGGCGTTGAGTTCCGCCACGTAACAAGCAATATCTCAAAAATTGGACAGCAATTGAGGTACGGGATATCTTAGCGCTAAGTTCCACCTACCTACCCTATATATATACAAGATTAAGCTTAAAGCTATATTTATGTTGACCGTTTTTACCTTAAAAATTATATATAATAATTTAATTTCTTAGCTCTGGTAACAAACGCGGTGTTTAATTCGATCATTTAACACGCGGTGCTCTTAATTGTTTTAACACTAGGTTCCCAAGTTCCCTCTGCCTGTCAAGTTCGGGATACAGCGTGAAATTAAAAAAAGTGAAGATACAAAATATATTACCTTATTAAAACTGCACATACATCACAAAGTTTATTTCGGAATGATAGAGTTCGGGGGGAAGTAATAAATGAATTAAATATTAATCACATTAAGAGCAGCGTACATCGTTTCGCGAGATTAAGTTTACCGACCAATTTGTTTTGGACTCCCTTCGAATGAAATATATTTGTTTTATTTATACTTACGTTATTTTTAATGGTTTTTCTGTTCATTGATACATTTTTTTTTTTCGTTTTGATTTCTCATTTTTATTATATTGATTATTTGTTATTATCCTAAGACAATTTTTACGAAGTTTCTTATCGCGCCTCGTGAAAGGGGGCTAGACTAAAAAAAAATCTCACGAAAAGTTGTAACGACGCTTTTTGCTTTAGTAAGCTATTGTAAGCTGTGCGGCGTGCTCATGTTTCTCTGTCTATCTCTTTCTCTCCCTCTCTCTTATAGAAAGCAAGCCAGATATTTTCATTTCTATTTCGCATTGAACAGTGTGGTGTTACTTATTATAACTTACAAAAATATTTTTTTATAACAATTCCATCACTAATTAATCGAAAGGAACTTCGTTCCATCCGGGTGTCCCTTGACATCTCTCATTTGTATCTAAATATTTTGTATTGTAAATATTTAAAGTATTATTTCACATTTAGTAAGGATTATTTTCTTAGAATGTATTTAACAAAAGTACGTAGCGAGGTCTCTTGGCAATTTCTTTTACAATTTCATTTTTATTTTTTTTTTTTTGTTTTTCAGGCTTACACGGTATCCTTCACATGGCAGACAAAGAAAAAAAGCAGCGACCAAAGATATGAAAATATTCAATATTTGATTAAAAAAAAATATTTCGTCGAGTGAAGATCGAATCCACAAGCTGTCACACACACTTTTGTGCTCCTTCGCTACGGCAGGCCTCAATTACAATTGATAATTTATGTTTTGAGATTTTGTCAACCAATTTCAGGCTTCGAATACAACATGTTTTATAAGTGCCCTTAAAATTGCCTTTCAGTAGTTCGTTCTGAAGACTAAAGCTTATTATGAACTCACTTAGTTTCAAAAGAAATAGACTTTTCAAACTGTGCTGTTCACCACAGCTTTTATAAAACTTGCTTTTCAAATAGTTGAGCAGATTTCAATTGACCGTTTTTTTTTTTACTTTTAATAGTGACAAGTGAAATTTTTAGAATTATAAGGAATAAAATTATAATAATTATAGTAAGTAATAAATTGTCTTTATATGTAATATATTATCATATTTATTATTTCTTACGATTAAAAATAGAAAAATGCTGAGATAACTTTTTGTTTTTGTTCTAACAAAGTGTCTCAACATTAGGTTCTCGAGTTCAGTCTTCTTTCTCACTCTCTCTCAGCTTCACACTGTATTCCGCTCCGTACACCACACTTTTCACCAAACTTGCGATATTGTGCGATGAGAGGCGGAACTCAACGCGCTATATGTAAATATTATTATTATTATTTTTTTTAAATATTTAACTTTATGTAAACATTTAATATTTCATTTCCTGGAGTGGCGATCGAATCGACAACCAGTCACATTTACAATCACGCGTCAGGCTCATTTCATATTCACTTTGTACTTATATAAAAAATACCCATATGATTCAAAAGCAAAGCTGTGTATAACACACATACACGGCAAACGTAGCGCAGATCAAGATATATTGGCCTGCGTACAAACAATTAGCGGAAGTTAAACATAGATTGGGCCTGTAGTTGATTCCTCAGTTCAGTAGAATAAATTCCGTTTTATAAATACAAACTTTCAGTATAAACAGGGCGTAAAGTAAGTACTATTAGAATAATGTAGTGTTTTGTAGCTATGTTTTATTCAGTCTGGTGATAAGGTAAAGCGCGGCGTTGGGTTCCGCCACTGAACAATCCTCAAATTTGGCGGAATATAGGGTACAGAACGGAGTGCCTTAACACCACGGTTCTAAGTTCTCTCTGCCTACCCTGCTATAAGCGGCATTCTGCGTGAAACTTAACAAAAAATATTATTATTGAAAGCATCATTCGTACCTTAATCATCAAATATATACAAAATATCGAAAATCAAAACCAAAGTATCAACGCATGTTATAACGCAAGCCGTATAAGAAAAATTAATAATATTTTGTTTACCTTTACAGTAGGATAGGGAGGTGGAATTTGGAAACCTAGTGTTAAGACACTCAATTCCATTTTAATTGCATTGCATTTCCTACATTTGTATCGCATGTTGCTGAACTCAAGGCAGGTCTTCGCCTAGTTACCAGAACGAAGAAAGGAAAGCATTAAATATTTCAATTGAAAATATTAAACATTTCATTTTGTCAAGCGGGGATCGAAACCACAAACTATCGCTTTTCCAGTCACAAACTTGTGCTACGCCACGATAGGCTTCAAATTTATACATATTAAAAATCATCCGACCTTTTCGTTTCATGCATATCCGCCATACATCGCGTGACGTGTGATTTTGTACGTGCGATTAAATCACAGCTTAATTTATTTTTAGATAGATATTAGATACAGCCCTGTTATTATGGTACGTGGCAGTAAGTGTTTTAACGATTAAGCGATTTACTGCGATCTCGATGTTGCTTAGTTAAATTATTTAATTTTGCGTTTTGATTTATTATTTTATGTGAAATTGTTGTTTTTAAAATGTTTTTAAAGAATGTTAAATGTATTCTCTTTGACGTGTATGTCTGTACTCTGATAGTATTTTACTTTTTAATTTTTCCCTTTATTTCGGCAGAGTAGGCAGAGAGAGCCTATGCAATGTTAGCACACTTCGTCTCTCATGCTATGCTTAGTTTTCATGATATTGTGAGTGAGCGGCGAATTTGTAAGGAGTACTGCGAAATTTCAACATTTTGAGTGTTGTACTGTCAGCGTCTCAGTAATGAAACTTTTATATCAATATGTTTTAATATAGTAATTAGAGATTTCTTCAGATTTTATAGCTCCATAGTGTTCTCTGATTTTTAACAGAATTCCAGACATCACGTGTAGAATAGCGAAAATTATAGATACGGTTTTAAAGATAATTAATTTTATAGATATAATAAATTCATATTACTAAAATATATTTATATATAATCTAATTTTCATATTTCTAAGCCGAGACTATCGTGGCGCGATAGCCTAGATGTGGCTTGTCAACGGATCGATTCCTAGTCGATTCAATGTAACATTTAAAATATTAATTTCGATACTTCACTCAATATGCAATGTTGCAGAACACGAAGGAAAATGTAGTATCTTAACACTATGTATAAGGGTTCCATCTAGCTACCCTGCAATGTGCGTGATACAGCGATGAGTTTAAAAAACTAAGTGTTTCATCACTCAACAAACAATGTCTTTAACAGTGGGCAGAAAATGAGAAACAGTTTCACCTAACTCTGTATTACCTAAGTATTAAAACAACATAAAACTTTTAAGCATTTCAAAGTACTTAGACTGAACGTTTGTTATCATTTATAATCGTAATATGAAATTAACGCTTTCAAAGCGATTATATTATAACGTAGTTGTATACGACACCGCGATTTGCAAATCACGCAACGTCACTATAGGAATGTATCCAAGGTACAACGGTACTTCCTACCATCATTACGAGAGCACAGAAAAATTATTGAATGATGAAATGAATAAACCACTTTCTAGCTTAAAGCCTTATAGGACATATAGTACTTTGCTTTTTTTGAACTTCACCCTGTATTGCACATGGCATTGTGAAGACATTACGTTGGGAAATGGAAGTTAACAAATTCAAATTTAACACCAACTTGATACCAGAGCGGAAAACGGACGGACACGAGCCATAAACATCTAAATAACACCTCTCCCCGATCTAACGATTTTTACGCCTTTTTTTTTATCAAATATCGCATTTAATAGACAATCTCAATGCGCCACTGATATTGGCTTCATTTTCCAATATCCATCAATTCGACATAAGGTACAGCAAAAAAATATCTCAAATTGGAAAAAACCATCGAAATTGAAAAAATCCATCACAACCATGACAATATAAATATTTTGTTAACCTAATCAGTACATTTTGAAATACATAAAATGGTTAAATTTCAAGGGCTAAATGATGAGAATATACATAATATATGCAAAACATCGAGTTGGTATCGAACCAACAACCCAGTGTATAATAAAATGCTACTCCACTCCATAATAGCTATAATAAGATATATATAATATAATACAATTAAAAGTTAAATTCAAATATTTGATTTAACAACGGGCACGCGCAATAAAACAAGTGGTGACAGCCGCAAGCTGTCACCGCGACCGCGTCCGCACCTCGAGCCTCGTATTTAGCCTTCCGTAAAAATAATTGCTACACCGGATCATTTTGAATTAAAATTTTCACAATTAAAATGGTTATGCTTCTCGGTGATTAATAACTTTACTTTGTTTTAGGGCTTAAAACAATATAATAATGTTATTGAGCAGATACAAAATAACGTTAAGTGGAAATAAGGACTTAATATGTATTTTAGTGTAGTGACGTCTGTCATGGCGCAGGGGCACAAGCGTACGACTGTTAATATTACAGGTTGTAAGTTCGATGCCCACTCGAGAAAATGAAGTATTTAATATTATCATTTCGTCGCTGTGGTAACAATGAAAAACTCGCGTTTTACGCAATCGATACTCAATGCCTCAAATTCGATGAAAACATAGAAACGGAAGTGCGTTAATGCTACAATATAGAATGTTGCTGTACAATAAAACAAAATTAATCCAGTTAAGAGAAAAAGAAAGAAAAATAGAAGAAGAACACACAGAATAAAGAAGAAAAATTTTGCTTGTACATTTTGAATTGGAATTTTGCATATAACACTTTTTTAATTTTTTTCTAGTACGTAACAAGGTGGACAGAGGGAACCTAGTGTTAAGACCCTCCATTTTTATAAAGCACCTAAGTGGCGAAGCTTTGCGTCAAGTAGCGTAAGTCAATGCAGCGCTTTTACTTGTTACTAGACCGAAAAAAATAAAATATTTAATCTTTCCTTCTACTGAGTGGAAATCGAACCCATACAGCATTTACAGGGAAATAAATATCTATGCCGCTGCGCACAATGGCAGTAGCTGATTAAGATACGATAGCCAACACGCCATATCCATTTATACGTATCATAGAAATACAATCATTATTGAGCAGCATAATGTTTATATGTAACAACGACGGTTGCAAATTCATTTCCTCGCTCGGAACAACGAAGTGTGGCATAGTTTTCCGCCAATAAATAAGTAATGTTTCGAAAATTCATCGAAAAATGTACTAGACTATAGATTATTTTATAATTACGCCTAGTTTTAAGATACTCTGCCTATATATGTACTCCGTCTATTTTTTTTTCAGCTTCACGCTGTATCCCGCACGAGGCAGGGTAGGCAGAGGGAACCCGGGAACCTAATGTTAAGACACTCCGTTCCACTTCCGTTCCCCACTTTCCTCCGAATTTGAGGCATTGCGTGTTAAGTGGCGGAACTCAACTTATTACCAGAGCGAAATATTAAATATTTAAATTGAAAATATTAAATATTTCATTTCCTCGACTGGGGATCGAACCCAGAACCTGTCGGTTACAGTCACACGCTTGTGCCGCTGCGCCACGACAGGCCTCAATCCGTATATTTATAACTTGTTATTTGATGCTAAAAAATATGTTTATTTTTTAAAATTGAAATAAACTAAAATTATAAAACATTTTAAATAACTATGTACAATCAAATATCTAAACTAGTGTTTAATAATCCAATTTAGAGGTTATATCTTAAAACAAATGTAATAACAATAAACTATACCTGAAATAGCAATCATTGATAACATCAGCCCCCGTATGTAACCTTCCGAAGAACCCTTTCGATTCATAAAACTTGTACCTTCAAAGATTTATTATAGGTAAATGTCCACAAAAAAGTAATTTTAATGAAAGTTATATGACACTTTATGGCACTTAATGTTCATTTCTCTGTGAAATTGCCTAAATGTTTTTAAAAGTTTTTACTGATTTTGTTATTTTGACTCTTGAGACATACTTTATAACATACGTGTATGAAACTGGGTTTTCCAGCGACTATATCTAGTTCTTCCGTATTCGACGTATTTTATTAATACTCACAAAACACACAAATAAATTATGTAAGTATAATGAAATAATTCTTACTATCTAACTGGTAGTTCCTGGGATAAGAGCATTCAACCAAACAAACTTTTCAAGTTTATTATATTGATATGAAAATATATGCCAAATGAGAGTGAGTTTGAACTTATTTTCACTTTTGACGTTGTAATGTGCCGAGTTCAAAACACCTGTTTAGTTATAAATTAGATTTTTATTTAATAATAGTTTCCTACCTCCGGAAATAGTTAGCCGATAGCACTCACTGAGTGAATTAACTTAAAAATATTATTGTAGAATACACTTTTTATCATCAATTTTAATTTAGCTTTACGCTGGTTCTATTGGTGAGAATATGGCAGGGTAGGCAGAAAAGATGTTAAGACACAATGTCCCATTTTTCGTCGAAAAGTGGGGACTTTTCGACGAATTTGAGGCATAGCGTGTTGAGTCGCGGAACTCGACGCCGCGTTTTGCCTTATACTAGAGCGAAGAAATGAAACAATGAACATTTAAAATTGAAAATATTAAATATTTCATTTCCTCCAGTGGATATCGAACCCAGAACCTGTCGGTTACAGTCACACGCTTGTGCCGCTGCGCCACGACAGGCTTCTATTTCATGCGAAAATATTAAATATTTCTTCGAGTAGGCTCCAACCACCACAAACCCATAACTTGTCGCGTTGACACGCTTGTACCTCTACGAAATGAAAGACGTCAGTCATCAGCTTTAATCAGGCCTCAGGCATTAGTAATAATAAGCACAAAAGTAACCCTTATGTCAGTATAGAGATGTTATATACGAATGAATATAAATTTCTTTTGGGAAATAAAATTTTTAACTTACAAATATTTTAAGATTTGCATCAACTTGCAAGTATGCTGAATTATTTTGTAGATTCGATCCCCACTCGTGGAAATGAAATATTTAATATTTTTAAAATAAATATTTAATGCTTTCATTTCTTCGATCTGGTAACAAGGTAAAGCGCGGCGATAAGTTCCACCGCTGAACTCGCAGTGCCTCAAATTCGGCGGAAAATAGGGAATGAAATGGTTGCTTAACACTTGGATATCAAATTTCCTCTGCCTACCCTGCAATGTGTGTGATACAGAGTGAATCTCAAAAAAAAATCCTGTAACACCGCGTAAAGAAAGTATTAAAATCAAAGTGTTTGTCAAATCTAGTTCGGTTTCAAAACTAAGCCTCCAGCTAGACTGCAAAAGTAGGAGAAATAAAAACGAAATTTAAAATTCGCAGTTTGTATTCAATGTGAATTTCGTAAAAGCAGTGAGCTTGGTCGCGAAAGATACGTTGGGTTTAACTTATTAAGCTCATATTCATAGGAGTTACTCTATTTTACGGTAGAAATGCTATAATTTTATAGTAGGCCAAGTGATATAACATTTATTTATATTAATAAAAAAATATAGTAAAAATCCAAACTTTTTAGTGATTTATTTAGAGTTTTCATTTATTATTATGGAGAAAATGGCAGCTTCAACATGACTGGGCTAGATTTTTACAGGGTATTTTCCGTAACACTTCACTTTTTCTTGTAAAAAGCCGTTTTTTATTTGATTAATTTAACAAAACCTTCCTGCCATATATTAAAGTAGGTAGGAGTAACAACTAAATCAGACAGGGGTGGGTAATGAGCAACATCAAAAGACCCACCATGCTAAATATTTTTTCAAAGGTGGTACTAATATCTATAGTTGCCTGTCTGGGCTTTTACGGTTTCCCTTTAGGGTCACCGAGTACTCTAGAACATGGATGAACCTACATTTGATAGTTTTCCCCTTATTTCAGTATTGAACTCTATCCCTGCATCGAATTTTAGCTCTGTAGATTTATGGGAAGTGCAAGTTCAATTTTTACGATCAATAAATTAGTGTTGAAATACTGAAACTTAGGTTTCGCATTATTTTAGACGAGTTTGAAATTATGAGGAGTTTTAGAGTTTGTGCTTAAATTTTTTCAGAAGGTTCCAATAGGGGCACAAAAATACACGCAAATGGTTCCAAAAAAATATGGTAACGGCTGTGCCCAGCTTTGCACTCAACTTTGCTTCGCCTTTAGAATATAAACTTATAGAATGTACCAATGTAACTTTATTCTATCAATGTATAGACTTCGTTTGTCTGTAAGTGACGGTTGCTGGTTCTATTCCTACTAGAGGAAATAATTTATTACAAGGAAAAATACAAGAAAATATTATAACAATATTACAAGAAAAAATACAAAAACAAAGTTGAGCGGTGCTTGGAGGAAGATGTGTCTCCAATAACACGTGGACACTTGAGGTAATATTAAATTAAACATACTTTTTACCATCAAGAACATGGCGAGTACTGTTAAAAAAGCTAAGCTAGCTAGCTAACTGTGCCTATAGCTAGTCTAACCATACATAGATAATACACACACATTCATTCTCGCCCTAAAATAACTTTTAGCTGCGCATTCAAAATATCGACCTAGTAGAAAATTTTACACTGAAAAAATAAAAAAATGCTAGGAAGAGTAGGTACAATCAAGACTGAACTTTAGTATGTAACGCTCAGACCAAATTTACACAGTCAAGGATTTCAATAACCGTACGTTCACTCAACGTATAATTGGTGGCAGTTTCGGTGAGTTAACATATCTAAAATCTATGGTATGTTTAAGTTGTGTAACGACGTTATGAGTTATAACTAATAGTTATCCTAGATTTAGTTATGCAATCCAGGATTAACATTGATTATTTTTATGTTTTTTCTCTTCTGGCTACAAATATAAAGTCCCAATGGCAATCAAAAGGAATCTTTTGATGCCAGTACAGGACGTGTGACTGTAAGCGTGTATGACTTATTTTTAATTTCTCGCTCTGGAAAAACTTAGTCAGGCGTTGAGACCACTCAAAGGGCAGCTTTTCAAATCTGGGATTGGTAGAATTTTTGTCAACTGTTGGAGAAGGGTCTTTTTAACCTTAGCTTAAAAAAATATAAAAATAAAATTATATTCATACAAAAATTATTGTTTCTTTCTGCTTTCCGGATCAATATCTAAAATATCTAAGTAAAATTTCACTGAGTTGGGAAGGCAACATGTGGCAAAACGCACTTTTTGCACCTGGAATTCTAGCAAGATCGATATTCGGTAATATTCGGTTGAATTGTGTAGAGTTGCAATTGAACGGGAAATTTTTAACATTGGACGCAATAGGATATTACAAATTGACCTGTCTGTTTGAGTGTCTGTGTGTTCCAATACCAATTTAAAGACTGGATTTGATTACAGTTTTTTTTAACATTATTTATTTTATATTTAACATTATCAATATAAGTTAGTAGCTGTCGCCCATAATTTGGTTTCCTTGTATGCTAAGACGTGACATAAAAAATCTCATTTATTTTTGTTACAGTAAAAATTTAAAAACCACTTAGAAGCAGAAAATCATTTTAAGGGATGACATATGTATATATGACCAATGTGTGTTTAAAATTACAAAAAAGGTAAATAACCTTATGTAAAATGGCAAAGTGTGCTACAAGTCAACTTTTTTAAATTTATTCAGTTTGTCGGCGCATTGTCTTCCTTCATTTAGCATCAGAAGATTCAATTTAAAAAAGATATGATGTCTTTAGATTAATTAAATATAAGATTCTCTTCAGGTTTTTTTCAGTCACATCTATAATATTTAATTCAAAGTAACATTTACTACAGCCGACTTAAACAATTACAACGTTCTTTACTTTAGTATTGGTATTATGTTCTTTTAGATTTAACGCTCTTCACATTTAACAGCCTCTTATCTTTTACGTGCGATATCTCGTAAAGGTGGTAAAACAGCGCTAAGCTTAATCGATTACAGGATCATTAAATTTAAGTACAAAAGTGGAATGATTAAACCTAATTGTTTTATTTTAATGGCCAAATCCCCTGAAGTTTGTTGTACGTGAGGAAATAAAGTTTTCTCTGAAGGATATATACAAATTAATATACAAGACTTTGTATAGTTTTGTCCAAAAGGTTTTTTTTCCTCCTGCATTGACCGTAAATATTTTATTATATCCTACATAGATTTCAACTTAGCTTCAAGCTGGGCGTGGGAACCTACTATTAGGACAGCCCGTTCTACTCCCATTCCCCACTTTCCGCCGAATTCAAGGCATAGCGTGTTGAGTGGCGGAACTCAACGCCGCGTTTTGCCTTGTATCAGAGCGAAGAAATGAAAATAATAAATATTTAAATTGAAAATATTAATTATTTCATTTCCTCGAATGGGGATCGAATCCACAACCTGTCGGTTACAGTCACACGCTTGTGCCGCTGCGCCAGGCCTCGAAAACCTAGATTTCAATCTTGTACAAAAACATCCATGCTTCCTTAATTTTATGTAATTAATAGATAGAGCCATTTGGGAAGTAGCAACCCACTGTAAATGAACGGTTTTGCTTATCTTTGGTGACAAGAAGGTGCGAGACGTTGAGTTCTACTCGCGCGTGAGTGACTTGTTGTATTTCTGCGAATAATTGTATATTCTTCTATTATGGAATATGAAACAATAATATAAAATTATTTACTCTCTAGGAAACTATGATATTTTAGAAAAGCCTCGATTAAAACCATCAGAGCCCTCTCTTGGCTAAGTGCTTGTGACTCTTAATTGCTAGACCGATTATCATGAAACATAGCTTACAGCCATCGTGACGAACAAGGCAAACGATAAACTGTCGATTAAAAAAACACGCTAATCGATTCATTCATTCAGAAGCTACGTTGCCACAGACAGACTGGTCAAATTTATATGAAATTTATAATGTCATAACTTTACTATCATATACTTTTCCTTGTTCTCAATGTAAATGTAATGAACGGGCTGCATGAACATGTGGTTGTCACGCTGTAGAAATAGTATTATCGCATAGATACTGAGGGGTAGTAATAGATCATAAGTTTAATTGGCACGCACATATTAGTTTGTATGTGATAAGTTGTGATAAGTTATAAATAATGCTCTTACATATAAAACGAAACTGATGCTTTATAACGTACTAGCTGACTCCATTATGTCCTAGGGACTTAGTAGTTTCGGCAGAACTGATAAAACATATTTGCGAAATGTTTATCAATTACAACTAAGGATATTAAAGCACATTTGTCCTTTAAATATTAAACGTATGGCAGAATCCGACGAGAATATTCTTTTTCAGCATTGCGAAGTCAATCAATTTTATAACAAAATAAAATACTTACTATTAAAAGAAAACTATTTTAATGTTGACTATCACCATAAAGTCTCTCATAACATCACAACACGTAGCATGACACAAAATAAATAAGTGACTTTATCGGTCATTAATAAATACTGTAAGCGCACCAGGGCATACATAATTCCTTGCTTAATAAATAACATAGATTACAATTTAAGAACAAAAATGACTAACAAAAATATGAATCGAATATCAAAAAAATATTCTATAAATGTGGGAATACAATTGGGAAATAGTATGAATCCGGCACTCAAGATAAACTTACGTGGATGTTTGTAGTGTCTAGTTATAATTAATCTATAAATGTGTATATATAGTAAATAATAAAAAAAAACGACTGAAATGAAAATTTTTCAACATATAAATATTACTTTTTATACTTCTACGCTTTTATACCTCACTTTATCTTTATATACAATTTACCTATATGAGAGATTTAACCTGTGGAGTATTTCGATTCAGCTTTATTCAAGAAATGTATTATTAGCGGTTATAGGTTCTATTCTTACCTGGGGAATGTGATTTATTTTTCAATATATCTCAAAAATCGTGCGGTGATTGGAAAAGG
This sequence comes from Eueides isabella, assembly GCA_019049475.1. NCBI lineage: Eukaryota > Metazoa > Arthropoda > Insecta > Lepidoptera > Nymphalidae > Eueides > Eueides isabella. The sequence continues at coordinate 11,207,991 of CM032401.1, forward strand.
GAGCATCCGAAAGAAAATGGAGACCGGTGTTACTAAACGTATTTCCATAATATGTTTCACCACCAAGGTCATAGCGAGTACTCTAAAAAGCTAAGCTAGTCAACTGCGGCCACAGCTTCGTCTAACCATACATAGATAATACACACACATTCATTCTCGCACAAAAATAACTTTTAGCTGCGAATTCGAATCTTCCATTCAATATAGTTGAAATTTGATATGAAAAAAAAATGTAAAAAAGCTAGATAGACCAAGGAACAATTAAAACTAACCTTTAGAGCGTGCTGCTAAGACCAAATTTACACAGTCAAGGAACTCGATAACCGTACGTTCAATTAACGTACGAGTATAATTAGTGGCAGCTCTCGGTTATTTAAGATATCTAGAATCTACGATATGTTAGCGTTCTGTAACGACGTTGTAAGTAATAACTATCAGATATCATCTAGATTTACTTAGCTATTAAGGGAGTATTTTGTATTTACCTTTTTTCTTTTTTATTTAATCATTCGTGCCATTAATTTAAAGAAAGTGAGGAACTAAATTGTCATATGATAACGAAGTGTCTTAACACTAGGTTCCCAAGTTCCCTTTGCCCACATGTCGTGAAGTTGAAAACTATACATATAAATTAAATTACTGTCAATGTCTGTCTGTGTTAATATGATTAAAAAATATATATTTGTCCTGTGGATTGCCCATGGTTATCTTTGTATCAGCCGATTCTACTTATTACTGGAAGTCAGGCAACATATGACTTAATAATGACTTTTGCGGGGCAAAACTGGAAGACCTATAGTTAATTTAGGAATATTTTATTGCAATAAAATATCTTACTAATATTTGCAAGTATTATGAACACTACTTTTAAATAAACATATACTTACATTCAAACTGATCTATTACATAGCTCAAATAACTGAAAACATATAACGGGCCATCACAAACAAGTACATAGCTAATATAACTTAGGCATTTAGTAATAAAAATTTTTTAGAAATCCAATCGCCAAAAAGTTCAAAGTTGAAAGTGAAATAAGAATTTGTCGAAATAAAATAAAAGAAAGTCTTGTACCGGGTTGTAATTCTAGGAGAATATTTTTAACGACGCAAAAGAACCTGTTTGTTACGGCTTAACTTGGACCACCAGCTCTTCCGAACTCTTGTGAACAATTTTAATTACGTAAATGACATTCTGAAAATAAACTAAAAATAACAATAGAACTACAAAAGCAATAGAGTAGATTGCCTTTTTAAGGGCGACACATATATAAGGGGTGTTTAAATAAAAAAAATAAAATATACGTATGTAACATAGAAGAATATGCTACAATTCAACTTTTTAAATTTACTAACATTGTCGGTGCGTTGTTGTCCGTCATTTAGCATCCAAAGATTTAATTTAAAAAAGTTGTTGTCTTTAGATTAATAAAATAAAAGATTCTCTTTAGATTTTTTTCAGTCACATCTATAATATTAGAATAGGATCACCCTGATGGTGTCGTCGGTGGAGGCGACTAGAGTACGTGTGGTAGAGTCTTGTTGCCAGTAATGGCAACACGCATGGGCAGGCTCGACCGGATTATTACCACCCCCGGCATTTAAGACCGGCGTTAAGTAGTGGCTTAGGCCACTGCGTTTCGCATTAGGTAATGCCAGGCCCCGGTGCCCTTCCACCTTGAAGGACGGCAACGCTTTTGTAGCTCCTTTGGAATTACTCGGGACCGTGGGCGATGGTGATCATTTACCACCAGGTGACCCGTACGCTCGTTTGCCGTCTTTTCCATAAAAAAAAAACATTTACTACATCCGACTTAAACAGTTACAACGTTCTTCATTACTTTGGTATTGGTATTATGTTCTTTTAGATTTAACGATCTTCACCTTTAACAGCCTCTTATCTTTTACGTACTATATCTCGTAAAGGTGGTAAAACAGCGCTAAGCTTAATCGATTACAGGATCATTAAATTTAAGTACAAAAGTGGAGTAATTAAATCTAATTGTTTTATTTTAATGGCCAAACCCCCTGAAGTTTGTTGTATAAAAGGAAACGAAGTACGCCTCTGAAGAATATCTACATATAATATAAATATATTATATAGTTTTGTTTGATTCCTTGACCCACATTCCGCTGAATTTCAGGCAATCTGTATATTGAGTTACGTAACTCAACGTCGCACTTTGCTTTGTTACCAGAGCGAACATTGGACCTTCAACTAACCACGACAGCCTCTAAAAAAGTTAATTATACTAAAAAAATATACATAACGTAATTACTAAAACGCCCTTTTCAAAATCTGATATAATATTAATTTGGGCTCAAATTAATGGCAAATAGAGAAAATTGATTAAATGACCTTTTGTTATAAATCATTTAACAAAAGTTGAATCCTAAACTAACACGCCAAGTTTGCTTAGATAATATAAATTTATGGGTAACTGGACGCAGTACGATTATATTTTTGTATATAATTAAGAAAGTGGTTCATGTAATGTTACTCGGTATTAAAGACAATGTGAGATATTATGCCTAACATAATTATTGTATAGGCAATGTATACTAATACTAAATTTAAAATTTTAAGCGTATATAAATTTGAACGTAGCAGGATTTGAACCTGCGCCTCTTGAAAACCGGCTAAGCACACTGATCAACTAAGCCATACGTTCTTATCATGCTACGTAAATATAAATTCTTATATGCTTTATACAACTTATTAATGTTGTTTGCATCCGTTGTTAGCGTAGGGAGATTTTTACAAATTTCCGCTACCCAAAGACAAATCGTAAGAATTACTCGTATCGTTTGGCATGTGAGAATGCTATTTTTTAATATTTTAACTATTTTGTAAAGTGTCATTCCACACTTAAGAAAAAAAATATTAAATTCAAATTTAAACGCGTATAAAAAATTCAATGTAGCAGGATTTGAACCTGCGCATGTTGATAACCGTCGAAGCGCTTTGACCAACTAAGCCAAACGTTCTTATCAAGGTACGTCGTAATTTTTATACGCTTGTTCCAACATTTTTATGTTGTTAGCATCACTGTAGGGTGATTAAAATCCAGCGAATACGAGAACTTCCATGTATGCGCTGCGATACGAAACGAATGTGATGCGAACTGTTGAACCAAAACGAAATCTATGTATAATAACTATGTATACTATGTATAACTATGAAATAGATCACCCTTCTTGAGTTAAAAAATTGTGACATTGAATCGTGATCTATCTTCTAAGGGCAATCCTCCGCAACTTCCTTTAAGTTTTACCAATTACAAATAATTCTACACATTTTTTTCATTTTAGATACTAGATCCACCATATCGGGGTATAATTAAAAGGAAATAGTTATTAATATATTTTTTTTTATATTTCAATCGACCCCCGATATATCTATGTATGTATATACAAATACTTTGTAAACAATAAGTATTTATTTATCAACTTTACGCTGTACCCCTCCCTCATGTAGCAATATTTTCAAAAGAACTGAGCATCAAAGTACTCTGCCACTGCCACTTTCTCACTGCCACTTTCTCACTGAATTAGTTACGTTTTATGCAGAGTGACAAAACTCACAGCTACATCTTAATTTAATAGAGTACGAAAATAAAATACAATAATTCCTTTGAGTAAAAACCGAACCTACTATTGAATTTATATTCACACGTTATCCCACCAGACCACCAAGGTTACTCAAGCAAAAGCTACAGCCAATTAATAAAAGTAAATTGAGAAATATAAATTAAAAAAATAAAAATTCAACATGTTTCGAGGTTAAAAGAGGATATGGAAGGTTCGAGGGGGTCTCATAAGAGGATTAAACACGGTAATAAGGTTTGCACGCCGGCACTCTTGGACAGGTCAAGTGGAGCTTACAAGAATTTCGTTTCTTAATAGAAAACAGCAAACGGCGGCCATGTTTTTACTTTTTACCGTGTGTTTTTAAGAGATGTGTGTTTTAAAAATATGTGTTTTTTATGAAATAAGATATTTTGAAGACTTTTTGAAGTACTCTTATCTTATTCACATTAACTATACGTTATTCCTTTAAGTATGTCATTAAAAAGAAATAATATAGCATTATCGTTATATTTTTGACTAGCTTCTCGTTGTAGTTGGACAGTGTATCTTTGGTAAAATAGATTCGTCCTTATCAAAGCAAGCCATGCAATACCTTCATGATCGTGTAAATATGTTGTGAGATATATAAATTTAAGATTTTATTACGAATATAAGTAAGTAAGTATATAAGTATTAAAGTGGAGAGTGTTTTAACAGTAGATTTCCAAGTTTCCTTTGCCTTCCGTGCCCTTAAAAAATTTTATCAATCACAAAAAAAAATATTTTCTTATAAGATTTAATATTATTATTATTTTATTATGACTTCTTATGCTTTCTTTTTTACGCAGTGTCACTTTCTACTTACTACTACTTATAACTTTTTAAGACGTTACGTGAGTTTTAAACTTACCTACATAAGTATAAGTCCAGTTTAACCCACTTCAGTAATGTCCTACCAACGACTGTATACCTATATAGAATGTTCCTGAAACCACATCATGTAAAATATATTGAAACACACACTTTGCATGCAAAATGCGAATTAATCATAAGCTACTTAAAATCGTATTCATCACTGTTATCTTGCATCATCGAATTTAAAGGAGATAAGGAATAGATCAATCTTGCCAGCATTAGGCGACGCATCAAGCTGACATCAATCAAGTGAATCGATCCTATGTCTCGAAACAGGAGGTAAAATAAAAATGTTCATCTGTTTCAATAAAAATGATGGGAATGTGTACAAATTTTTAGATAGTGTAATATGTATGTTATTTTTATGTAAAAACTATTTATCACCAGTGGCGTCGCTCCTGTAGGAATACTTATTGGAGTTATTATTGAACATGATCATATTTTACGTATCCACTTTAAACGAAAAAATACAGTGTTTCTTCTCTTCATTCTTCACTTTCCCTAGATACATTGACACTACTTGAGTTTCACGATACTTGAGTACTTCCAGAGGTAACTTGAGTGTTAAGACACTCCGATTCCAATATTCAAGTAGTTTGGAGGGGCGAAACTCAAAGTCGCACTTTGACTTATTGCCAAAACAAGGAAATGAAAACCATGCACTTGAACAACGCACGCATTTCACCATTGATGATTCGAAAGGTGACATGAATTGAATAATAAATTAATTATGTATATGAGTATAATACATAATTAATTTATTATTCAATTCATGTCACCTTTAACTACAACAACTACTTTCCACTAAATACTTTCATTTACGTTCTTTCGTCGTACTAGTAAAGTAGACTAGATATATCAGCAAAAACATTCCAACAGCCGGACAGTATTGAGAATCATATTTCGCACGACATCCAGAGATATGATCGCGGTTCATGACATATGACGTAATTTGTCGCCGGCAGATGGGAAACGCGGGCTATTTGAAACGTCCTTTTTGTAGGACGCGAAAACACGTACCTACTATGATAGCTTGAAATTGAATTTTTAACCATCAGATCAAATGAAGTTTCATTTTTCTGTTTCATTTCGTGTTTAGTTTTCTATATATGAAATAAATTTTATATACCTTTGATGAACTATTCATAGATTAATTGTCACAGTTCAAAAAACGGCCCGAGAATTAAGAGCACAAAAAATAATGTGTTCTTATTCGTTTTAAAAAAAATCCTAAAAATAATTCTTAAATAATTGAATAGAAATATTTCGTCGTTTAGCCAATATTTTTCACCACACTACAACCAATCTTGTTGAATATTTATTGGTCTGGACAAAGGAACGCATGGAGTTGAGTTTTATATAAAATAATTATTGATATTAAAAACTAGTTATTTAGATATTGAATTTTATCTACAGGACCTATGTCCTAAAGTTATCACGAGTATCTGGAAATTGTTGGTTTAACAAAAGTAGATAATATAATTAACAATATAGATTTTTGAATACAATTAATAATACTCATGTAACGCTTCTCGTAAGAAAATAAAGAAACATATTTTAATTAATAAATTATTACTGAATTTCGTATTTAAGTTACACCTTCAACAAATTTAAATGGTATCACATTACCAAGCATAATAAAGAGGCTTTATTCGAGACTTAGGCTACAATTAATCGCATCACGTAAAATTAAAAGGAAAAAAGTCATATTTTACCTAAAGTTCATATATAAATAGTAACTTCATGACTTCTATATTCCATTTTCTAACAGAAAATTTAAAAATAGAATGAAGAAAAAATGTCATTGCAATTTTAAGCGTTAACAAAATACTAAAATACAGTTGATTTTCTTCCGTCCACGGTGTATGGTCATCTTCTTAGTATCACGGAGCAAAGCTATTAGGCGCTAGTTTAATCTAAACCTTAAGTCACGCTAATAAAATAGACTTTTATTAAATGATTTTATATTATATGTCTGCCTGTAATCATATTTCGTATTTTTGTTTCTAATTGACTGGTACCATTTCGTTTAGCCGTATTTGTATGCAACCTGTAATCAAGTGAATATTTAATCAAAGATTTTTACTATAATATTAGCATATAACACGTGTGAAATATTTATAATTTGAGTGATAATTAAATGTACAAATCTAACACTTTCTCTCAATTACTGTTTTACTGCTGAGTTTTATCACTAAGTTGTTCCATTGAACACATATATTTAAAAAAAAATGTTACTACCTACGAAATAAACCACAGTACAGTAATAAATTTACTTCTAAATTCAGCGTTCGCACTCGTTTTCCATTGGCGTTGCCACCAATTCGCGTGATGGAATTTTAATACTTTAATCTGTCGATGCGTCTCAATTCTTAGTAGCTAATACACTAAGTGCTTTAATCTACATTAAATTTAATTTACATTACATTTCAAATGGGCTTTTTGAATTATTCTGGTTCTGAAATACTGATTTATATTTTTTATAAGTAGAATATTACTATTTTTTTACTGGTCTCAAATTCAGATGGAGAATGGAGAACCAAGATCGTTCTCCATTCTCCATCTGAATTTGAGACATTGAGTGTTATAACTGGCGTAACTCAACGCCACCTTTGTTAAAATGTACTTACATAATACTTTTCCATGTTCAATATATTATATTAATATTTTTATGAAAAACATTCTAGTATGAAACATATAATTAGTTATGTCTAAATAATGATTATATAACAAAATAACAAAGGCGTAAGCTGAGCTTCAGATATGTGTAAGTGTACACAGATAACGTAGATCAGATGATGGTGGCTAGAAACGCGACACATCCCTTTTTTTGGCTTGGCCAGGTTAAGCCTATTGGCTACCGCGGCCCATCTTTATTTTTACGTTTGTAACTACTTTTGTGTTGCTAACAACGTCGTATTTATATTTTAATATATATTTCTTAATTTATTGAAATTAAAAAAAAATCTTGATAAAGGGATAAAAAAATAAAAAATATAGTATTTCTTCTCAGTTTTTTCTTATTTTATTATTTACTTTTTGTCTTCACTTACAGAAATGCATAGCATAGCTTACGTGTCGCGGACTTTATATATTTTGTCCTGTGTGTGTTTGATAATATACAAGTATTTTCTTAGTTTATCAACAGAATTATTATATTTGAGTCAAAATGTATACATTTTTTTGCTATAAAAACTAAAGTATTCAATTTTGCGTTCTACTTAAAAGCTACAATTTATATTTACTTTTACTAAGTGCTAATTATTAATAACGAAAACAAACACCGAATAGACCAATTTCCTCTAAATAACTTCGAAGTTCACGTTGCAACGTATAACAGTTCTATCAAATGCTTTCATCGATTCTAACCAAACACCACTTAATCTGTACCAGGACCAATATTAATCAGTGTTGAGCATTTGCGAGATGGTACAAGTTATAAGATAAAAGTGATAAATTATATTTAAGATTTTTAATAGAGAGGCTGGTCTTGGCGCAGGAGGACAAAATGTGATTGTAAGCACGACAGGTTGTGGGTTCGATCCCGATAGAGGAAATAGAGATATTTAATTTTTAAAAAAATTTCGACCCTCTAACAACATAAAGTTTCGCCACACAATACACAGTACCTTAAAATTCTGCAGAAACGGAGTGTCTTAACACTAGATTTCCGGGTTCAAATTAGATAAAATAATAAAAAACCTTAAGTCGATTATAGCATAGACCATTCTTGTCGCTTTTCTATCAGCTTATAGGTCTTAAAGAGACATTATTTCTATCTAGTTCTAAAATGATTTATAATAAATATTAAAATTTATCATTCTTTGCTTTAAATTTTTATTATTATATAGCAGATTAGGCAGAAAGAGCTAAGAAACGTATGTAGATTATCTATATCATCTGCAGAGGTTTTTCTTTAAAATTGTGTATATACCATATCAAACGTATTTTTAGAAAACTATTTGAACCTTCTTCGAAATGAAGTGAATGGAATGAAGCACTCTGACAAACTAAGCCATACCTTCTTATGTAGCTACGTCAACATTCTTAAATGCTTATTATAACTTATTTATGTTATTAACACCTCTGTATATTTTTATAAAGCCCGCTGCGTGCAAATATTTATACGTTTTTTGCAGTTATTTTATTTAGTTATGGATTCTCGACAATTTCTTACTCTAAACTTATTTTTAGTCATTAAAATTTTTTTAAAACATTGAATATCGGAACTTAACGCCGCGCTTTGCCTCGTTACCAAAGCGAGGAAATAAAGGAGGAGCCAAAAATATTAAACATTTTATTACCTCGAGTGGGGAATCCGGAACCAGGCATGATTACAGGTGCAAGCTCGTGCCGCTGCGCCACGACATATCCCACAAATCAATATAATGACAAACATAGTGTTTACATAAAAAAACTTGTATTCCAATATTCAATACAGCGGTAAATATCTCATCACTTATTCATACTATTTACTTGTTCATTTCCATATTATATATTAAACAAACGTTTACAAAACGTATAAATTTTTTATTAAAATATTTATAGCAATCACAAGGTACTTCCTGACACTGCAAATAAAATTTGTATCGTTTCATACATGCATATATTTACTCGTATGTAGCTTCTATTAATATTGATGTAATTGTTATAGTGTATTGATGAAATCCATTTCTACTATTTCAGTTTCTATGAAGTGTATTTGATATAGGTTTTTTTTTAATTCTTATTTTCTTATCAATATTCAGCTTTATATTGTATGTACATTAACCGAGGTGAACAAGACTTGTTAATAGAGCGAACAAATAAAAATATTTTATATGTCACTTCCTCGGGAATCGAACCCACAACCTGTCTTTTACAGTCACACGCTTGTCCCCCTACGCCTTATATGCCTATGTTCTTTGGTTAAGAAATCACTACTCTCTACAAAAGTGCCAAGAAAAAGGATTTCATGTTAGGTATATAGTTGCGGGTAACGACTCACATATATTTATTTAAAAATGCATATTAAAAACTTGGAGTTAAATTGTTATATGATAGAATTTAAAAGGTGTAGTTTAGATTTTTAGATAAATTAAAACATATTTATATCTACATATTAATATCATTTGAGGCCTCCTGATACAGGTCTTCGGTGACTTAAAAGGAGGCACTCAACCTTGTAAATGTTAATTGTAAAAGAAAATGAATAAAGATATTAAAGATATTAAAGATATTAAAGATATTAAAGATATTAAAGATATTAAAGATATTAAAGATATTAAAGATATTAAAGATATTAAAGATATTAAAGATATTAAAGATATTAAAGATATTAAAGATATTAAAGATATTAAAGATATTAAAGATATTAAAGATATTAAAGATATTAAAGATATTAAAGATATTAAAGATATTAAAGATATTAAAGATAAAGATTAAAGATATCTACAAACAATAGCATATCTTGTAAATCACCTTATATTAATAACCACATTTGAACCAAAATATAATCCCTATATACCAACATCAATATCTCGGGGAAACGAGAATGGCAAAAAACACAACAAAGGGCGCCAGGTACTTCCGACCGGAAGCAAACAGAAGCTCACTCTGAAATCAGAACGGATCGGAACACATGAGATCACGTAGTCGGAAATGGAATTTTAAATGTACATTGTGTTTAACGCTGTACCGCAGTCTCTGGGTGGGCTTTAATAGTAATAGAAGAATGGAGCACTATCCACCGTGCCTTGTGGTTCATTTATGAGGTACTGAAGGCAATGGGTGTAAGTTCAAATTAGACATTTTTTGTCTTTATAATATTCAAGTAGCCATGATCTGGTTAAATGACATTAGAGTAGTAAGTAAATAAGTAAAAGAAAAATTTGGACAATTATGCAAAAAAATTGTTAGCGCAAAGCATTTTTTACCATTTTTATTTTCTCACTCTAGCAAGACAATGCGCAGCGTTGAGTTCCGCTACTCAATATCAAAACTCGAAACAATACAGACGAACGAATTTTATCCATTTTCTTATTTTTACTTAGCCTAAGAAAAGAACCATATACGAAAGTCAAAACTTGACAATTTTAAGTCACACATGAATAAGCTTTACTTTTTGGTTAAAGGTAAAATTTTCTCACAATTTAGTGCGTAAGTGATATTATAATATAACAATGAGATTATATATCGATGTCATTGAGGCATAGTGGAGTAATACGATCTTCCCCAACTGGGGAGAACGGTTACATTGAATTGTCCTTTTTTACCAGTCTATTGAGACCAAACACGGTTGTTATTGGACTCTCTCTCGTGATTAAAACTTAAAAATTCTTAGAAAATAGAGAGCAGAGTGCCATAACAATGCTTATTTTTTACTTTTATTATTATTGATAACTTTTCCTGCAATAAAAATGAATTTCGACTAATATATACCTCCCTGTTAATACCAACCTTTAGTTTTTTTTGCGATTATAAATTGCCTTCCATAATTGTACTGTAGACATTTTGTTTTATGATTCTTAATTCAGTCATTACACCAATTATAAAATTAGCCTTTAAAAGCCCATTATCCATATTCTTAATTTTAAATTTACAAGTTACGTTTAATGTCTTACAAATTACACTATACCATTTGAGGAAATAGAATATTTAATATTTTAATTGTACCACAGAGTTAAGGATATACGGACATAATGTCCATATATGGACATAATTCACTGACCATTTTCAAGAAATAGACCACATTTTTTTGGCCTTTTATCTCTAAGAATTATTAATTGTTAAAAATGCATTAGAAATCATATTTAAGCATATGCCTTAGCTAATCAATAATATATAAGTATTAATAAGCAACCTTAAGCTGTATTCTACCCATGGCAGGGTAGGCAGAGGAAGCTTGGGAACCTAGTGTTATGTCACTCCTTTCCGTTCTATGCTTTCTGCCAAATTTAAGTAGCGTAACTCAACGCTGCTCTTTGCTTTGTTACCAGGCCAAAGAAATTAATACAGTTCCTTGAGTGGAGATCGAACCCACAACCTCTTGCTAAGCGCAATAGGTGGCGCTTGAGCTTCTGTACCACGATAGACCTGAAATTTAGTACTGATGCTACTTACAAAACATGTTAGATATAGGAAAGTAGTCTCGATTCTCCTCAGGCTGGTAAATCATCTAATGATTCATGTATATATAAATACACTCAATATATATATATATACATATATATATATACATATGTATCTACTATTTCTGTGATGCAACGCGCACTTAGGGAGCGTAAAACTGAATACGCAACGAAAGCAGGGCGCTATTCATTCGAGACATATAGAATATTTAGTATTTGCGAGCTGTATGTGGACTTTAACACCTGTCCATCGAGAAACGTTTCAATTTCTCTCATATAAGTAGGAGTGGGGTTACATTTTTATACGCAATACTTTTACAAAGCAATATAAGATGTTGTGATACTAATCGTTACAGTTTAATAACGTTTTTCATTTGTCAATTAATATTTTAGATTTTTTTTTCTTGTTTTTAAAATGTTGTCTACACTTGGAAAGAAAAAAATGAACGTAGGATTTGAACTCGCGTCTTTTGAAATCCATCCAAGACGTTGGACGTAATCTGTGTTAATTCAATTATTACATTACTTTAAGCAAACATACTAATTACAAGTAATTTATTAGAATAAACCGATCGTACCCCTCGATTGCTTACTCTTACGTACACGTTCGACTCAGGTGACACGTGACAATGAGTCATATTTTTTCATTTATTTAATTCTGAAAAAACTTACAGAATATGTTATTATATTTATGCAGAAGTGGTTAACATATTAAAAATATTCTCCCAATAGAGTATTAATTTTCGATCGAAAATTTAAATAAAATATAACAAGCGCAAAGAGAAATACAAAATTGCCGTTCCATTCAATGGAGCTCGACAGATTTTGGGAATTTCATAAGAAACGTACCAAATAATTTTCATTTTCCACATACATACATAGCATACGGTCTTTAACAATATTCCGTCGCTGGTGGGTTGGAACAGCGACAGCGGCCTCGGGGGATTTCGGTTGAATTTAATAAATCTTCCCGATGTTTCCTCCTCCGCTAAATGGGCTCCGGAAATTCGATGAAAGACCTGTTTTCATAACAACGTACCCTCAAAGGATAAAATGAAATATTTCCGTATGTACGCCAAAAAGGCTTTGCTTTAGTTAAACGGTGTTAAAACGTGCACGTGATTTTGCGTAGCATGGCGTAGGTAGCTCAAAGTGGTTGCTACGATTACATGCCTCTTACATTGAAATTAAAAAGCTAAAAAAAGACTATTTATTTCTTTTGGAACTTGGGAACCTAGTGCTAAGACACTCCGTTCCACTTCCGTTCCCCACTTTCCGCCGAATTTGAGACATTGTGTGTCGAGTGGCGCCGCATTTTGCCTTGTACGAGAGCAAAGAAATGAAAAGATAAAATATTTCATTTTCTCAAGTGAGGATCGAACCCACAACCCATCGGTTACAGTCATACGTTTGTGCCGCTGCGCCACGACAGGCTTCTATTTTTTTAAAAAATAAATTATCATATATAATCAAGTATTAAAAAAAACAATTATTACCAATTTCTTATCTTTCATCAAGTTTCAAATCATATATGCACTATATATATATATGTATATACAATTGTAATAAAAATTATATATTGTAGCAATTATAATAACATATTATATAAATAAGTTATATCGCATCATATAAACTTATTCAGTACAGCCCTCAGACTTTCATACGTATGTTGGTATTGTGTGGAATTTCAGGCATAATACGAGTTTGTAATATCATTCAAACATATGTTATATGAGAATTTATAGTTTAAAAGAGCTGCTCCTGGCCTAGTGTATTTTTTTTTATTTCTGTATCTCTTTAGGGTCCAGCATTTTAGGACAAAATGTGGAACCCTTAGTAACCTTAATACAAACAGGCATATCTCTAAAGCTTTTTTAAAAGAATCTGTTAGATCACTGTATAGTAAGAATGACTTATTCACTCACTCACTCAGCTTCACGCTGTATCTCGCACGTGGCAGTGTAGGTGGATGGAACTTGGGAATCTAGTGTTAAGACGTTGCGTGCGTGCAGAGTGGAGAGTAAAGGAAATATTTAATATTTCATTTCCTCGTGTGGGGGATAGAATTCGAACACTGTCGGGTTGTCGCGCTTGTAAATTGATATAATATGTTAATTAATATTTAAATAAAAAAAAATTTGGTATAGTTCTTTGATTATGGCATTCCGAGCGTTGCAATTGAATGAACACATATCACTTCGCCAATGTCACGTTGTGTGGAGAAGCCACGAAGAGGTTGTACGGTAAAGAAAAGATAAAAAATGCGTGTTAAAAAAAGAAGATTTAGTTAAAAATTGCCATCATCTATAACAAAAAATAATGTTTCCTAATTGTGTTGTTTTTGATAGAAGAAAAAAATCATCCATCAAAAATCATAAAGCAGTACTTTTAACATATGACATACGCATAGACAACTATTAATTTACAATATTAAAGCAATGGAAAAGTCGTTTAAATACAAACATTATTCTAGTTTTGTAATGCCAGTAACTTTTATACGTTTTGTTCAATGCAATTAAGCTGGTCTGGAGGACAATTTATGACGCCAACGCCACTTAATGACTAAAACCGGTGCATTAATATGACATTAACGGATGTTTTAATACCTAATATATTCTTGTTGAGTGTTAAAATGTGGTACATAGAACGGAATTAACGAAATTATGATGTCGCATTTAACGCTTTATGGAATTGAGAGCGAAAACCAGTGGCTTGTTGCGCTATTAATTATTTTTTTATGTTTCTATGTATATATATATTTATATATATATATATATATATATATATATATATATATATATATATATATATATATATATATATATATATATATATATATATATATATATATATATATATATATATATATATATATATATATATATATATAATATATATATATATATATATATATATATATATATATATATATATATATATATATATATATATATATATATATATATATATATATATATATATATATATATATATATATATATATATATATATATATATATATATATATATATATATATATATATATATATATATATATATATAGACAAGTAGAGCTGTTCATCAAACAGATTTAAATTATGATACACAGATCTATAACTTATTTTTAATTTCATCGACCAAAGCATTTCCAAAGACGCCAAAGCCATGCTGTACAGAGCATGGTTGTTATAAACTGCAAGTTTTCATTATTTCTCCAATTTTATAGGTTTAAGTATACGGGATTAAAAGATGACAGCGCTGCTAACAAAACTGACAAACTTAAATTTGCGGTTGTTTGCATTTACATTGTATGAAATAAACTACAAGCAGCAAAAATAGTGCATAAATGCTCGTTTCCATTAATAATATTGATTTAAGAGCTTGATTTTTTTCTATGTTCTAAGACACCATAAACCTAAATATTTTAATTCATTTTAATTTAATACCTCCACGTGATCTCTTAATAAATATGACGTAATAATAGGTAGCCGTGACAAACAAATAACAGTGACCCTATAAAGATTCCGTTTTTAATTATTGATGTACGGATCCCTAAAAGTAATACTCTTTGTATGTTTTGTACGTATAAGTTAGAACAAGAAAATGTAAAATTAAATAAATTTTAGCTTCACGCTGTATCCCACACATGACAGGGTAGGCAGAACTAACCTGGTGTTAAGACACTCCGTTCCTTTCCCCACTTTCCATTATGAGTGGAAAACCTCAACGGCCATCGCGCGCTCTTTGCCTTCTTATCAAAGTAAAGAAATGAAAATAATAAACACAAACTCAAAATATTTTTTATTTTAAATAGACCTATAAACACTTTTCAATCGTTGAACGAACATAAAGCTACCGGCTCTGGAAGGCTATCTTACTGAGAAAGCCGAAACTTATTTTTCTCAAACTTAAAACTTGTTTTTTTTTTTTTTTTTTTCAATATAAAATATTTCATTTCCTTGAGTGGGGATTGAACCCACAAACTGTCACCTTCACATCACAGTCCCAAGCTTGTGAAAAAGAAAAAGAAAATGCAATTTTAATTAAATTGTCAAATTACCGTTTACACCTTCCGGTAAACTCATAATCTGTGTTGAAACAATGTTTTAATTTTAATCAAAATTCAACTATGCTAATTTCACAAGTGAAGTAATGTGAAGCCCACTCGCTCGCTCGCGTATGGAATACTCAACTACTATGAAATTATAACACGCTGTGTATGTCTAACAACACATCTGCTATTTCAGTAAAGTGTTTGTCTTTCCCTGCTTGGAAGTCTTT
This sequence comes from Eueides isabella, assembly GCA_019049475.1. Taxonomy (NCBI): domain Eukaryota; kingdom Metazoa; phylum Arthropoda; class Insecta; order Lepidoptera; family Nymphalidae; genus Eueides; species Eueides isabella. The sequence goes on from CM032401.1 coordinate 11,223,865, forward strand.
CTTTCTTTCTTAGCTTCACGCTGTATCCCGCTCGAGGCAGGGTAGGCAGAGGGAACCCGGGAACCTAGTGTTAAGACACTCCGTTCCACTTCCGTTCCCCACTTTCCGCCGAATTTGAGGCATTGCGTGTTGAGTGGCGGAACTCAACGCCGCGCTTTGCCTTATTACCAGAGCGAAGAAATGAAATATTAAATATTTAAATTGAAAATATTAAATATTTCATTTCCTCGACTAGGGATCGAACCCAGTGATCAATTTATAAATAACTGTAATTGGATAAATTAATAATTTGAAATTTTTTTTGCTTCTCGCTGTACAATGTGTTGTATGGTAGGCCGAGTATACATTTGTGGGCGATATTATATGTCTTTGTTTCGTAAATGGAGAGAAGTTTACTGTAGCTCGAGTGAACCTTTTGAAATTAATTGTAATTTTATTAAATTTCAACAAAACCCCGTCGTGGTGTAGCGTGCGATTGTAAACTTGACAGAGTTCAAATTCCACTCGAGGAAATGAAATATTTAATATATTCATTTCCCTGATTTCCGCCACTCAACACGTTTCGCCTGAAATCCGGCAGAAAGTTAAAACGGGAGTGAATTCCACAGAACGGAGTGTCCCTATACTAGGTTCCCAAGTTCCCTGCCCTCCCTGTTTTGTGTGAAGTTGGAAAAAAGATCAAACAATTATACGAGTAGGAGAGCCATTATGAAATTAAAAAATAAACTTTAACCATTTAAACTCCGTAAAATTTACTACAGTAAATTACATTAATACCTTTATTTCATAATGAGATATTATTATAACGAGGTATTAAAAATGCAAATTGGCGTTTTATTACGCACAAGCAATAAACGATAAATCCGCACATATAAATATTATTTACAATTTTATTTTATTCTCATATAATTCCCACATTCACTAACTAATATTACATTTTACAGAATTTGTTGGTGGTTGGCGTAACTTAGCACCGTGTATTCCCTCAAAAGAAGGAGAATTTACAAAAATTGAGCTGAGTCAAACTCAATCATCTCTTGTACTATCTGCGAGACTGTTATATTGGGTTATTAGTAATTAAATAAAATTTTACAATAGAACTTACTAATATTACGAATGTGAAAGTTTGTGATGATAGATGGATGCTTGTGCCACTTTCGCTGAAAAACTACTGAACAGTTTTGGATAAAACTTTACAGTAGCATAACTTGTATAAGAGATACATTTTGTATAATATAACAAAAGTGCAAGCGGGCGAAGCTGCATTAATATCGCTAGTAGATTATAAATCAGAATAACACAAAAACTACGCTAACAAGAGCCATATCGCGGCACATAGTCTCAAGGGTGCGACTGTAAATGGGAAAGATTGTGGATTCGATAACCACTCCTAGTAAAATTAATTCTATATTAAACAAGGTAAAGCGCGGCTATGATCTCTGCCACTCCACCCATAATGCCTCAAATTTGGCGAATATTCGGGAACGCGACGGAGTGTCCTACATTAGTTTCCCAAGTTCCATTGCCTACAAAAAGAAAGACAAAAATTTACATGTGTATGTCTCTAATCAATAATTAATAACTAACGCTAAACTGTGACTTTAAACGATAGGCTTTGGGTTCGATCCTCACTCGAGAAAGTGAAATATTTAAAAGTGAAAAATTTAATATTTTCATTTCTTCGCTCTGGTAAAGTCACGTTGCCAATAATGGCAACACGCATGGGCAGACTCGACCGGATTATTACCACCCCCGGCATTTAAGACCGGCGTTAAGTAGTGGCTTTGGCCACTGCGTTTCGCATTAGGTAATGCCGGGCCCCGGTGCTCTTCCACCTTAAAGGACGGCAACGCTCCTGTAGCTCCTCTGGAGTTACTGGGGGGCCATGGGCGACGGTGATCAATTACCATCAGGTGACCCGTACGCTCGTTTGCCGTCTTTTCCATAAAAAAAAAAGCGCGGCGTTGAGTTCGGCCACACAACACAGAATGCCGGAAGGGAAGTGGAACGGACTGTCCTAACACTAGATTCCCAAGTACCCTCTGCCTACTTGCCATGAGCGGGATATAGTGTGAAGCTGTGTACGATATTGTAATACAGACAATACATTCTCATGCCTCTGCATATCCTAGGTAATTCGTTTGTAGACCTCCGATGCAAGAAGGAGAGTGTTATAAGTTTGGTTTGTATGTCAGTTTTTCTGTAGCACTCTAAGTCCTAAAGCGATGAACCAATCTAAAAGCGGTTACTTTTTAAACGGAAGCTTTGTTCATAGCGTTATTCCTAAGTTAAGTTTTATAAAAATTAGCAATTTAAAGTTTTTTCAAGCACTTTGCTATTATGTGGTAGTGATTTTTTGGGACGGTATTTTAAATTTTCTTTAGTTAGTTGCCTATCGCCGCATGTTGTCTAACTAGACCGAGAGAATAAACTATGAACACTATTGTTTCAGTAAAGGGAGTATATTGTATTATTTATATACGTGGTACTATTAATAATAAATGTAGATACAGCTGTGAACAACCTTTGGCGCCTTGCCACTGACTTGTTACTTGAGGTCTATGTTTTGCTGGAGCTTTGACGGAGACGTTTAATTAATATATGGGATCTTACTAGAAAATATTTTAGCTTTACAGAGAAACGTCTGGTTGTTCTGGTTAATTTTGTTGTTAAAATAAATTATGGTCATTAGAACATAAAAAATATCATAGAGGCCCAGCGTTACAGCGCCTGACCGATATATAAAAAGAATCAATCAGATATAAAAAGAATATTTATGCATAGTGATGATCGAACCCACAATCGTCGGATTTACTGTCTCACTCTTGTGCCATGGCGCCATGACGGTCTTAAAGTAAAAAAATTACGTTTACTAGCATTTGCTAGTATAGCAATTTATATTATCTATTTAAATGCCTGTCGTGGTACAGAGCCAAAGCGGTTATCGGTTGGATCGCCGTTTGAAAAAACTAACTATTACATATTTTCAAGTGAAGTAATTAATATTTTTATTATTTCGCTCTATTGTCATGGCAAAGCGGGGCCTTGATTTCCACCGCTCAGAACACAATGAATACCTGAAATTCGGCGAAAAGTAGGAAACGGAACGGAGTGTCTAAACACTAAGTTCATAGTTTCTCTCTCCCTACCCTGCTATGTGCAGGACACTGTGTTAAACAAAAAAAAAATACTACCTTTTATAGTGATAAGAATAGCAATCTCAAAACATATATACATCTAGCTTAGCCTTCATTTCTGATAGTTAAGCCTGCAAAAGGGACGTCATACGTTTCATCCGAATAATTTTCACGTATGCCAAAATCCTATTGCCGGTTGAAAGCGTACTATAGGCTTTAATGTAGATTAGAACGATTGCGGCTAGACGGAATAGATTTAGTACTTTCTGATTTAAAATGATATTAAAAAATTATGACGTACTGTGAACATTGTTTTATCCGAATCATAATCTGTTTGACACAGAAAATTTCCGTTTGCGTATAATATATTTTAATGATGGAATTAAACGCCGTTTTATTTACATTAGAACGGGAAAATTAATGTTAATGATATTGTTATTTTCTGTTTTAGTGACGTGTAAAATGCAATTCGTAGAATATTATATATTCGTAGAAGGTATTTTCATAGAAAAACTTGCGAAACTTATAAAATATACATAGTTGGTAATTTGGAGTCCATTAACAATACACTGGTATTGCTCCAGCCTCCGTATATCAAATGACTTCAAAGAAAATAAAACATTTTTTTATAGATATAATTTTGTTCTAAATATGGATTATCAAAGAACAACGTTGTCAAAGCATATATACAATCGCATAATTTTTTATACTAAAATAGCTCAGTCTTTAGTGGATTGTTCAAATCTTTTACAGCTGATAAGCATTAGAGTACATCTTAGATCTCTCGTTCATGATGTTCGTAAACGTTCTTATTTAAGCATACCTTCTAGTAGCACCAATTACCGACAGAATGCTTTTTTTGTTAGAACTGCTATTGCAATTAATAATTTGGACTTTGCGGACTTCGATCTATTTAATACTATGACTAATACTATGACTAAAACTATGACTTCGCAATGGTTGAATGTGGACTCTTTATAGCTTATGTATATATGATGTACTTACGTAAATATATCATACATATATTTGTGTATATATTTTTTCAAAAGGTTCAATTTATTTTTTTTCTTTTTCTCTTATTGTGTTTTGTGTATTATGATAATTTACCATACAATAATTTCTGAAGCATGCATTTAGATTTATATAAGCGAGGACATGTAAATGGTGTCTAGTTATATTTTTTGATATTGTTACTTTTTGATGTATTTGCTGTTTGTCTTCCTAATAAATAAAAATAAATAAATAAAATAAAATAATAAATAAGGAACTTACTCTCAAATCAGTTCCCCACTTTCCGCCGAATTTGAGGCATTGCGTGTTCAGTGGCGGAACTCAACGCTGCGTTTTGCCTTGTACCAGAGCGAAGAAATGAAAACATTAAATATTTCAATTGAAAATATTAAATATTTCATTTCCTCGAGTGGGGATCGAACCCAGAACCTGTCGGTAACAGTCACACGCTTGTGCGTCAAATTCATAGGTAAGCAATAGGAGAATGAAATGAATTAATAAAGGTCCCGCTTATAAAAAACTATAAAAAGAATACGGCGTGAAGTTATAAAATTATATTCATTGATAGTTATATAAAATGATGAATAATGAAATTATTTTAACTATAGAGCGCTTTGATGTTCTATTTTAAAAGAACTGTCTAGTTTATTTTAGTCTAGTTATTAACACTAGGGTATTATCTACATTATATTAAAATCAGACATTTTAAAAAAAAAATATTTAGTCATACGTATAATTATACTGATAATATATGATAATGACGCCTGACACGGCGCAGGGGCAAAAGTCTTCGACTGCAAAAGCATCCTCACTCGAGGAAATGAAATATTAAATATTTTTATTACTTCGCTCTGATAAGACAACCTGCGGCGGTAAGTTCTGGCACTCAATAAACAATGTCTCAAGTTTGGCGGAAGGAATGGAACGGGACGGAGTGTCTTAACTAGGTTTCCAAGTTCTCTCAGCCTACCCTGCCATGTTACTCTGCCATGTGCGGGATACAGCGTAAAAAAATATAGTAAATATTAAAATATACGATTGGTATATTCTAGAGATCATATAATTGTAAGCTCCATCGTTATACTGTTCGATGCTCACTCACAAAGAATAAATTTTATTTTCCTCCTGTTATAAAACATAGTATTTCGCTATTCGGAGCAAAAACGAAGCGGAGACCGGAGTGTTTTTGTATTAAGTTCCCCCTGGCTTGGACAAACCGATAATGATCTTATATTACAGATATAATCGACATAATTTTGTATATACAATTAAATTTCCTAACACTTGGATTGTCCTAACACTAGATTCCCAAGTACCCTCTGCCTACCTTGCCATGTACGAGATATAGTGTGAAGCTGTGTACGATATTGTAATACAGACAATACATTCTCATGCCTCTGCATATCCTAGGTAATTCGTTTGTAGACCTCCGATGCAAGGAGTGTGTTATAAGTTTGGTTTGTATGTCAGATTTTCTGTAGCACTCTAAGTCCTAAAGCGATGAACCAATCTAAAAGCGGTTTCTTTTTAAACGGAAGCTTTGTTCATAGCGTTGGTTCTTAGTTAAGTTTTATAAAAATTAGCAATTTAAAGTTTTTTCAAACACTTTGCTATTATGTGGTAGTGATTTTTTGGGACGGTATTTTAAATTTTCTTTAGTTAGTTGCCTATCGCCGCATGTTGTCTAACTAGACCGAGAGAATAAACTATGAACACTATTGTTTCAGTAAAGGAAGTATATTGTATTATTTATATACGTGGTACTATTAATAATAAATGTAGATACAGCTGTGAACAACCTTTGGCGCCTTGCCACTGACTTGTTACTTGAGGTCTATGTTTTGCTGGAGCTTTGACGGAGACGTTTAATTAATATATGGGATCTTACTAGAAAATATTTTAGCTTTACAGAGAAACGTCCGGTTGTTCTGGTTAATTTTGTTGTTAAAATAAATTATGGTCATTAGAACATAAAAAATATCATAGAGGCCCAGCGTTACAGCACCTGACCGATATATAAAAAGAATCAATCAGATATAAAAAGAATATTTATGCATAGTGATGATCGCATAGTGATGATCGAACCCACAATCGTCGGATTTACTGTCGCACTCTTGTGCCATGGCGCCATGACGGTCTTAAAGTAAAATAATTACGTTTACTAGCATTTGCTAGTATAGCAATTTATATTATCTATTTAAATGCCTGTCGTGGTACAGAGCCAAAGCGGCAATAAATGCGGTTATCGGTTCGATCACCATTTGAAAAAACTAACTATTACATATTTTCAAGTGAAGTAATTAATATATTTATTATTTCACTCTATTGACATGGCACAATAAATACCTGAAATTCGGCGAAAAGTAGGAAACGGAACGGAGTGTCTAAACACTAAGTTCATAGTTTCTCTCTCCCTACCCTGCTATGTGCAGGACACTGTGTTAAACAAAAAAAAATACTACCTATTACAGTGATAAGAATAGCAATCTCAAAACATATATACATCTAGCTTAGCCTTCATCTCTGATAGTTAAGCCTGCAAAAGGGACGTCATACGTTTCATCCGAATAATTTTCACGTATGCCAAAATCCTATTGCCGGTTGAAAGCGTTCTATAGGCTTTAATGTAGATTAGAACAATTGCGGCTAGACGGAATATATTTAGTACTTTCTGATTTAAAATGATATTAAAAAATTATGACGTACTATGAACATTGTTTTATCCAAATCATAATCTGTTTGACACAAAAAAAATCCGTTTGCGAAATTAATAATTTATTTTAATACTGGAGTTAGACGCCATAAATTAATTACAACGCCGAAAATTAATGTTAATGATATTGTTGTTTTCTGTTTAAGTGACGTGTAAAATTCAATTCGTAGAATGTATTTTAAATGAAAACTCTTTTAACCGGATTAATCGCGTATATTCAATGGCAAACATTTTTGGGAAACCCGACGTTTCGAACACTTCGCTTGAGCGGCTGCGCCACGACAGGCCTCAAATACATAGGTAAGCCATAGGAGAATGAAATGAATTAATAAAGGTCCCGCTTATAAAAAAACTATAAAAAGAATACGGCGTGAAATTATAAAATTATATTAAATGATGAATAATTAAATTATTTTAACTATAGAGCGCTTTGATGTTCTATTTTAAAAGAACTGTCTAGTTTATTTTAGTCTAGTTATTAACACTTGGGTATTATTATCTACATTATATTAAAATCAGACATTTTTAAAAAAATATATTTATTCATACGTATAATTATACTGATAATATATGATAATGACGCCTGTCACGGCGCAGGGGCAAAATCTTTGACTGCAAAAGCATACTCACTCGAGGAAATGAAATATTAAATATTTTTATTACTTCGCTCTGATAAGATAACCTGCGGCGGTGAGTTCTGGCACTCAATAAACAATGTCTCAACTTTGGCGAAAGGAATAGAACGGGACGGAGTGTTTTAACTAGGTTTCCAAGTTCTCTCAGCCTACCCTGCCATGTGCGGGATACAGCGTAAAAAAATATAGTAAATATTAAAATATACGATTGGTATATTCTTGAGAATTGGTATATTCTTTGCGTGTGGTAGAGTCACGTTGCCAGCAATGGCAACACGCATGGGCAGACTCGACCGGATTGTTACCACCCCCGGCATTTAAGACCGGCGTTAAGTAGTGGCCTTGGCCACTGCGTTTCGCATTAGGTAATGCCGGGCCCCGGTGCCCATCCACCATAAAGGACGACAACGCTCCTGTAGCTCCTCTGGAGTTACACGGGGCCGTGGGCGACGGTGATCACTTACCATCAGGTGACCCGTACGCTCGTTTGCCGTCTTTTCCATTAAAAAAAAAATAAAAAAAAAAATGAGATCATTCTAGTACAGCTACAATTGTAAGCTCCATCGTCATACTGTTCGATGCTCACTCACAAAGAATAAATTTTATTTTCCTCCTGTTATAAAACATAGTATTTCGCTATTCGGAGCAAAAACGAAGCGGAGACCGGAGTGTTTTTGTATTAAGTTCCCCCTGGCTTGGACAAACCGATAATGATCTTATATTACAGATATAATCGACATAACTTTTGTATATACAATTAAATTTCCACAGTAGATACCTTAGATTAAGGCATTTAAATTAATTTCTACATGAACACTTCAAAATGTACAAATTTAACAATGTCATTGAATGCTTTAAACATTGTATCTCCAAAGCCTGTATTGTCACAATGGGCTATAAGAAATTTTATATGTCCCCATTTCCGGTTCTTAACTCGTCATGACGTAATACTGGAGCAGTTTGGACACGGTCCAAAATTTTGCAGTTAATTGTTAATGAAATTAAACACTTACGGGGATTACTCGTTTATATGGACAGTCATTTTTATTTACAATGTCATTTTAAAGTATGATTTAATAATGTTATTTCGTGGATTTTTGAGAAATATGTATGTATATAGTTTCTAAGGCAATCACAGCAGCACTGTACTTGATTAAGTAAGTGTGATAGTTCCAAGAGATTCTCACTGGGTGGAATATTTTAAATAAAACTATTTTATTTGTAATTGTGGGTTAAGCTTTAATATTTGATAGAAATGCAATCCCATAAATTGGACAAAAACTGGGGAACATCCTGCCTTATCATTGGGCCCCCTCTGCATATACTATACATGACGCTGATTGAAACTACACAACGATAACTGTGAAAGGGACGCGAAGTAGTATGCATGCTAATTTGGCGTTGGTTTATTATTAGAAAGATTAACACTAGGTACCCAGAGTCCGGCTACTTTCCGTAGTATGTTCCGGAAACGGCGTAAAGCTAAAATAAAAAAACTTAAGATATCTATCTTCATGCAATGATCATTTCGCTCATGTGAACAAAAAAAATAAAAAAAATAATTTTATTTGCGCTTATGAACATCATTGCTTCCTCATACAATTAAAACAACAGAAAACAAAACAATCGAACGACCGTAAATATCTTATGTGTTTACTTTGTATTACAATATGAAAAGAATAAAAAGGACCAAACTAACCATTTAAAATTTTTAAGGGTTCGCCTTTAAAATTCGTGAAATATTCACAGTAGTTTCCATATACAGTCGTTTTAAGCTTTAATGAGTGTGGATTTCAGTTTACATTTATTCATGACGATATAACTGTTGTAATTATATTGCCAATATTATTTTTTTGTTTCACAATATCCCACTTATAGTAGAGTAGGCAAGGGTAACTTAGGTTAGGTTAGGTTGTTAGGTGACGTAACTTAACGCTGTATGCTTGTTGTTATAAGGGCGAAGACATGTTTAAGAAAATTTATTGAACCCACACCCGACGTGCTTACTGCCGTGCTTTGCCACTACGCCTTTATAAATAGTAGTATAATTTGTTTTTTTAATAAATAATTTCTATTTAATTTATGATATTTGCTAATTAGTTATATATTTTAATTAACATAAATTGATGTAGTGGTGTGAGGCCTGTCGTGGCGCAGCGGCACAAGAGTGTGACTGTAACCGACAGGTTCTGGGTTCGATCCCCAGTCGAGGAAATGACATACTTAATATTTTTAATTTAAATATTTAATGATTCATTTCTTCGCTCTGGCAATAAGGCAAAGCGCGGCGTTGAGTTCCGCTACTCAACACGCAATGCCTCAAATTCGGCGGAAAGTGGGTAACGGAAGTGGAACGAAGTGTCTTAACACTAGGTTCCCAGGTTCTCTCGTGCGGGATACAGCGTGAAGCTATGTATGTATGTAATTGATGTGGTAGATAATAATAGAGTAAAGTAGTCGTATCGTATGCTATAAATGACTTCCTTACACCACAACGCATGAATGTACAGCGGTTAGCCGCGTGCGTGTTCCCAGTTTCAAGCTCCTGATAATCTTTTAATCCTGGATACTTTACGTTAACCGCGGTCGTAATATATTAATATTAATTTATTTTATTTACTATAACTAGTTTTTCTAATTGATTGAATGTACTTAACTGAGAGTAAGTTATATATATAGAGTAAGTTATATATCAGTATATGTTTTGGTGGGTATGTGTACAAATAGAAGACTGTTAAAAATTAAACTTGATTGAAGTTGATTAAAAATAAATAGATTTTTTTTGTGATTTACGCTCTATTGAATTTACAGAACAAAACTTACTCATTAAAATAGACTTGCAGACATTTGAATCATGGATGCACCTCATCACCTGTGAGGCTAAAAAAATTAACAAGTTTTTAAATATAAGATTGCCATATTCATGCCCAAACCTAATTTAAACCTTAATAGATCGTCTAATCTACAACCAAACTAATAAATATTTATTAGTTTGGTATGCCAATTGGTAGTCTAAATTAAAGCATCATCAGCAAAAAAAATAACATTGGTTTTTTTAAAGTCAGCGAAAATGTGGATGGTTTTTATATAGTATACTTCAATTAAAAAAATCCTATCCGATTCACTATCGGCTTAAATATGTGTTTTAGTGTAAAATTGTGACCAAACCGCTGTCAATTGATTGAGCGATCAGTATACAAAACTTTGTATGACGACGAAAACATCTGAAAAGTGACGACGATCGCACGTTGTGTATAAAAGTGATGAATGTAACACTAGATTTTTTTATATATTATAAAGAGATTTTAAATTAAAAAAAATCCAAAAAAAAATCGTAAATATTTAAATTAATTTAAATTAAAAACATTTTGAGCTTTATCATATACACAATTAACTAAATAAAAACTATTTTTGAATTAAAATTTACGAATGACTATTTTAATTAAATACAAAATTAAAATTGTGTGTTTTTATTTACAACAGAAAACAAATTGTCGTTTTTAATTAAACAAAGTAAGCCTTAAATTATTGATATTAATCACGAAGTCGTTTACTGTAAATTAAGTTTATTTTTAGCGTTCATTTCTGTCGACCCCATATAATGCGGAAAGGTCAAAGGATTTGTTATTGGTAAGTATTTTTTCTTCATTTCCGGTTTCGGTTTTTCCGTTTTCCCAAATAAACGGAAAACACTACTTTATTCTGTACTCATAAGTGAATTCTATACTCATAAGGGAAAAATAATAAAATGACTTCATAAGTGAATTAGTTTGGTACATATTTTTATTAAAAGACAAGGTAAGCTAAACTTAAGTAAAAAAATCTTAGGGGTCTGTATTTCAAAAGGAAAAAACGGAATCTTTAAAGAATAACTTTGCTGTCCATACGTCCGTCGGTCGAGATCATTTATTACGAATATGTCAGCTGCGTAATTAAAACCTAGCGTACTTCCCGTGAACAAACAATTGTGATATTTGCCAAGATGTAAGCTGACTCTTTAAATAAAGTAAGAAATGTATAAACAAAAATACTTATTTTTGTAACATACATGTTACATACTTATGTAGAAAAAAATAAAAACAATTGTTTTTAATTTCATATAATTGTGGATTTATTTTACGACCGCAGATTTCGTCATAAAGTAAATTTTATGAATTTCAGAACAAAAAAAATCATCAATTATATGATCAAAATTTTTATAAACTATATAACTAATTTATTTTATATACAATTAGTGCATACTCTTATTGTTAATATTTATAATATTTACAATAAGATTTATAATAAATTCCCATTTCAATCCTGAAATTGGTAGGGAACCCTCGATGGACGAGCCTGATTAGGCGGGTAATATGGTGATTTAATTAAGAATCTTTCTTTCTTTTTCATTAATAAAAATATACACACATACACATACACACACACACACACACACTCACGCACGCACGCACGTCCTGGATGTAGCGTTGAGCTCAGTTCTAAATTATGTTTTTAGGGCGTTGTGTTATTAAAAAAAAACAATCGACAATAAATAAAGTTGATATAATGTACAAAAAAAATTAAAATTATTTATATACTCATTATATTATCCGGTTTTAGCGACAATATATTTGATAACTGTCAGACTCTTGTGGCAAGCAATGTCAACGCGATGATCATAGATTTCAACCCAATCGGGATATCACTTTATATATACTTAGCTGCACGCTGTATCCCGCACGAGGCAGGGTAGGCAGAGGGAACCCGGGAACCGAGGGAACCCAGTGTTAAGACACTCCGTTCCACTTCCGTTCCACTTCCGTTCCCCACTTTCCGCCGAATTTAAGGCATTTCGTGTTGAGTAGCGGAACTCAACGCCGCGCTTTGCTTTATTATCAGAGCGAAGAAATGAAACATTAAATATTTAAATTGAAAATATTTAATATTTCATTTCCTCGACTGGGGATCGAACCCAGGACCTGTCGGTTACAGTCACACACTTGTGCCGCTGCGCCACGACAGGCCTTTATATATACTTACTTACTTACTTAGCTTCATGCTATATCCCTAGCGGGATAGGCAGAGAGAACGGAGCGCCAAACGCTACGGTCTCGGCATACCTCTTTCGCCTCGTCCACTGTCATCAACCTCTTTATACATGCCCTCCGGGGGGTCCTCATGCTTTTTTCGTGACCTTCCTCCAGTATCATCGATACTGTATTTTCGAAAGTCAACCGAGGTCTCCCCCTCCCTCTTTTACCACTCACTTTTCCTTCATAAATCTTTTTTACCATTCTTTCTTCACTCATTCGCTCGACGTGCCCAAACCACCTGAGCAAGTTCTTCTTCATTCTCACTGTGACATCCACGCTAGTACCTGCCATTCTGTGTATTTCTTCATTGGATATGCGATCAGATAAACTGACTCCGCATATCCGACGAAGAGATCGCATCTCTACAGCAATCATCTTTCTTACATTCTTCTTCTGTAATGGGTATTACAGAAGTACACTGTTATACGGCAGTGAAACGTGGGTACGTTTCACTGCCGTATAACAGTGTCGATACCAACACTGCATTGTGTACGGCCAAACGCGCAGCTATGCTGACGTTTCGCCATCTCAACAATGCAGCTAAGGCACCGTTAACTCTGTTACCGGCAGCAATACGCCTTTCCACATCCATTTCGTATCTACCGTCTCTGCTAAACATACTTCCTAGATATTCTACCTCATTCACATGTTCTAATATCTTATCATTTACACTGACCTTGCAAACTTTTCTTTCTTCATTTCTTATTTCTTACAGTGACCTTCGTCTTATTCGCATTCAGGCTTAGACCATTATTCGCACATCCTTCTTTCAGAGTGGTAACCAATGCCTGCAACTCGCTTTCTGATGATGCAATAAGCACTGCATCTTCTGCGTACAGCAGGCAAATTTATATTCGAGGTACCTACTTTCACTCCCATGTCACTTTGTCTCACTCCATGAAGACATCTGGCGCAACCTTGTTTAACACCCGATTGGATGTCAAACCAAGGCGACATGCCAGCTCCTACTTGTACTCAGGCTGAGATCTCTGTAAAGAGACTTTACAGCCTACAGCAAGGGTCCGCTCACGTTGTACCGGGGCAGTATCTCCCATAATCTCTTTCTTACAACCCTGTCAAACGCCTTTTCCAAGTCCATAAAAGCACAGAAAACTTTTTGGTTTACTGCCAAAAATTTTTCCGTAATCATGCGGAGGGAAAAGATCTGATCCATACAACTTCTTCCAGGTCTAAAGCCTCCCTGGGCCTCCCTGGGCCTCCCACAACAGCCTTTCAGATCTATCTTGCATTCTTCTCGCTAATATTTTAGCATACACTTTACTACCTAAGCTAATCAAACTGATAGCCCTATAGCTTGCGCAATCTATCTGTGAACCTTTGCCTTTATACAAAGGCACGATGACTGCACCTCGCCAATCGTCTGGGACCTCCCCCGATTTCCAGCATAAATAGCACAAAAACCAGAACAGGTCCAAGACGCGTGGCCCACCATATTTGATCATCTCGGCAGTAACTCCATCTGCTCCCGCTGCCTTACCACATTTCAAACTTCGTATGGCACTCTCAACTTCTTTTATACTGATTTCGCCGTCCGCTACATCAAGACTCAGCGTTTCGCTGTTACTTGAGGCAGAGGCGTCATCACATTCATACATCTCCTTGTAAAATTCCGCCCATCGCTGCAAAACCTGTGGTTGTTCAATTAAAAGTTCACCGTCTTTCGAAAGCACCCCTTTCATTCTACAGGTTAGCGAGCAACTCCGGGAACCACTCACTTCTCGCCAGAAAAGCTTTGTGTTTTCCCGAAAGTTGTTCGTTAACCTTTTATCTCTTTCTTTCTCAGAGTTTTCACGCTTCATCTTTATCAGTACTTTCGTTTGGTGTTTTTGCAGCTTATACTCTTTCTTTCTTATCTCTCTCATGCTTTTATCATTACCCGAGGCTTTATAATCCTGCCATGCTTTCCTCTTTTTTCCTACTGCATCCTTCACTTCATCAACCCACCATTCATCTCGCTTTTTGTTAAAGCCTCTTTTCCCTTTACCACATACCTCTGCCGCTATTTCCGTCATACAATTCCTTAGGTTCTGCCAGCAAACTTCGATATTTTCACCTCCAGATTCGTAGCTGTCTAACTTTTTGGAAACTCTTTCTTGATATTCCTCTCTGACCGGTGGATCTAGAAGCTTCCAGCTTCTTATGCGATGATTCGTAGCCAAGCTTGGACAACCGGTACGGCTGCGCCAACCTGCGAACAGACCCCTTATCCTAGCTACGACTAGATAATGGTCTGTTCCCAATTCAGCACCCCTAAACACTCGCGTGTCCATAACTTGGCTACGAATACGCTGATCCACTAGGAATAGATCAATCATACTTTTCTCTTCCGTTCGCTCCCACGTATACATGTGAACTTGTTTGTGGTCAAACATCGTGTTTGCCACAAACAAATTCTTTTCCTTGCAAATTTCCAATATAAGCTTTCTAGCCTCGTTCATTCTCTTATCACCGTACTTCCCTAGCACTCCTTCGTAACCGCTACGCGCAGTTCCGACCCATCCGTTCAAATCACCGCATATTATTACTTTTTCATTCTCTCTAACACTACCTAGAACGTCCCTCACACTCTCCCAAAACTCTTCGAGTTCGCATAATGGAGCTGAGGATACCGGCGCATACGCCGCTAACAAGAAAACTCTTGTTATCCCCAGCTTGAAGCGCACCCAAAGCAGCCTCGAGTTGATCGCCTTGTACTCTATCATTGCACTAACCAACCGAGAAGACAATAACACGCCTACTCCTCGACTCCCTCGCTCGCTCTCTGGTACGCCGGCCCAGAGAGCGATCCGGTTGCCAGGTAAATCGGCCGTGTCACTGCCTTTTCGCTTGGTCTCAGTCACACAAATAACATCCAGATCTCTGTCTTCCATCACATCTAATAATTCATTCATCTTTTCTTCCATCCCTCCTCTTACATTCCACGTAGCTATTTGTAGCTCCGTCCTCCACTTCCCGCCGCTCCGGACATGGCGTGCTGGGTGGCAGTCCCCAACGCCGTAATTGTCCCCACTTATCTCACCAGCGGGGACGCACTGGTGCGCGTCGCCTTGGGGGGACGCCCTATCAGTGCGCGCTCGTGTGGTGCACATTGTGGCGGATGGAACGTTGCAGCCCTCTAGAGGGCTGGCAGGGGTCGCTACGGGCAAGCCTTTCATCGTGAACCCCCTATATATATACATATATTCAAAAAGCAGCTACATTAGTATTAGTACTTGGTACTTGTTAATAACATGTTCTATCTCTTGAAAACTCCCTCAACTTTACGGTTATCATATAAAAACTTTTCTTTAAGTCTATTTGAATGAAGCATACTTAAAGTTTCATAGTTGTTGGGCTTTAAAGTATTTCATAATGAACATTGTAGTGTAATAAAAACGGATTTGTTTTATTTTCATTGCATTTGTGGCAATTTCTAATATTATATAAAAGAGAAATGTTACAGTAGGCGACGGTCATACGTTCTATTTCGATTTCTGGAATGCTTATAATATTTCAATTATATTAAATTTATTTAATTCAATTGAACAACATTTGTTTTTATGAACAACCAAAACAATACGGTATTCCGTTCTTCCGTGACAAAGTGCCATTGATATTACAGTTAAAATTTGGCATGTAGGTATGTTAAGTTCTGTAGGAACGTACTAAAAAAAAATCTTGAAATACGTTAAGAACGCGAAAAAGGCATGCTCTTCTTAAATTAAATGTTAAAAAAATTACGTTTCGCCAGATTATAGTATAAACCTAGTAGACTAAGAGATCGCGGGATTTTTTGTAACAATTATGGGTTGCGTGCTGTCCCCTCATGTGAATGTACTCGGTCTGCCTGATGTCAGTGGTTGCGAACTCGTGTTATGAAGATTGAAAGAGGCTTTATTGTTGCGAAAAAAAGACGATAACGGAAATGGTAAGTTTTGGTACCTATTCAAAGTATAGTAAGTCTGCTGAAACTCGTGTGTTTGCATTCCAGAGTTGTGACGCCCTAAAATCACAATCATATCGTTGACAGTGTGGTTGTTCACATCTGTGTATCTGTATATATATGTATATATATATATATATATATATATATATATATATATATATATATATATATATATATATATATATATATATATGTATATATATATATATATATATATATATATATATATATATATATATATATATATATATATATATATATAAATATATATATATATATATAAATATATAAATATATATATATATATATATATATATATATATATATATATATAAATATATATATATATATATATATATATATATATATATATATATATATATATATATATATATATATATATATATATATATATTATTCATTTTGGTAATAAGTCAAAGAATCGTTGAGTTCCGTTAAAAATTTATAGAAGGTAAAATCCTTTTAACACATTTTTCTAGCTACAAATATTATACAATAAAATGTGTTATACAATATTATGTGTATAATTTTTCAGCTTTAGGCAAAATCCCACTCATGGTAGGGTAGCTAAACGTAAGTTTTTGCCAAATTTCCCGGCATTGCCACTCAACAGAGTGGCAAAAGTTAACGCCGGTCTGCCTTGTAACCAGAGCGAAGAAATGAAGATAATAAATATTTTACATCATTTCATCGAGTGGGGATCAAACTCATAACCTGTCGCGTTTACAATCGCACGCTTGTGCCCCTGCGCCACGACAACCCCAATAGATTGTATTTAGTGTAAACAAAAATCGTGTACCTTTCCAAGTTTATTTTTATTACAGTCAAAGCTTGCCTAATAAATAGGTTTTTCGCGTGCTCTTTTATTTATTCAACTAGAAACTACAAGCATTAACAATGGCGAAATAAAAATCTAATTATAAAATTACATACGTGTTTATAATAAGTTACGTTTGTTTAATGTTCTAGAGATGGGCCTTATTGCAGACGCGACGATTGTTGGTTCAATTCCTTGTTCGAAAAAAATATTAATTCTAATTCAAGTAACAAAATGTGGAATTGATTGGAACTGAATGACTTATTATTATGCTTCCTCTGTCTACCCTTTTATAAGTGCGATATATTGTAAAGAATTAAATGTATTCTACAATACAAGAAGCAGAGAGAAGTATGTTGTTAGTACTTTATACTTCTTCTTATTATCTATCTCTTTTTTTTTAGCTCCACGCTGTATCCCGCACGAGGCAGGGTAGGCAGAGGGAACCCGGGAACCTAGTGTTAGGACACGCCGTTCCACTTCCATTCCCTACTTTCCGTCGAATTTGAGGCATTGCGTGTTGAGTGGCGAAACTCAACGCCGCGCTTTGCCTTTTTACCAGAGCGAAGAAATTAAACATTAAATATTTAAATTGAAAATATTTAATATTTCATTTCCTCGACTGGGGATTGAACCCAGAACCTATCGGTTACAGTTACAAGCTTGTGCCGCTGCGCCACGACAGGCTGTCTGAATATGAAATACTATTAAAAAAATCTTACAGCTTAGCCTGTACTATTTAAATCGGCAGATAATTAAACAGTTACATCAATATAAATTATAGAGTTCGTCAAAATTACTATAATTTTCTTTAGTTATGTATCTTAAACTTTAGACATTTTAATTTTCGATGTTTGTATAGATGTTGTTTTAAATGTGACAATTTATTTAGAACAAGAAAATAATATTGAAATTATATAAGTAAACAAAATGGTGTAATTCAAGCGGATGAAGCCACGGGCGGGTTACTAGTTTTAAACAAAATCCATGTTTTGTTTTGAAACTTACTATAATATTTATTATTTTTGGTAGATCTGGGCGTCCTTGAGATAAATAGAGCATCATAGAGTCTAATGTATATTTAGTCAACTGCACATAACATTGATAAGCGACATGTTATAATAAAAACTTACATAATAAAAAATGTAAGATACTAATTTTAATTAATGTGACGTGTTAACTGACTTCATATGCTATAATTAGAAAAAATATTTACACGTTTCTTTTTTTTTTTAACCGCGGTGTTAGGTTCCGCCAGCAACACACTATATGAGGAGATTTCAATTTACAAAGTGTTCTTTCTAAGTTATATCATGCTTATGTGCTATGTAGCTTAGTTTACTCAAACAACATTTTTTTGATCAATTTCTTTATCACCGACGTATTTATCAAGCTATTATGGATACAAGAGAAACGTTTTATAAAATACAATTTTATCTAAATTTATAAACAAAGTCATATTAATCTAAATCAAAATATAAATAATATTCTGTTACTACATTTAATTATACTTTGCTCGTGTTTTTTTCTAACCACTTAGTCCAATAATTGGAAAAAGATTATTATGAAAATTGAAATTAAGTATTTGGTATAATATTTCATGAAATAATATTTGTAAAATTATTTTATAAAATATAATTTATAAAGAAAAGTTCAATTCTTAGTTTAGATTTAACATTCACGTAAGTGTGCTATCAATTCTCACTCGAGGAAATAAAACATTTAATATTTTCCATTTCAGAAAACGTGGCGTTGAGTTCCGCCACTCAAAATACAACAATTCAAATTTGGCAGAAATTGGAAATGGGACCTCCCATTTCTTCTCTCCTCCCATTTTAATGGAAACAGAGTCTCTTAACACTATGTTCCCAAGTTCCCGTTCCCATCTGCCGAATACAGCCATAAAACCTGTATTTAAGTGTAGGTGTATGTATATCTGTTAGACAATGGATGACAAATAAAAATCGAGTAAAATGAAAAATAAAATAGTATCTAATTTTAAAAAAGTAAGTACTGTTAAACATTTTCCCAAGCACAACACAATGCTTTATTCTAATAACTTATATGTACATATTAAACAAATTAATTAAAACAAACTATACGGGATCCTATTACGGAAACAACGTGAAGGAACTCCGATAGCTTATTTATTCCTCCCCCTTAGCAAAGGGTATCGCACGCGAACTTCACTCGCTGATGAATCACATAATTGGTTACATTTATTTAATCTTGGTATAAATACCTAGGTGTACCGTTTGATTTATACTTATTATTTATGTATAGTTTCATTTGTATTTTTAATTATTATTATTTTTTTTATGGAAATGACGGCAAACGAGCATACGGGTCACCCGGTGGTAAGTGATCACCGTCGCCCACGGCCCCTTGTAACTCCAGAGGGGCTACAGGAGCGTTGCCATCCTTTAAATTGGAAGGGCACCGGGGCCCGGCATTACCTAATGCGAAACGCAGTGGCCAAAGCCACTACTTAACGCCGGTCTTAAATGCCGGGGGTGGTAATGTGCCGCACATGGTAAGAATTTGGGAACTTAGTTTTAAGATGCTCTGATTCCGTTGAAGCACTTCCGTTCTCCATTTTTCACCAAATTTTAGACATTGCGTGTTGAGTTGCGCAAGTCAACTCCGCGCTTTGCATAACAATGTAAGATCTGGTAATGAAGTTACAGCCTGTCGCTTTATAATTACATATATGCTCTTGCCTTTGCACCACGACAGGCCTTCTTCTATAGTTTAATGTGTTTTTTTTTTTCTTTTACATACAAACTATTGGTTCGAATTGTTTAAATAATTTTATGTACATTTTGTTTTACTCTGTGTCCTTTTACTTTCTAAGTTTTAAGAAAAGTTTTAGGACAACGCGTGTCTTCTTTCAAGAAAATAAACATATTTATTTTACCCAAATCGATCCCACTACCACTGCACTTATAGTTACAGCTATCCAACTGTACCATAGCGGCTCTGTTCTATTAATATATTGAAATATTAATAACTAACAACCTATTAATTCCCTAAAATAGATTATAACATTTAGTTAAAATGCACACTTTTTATTTACTTACTATAAAGTGCATTCAAAACAAACAGTTGAGCTATACTGCAAATATGCCAATAAAACTATTACCAGTATCACTTGTACTTGTGGTCCATATTCAAGCTATTGTTTACATAAATTTGTATTTGTATGGAAAAATAGATGAAAACGATAGAAGCGTTATTTTGTCAAAAGAATTCATCATATAGTAATTTTATTAAAAATAAATATTATAAAGATTGATGTTTTTTTTTATTATTATTTTAAGTTCTACACTGTATTTCATACATAGCACTTAAATTAATGTACTATGTCCCTTAGATTGCACAGAGGGTATTTACATTGCTTCGCTGGCCGGATCGATCTTGGGCTGGGCGTTTCACCTCGCTCCAGGTCTTTACAATCGCCTTCGCTTCTGCAACGATGAATCCCGCCAAGTTTGCTAAGTGCGACCTCATTTATTGTCCTTAAGGGTTCTAGTCTAAGACATGCCTTAGAACCTCGAAACGTGTGGTCGATCTAGCTCTATTTTTAGCTTTTAAACTGCAGGTCGACTGGGGTTTCGTTGCAGCGTTCCTATAGATTGACGTTGGTGATCTTCTCTGGTCAGATCGCGCACTCGATTTCTCTCTCCGTATAACAAGACGGTTTTAATATTGCAGAACATATCGATTCTTATTAATTTGACTCTCCGAGGTAATTTCTGCAATTGCCATATGGAGCAGAGTCCTGCGAAATAAAACGATATCTTAGTCGGTTCCATCACTTCGGGACACGATAATTTCGAGATAGCAATGCGTGTTAAAAAGCTCAAATGAACGCCAAGCTTTGGCCTGATTACCAGAGAAAAAATTATATTTTTTTTCTTTATCTGTACTGGTGAAAAGACCTATAACTAGTCCCGTTTACAGTCACACAAGTCTCGAAAGAGAATTATTTCAGTATAACCTACCGTAGAAGAAACATTATTGATTCGACTCTAAATTTCACTGGTATATATTAAATTTCTTTGAATAGTTAATTATTAAGATTAATCATTTAAAAAAAACATATTTTTTTTGTTAGAATATTGTGTGTGACTATAAATGTGTAATGATATTTCTTTTTATTTTACGCTGCATCCCACACATTGCAGGGTAGGTAAAGGAAAATTTCAATTAAAATATTCCCACTCTCCACCTTCAGATGAATTCTTGAAGCATTGCGTGTTGTGTGAGGAAACTCAAAACCTTGTTATAAACCTTTTATCTTGTTACCAAAGCGATAAAATGAAAATATTACATATTCCATTTTCTTTAATGGTTATACAGAACAACTATTGGCTTGTATAATGTATGTATCAAATATATTTTAGTCGAATGATGTGAGGCGGCAAACATTACAATTGCGAATTTTGAACAATTATCAATAATTATTTATTTAATATCTTTTACATAATAACTTCTTTTTTTATGGATATGACATAGCAAAAGAGCATACGAGTCACCTGATGGTAAGTGATCACCGTCGCCCACGACCCCGTGTTATACCAGAGGAGCTACAGTAGCGTTGCCGGTCCTTAAGATGGGTAGGCACCGGGGCTCGGCATTACCTAATGCAAAATGCAGTGGCCGAAGCCACTACTTAACGCCGGTTTTTATTACTGGAGATGGTAATGCTCCGGTCGAGTCGGCTCATATGTGTAACCATTGCTGACAACGTGACTCTCCCACACGTACTTTAGTCGCCTCTTACGATACCATCAGTACCAGGATGATCCTATTCTAAGCCAGATAATAACTTTGGTAAACTATGAATTATTGATCGAAGCACAATGATGTCATGACAGACGCTATTTATAATCATAAAGCTGTTTCCTGTAACTTTTCCATAAAACATCTGGAGTTATTTTTTAATTATTCTTGACTTCCTTCTAGCAACATATTTTTATTCTATCCATATCTTTTGTACTAATTCACTTCGACCCACGAATGAAATAACATTTTTACTGAACGTTGTTTCATATAAACGTAAAAACAAATATATTTTTTTTGTTTTGTTTATATATTTAAAAACACATAATGTTCTTTTAAACATTATGTTTTTTTAAAACATAATGTTTAAAAACTTATATTCTTTATATAATAAAAATCTGAATTATCATGCCTACAGTGCATGTACTGAAAAAATATAAAAGTTATCATTACGCAATTATCGCGTCTTATCAAAAGTAATACATTTATAAAGCAAGTTGCTATCGCCTGTTTATTAGTTACATATTTAATATAAGGCAAATATGGCGAATAAAGTGGCGGTAGTGACCGGCTCCAATAAAGGCATTGGATTTGCGATTGTTGAAGAATTATGCAAACGAGGAGTTGGAGTAGTTTACCTGACTGCAAGAGACGTAAAACGTGGCCAAGATGCAGTAGATAGCTTAAAGAAAAAAGGTTATAATCCTGTATTTCATCAACTTGAAGTGACTGATGAAACTAGTGTAAAAGAATTTGCAAGTTATTTAAAACAAAAACATGGAGGACTCGATATTCTCATCAACAATGCAGGAGTAATTACATCAGAATTTACTAAAACGACCTACGAAGATTCTAAATATGTTATCAATATTAATTACTTCAGTATCTTCAATATCCAAAAGCACATTTTTCCTATTTTGAAAGATAATGCACGTGTGATCAATGTGTCTAGTGATTGTGGTCATATTTCTAACTTAAGAAGCAAATACTGGATCGATCGTCTAACTAAGGATAACATTACTGAAAATGATGTGAACGCCTTCGTAAATTGGTTCTTAGAGTCCGTAAAGAACAAAACTTTGAACGAGGCTGACTTCGAAGAAATGCCATTACTTGCCTATAGGATATCTAAGGTCGCCTTATCCGCAATAACAAGAGTGCAACAAAGAGAAATAGGAAGAGGCATATCTATCAATTCTTTACATCCAGGTTTTGTTAAAACAAACATGACGAAAAATGCCGGCGATTTTACAATGGAGGAATCAAGTGGTGCTCCCGTTTATCTAGCATTGGATGCTGACAAATCTTTGAAAGGAAAATATATTTGGTTCGACAAATCTGAAAGAGATTGGACAGACCCTAGCCTTAAATTGCACTGTGTTTATGCAAATATTGAAAAGGGTTTACGTGATGCATCTCAGTGATGTTTATTTTAAAAAGACTATACATTTATTTTTTATAATTAAAATGCTGAAATACATAGTTTTTTTATTTATTTATTAGATTTACAAAGTGTGCTACATTTTAAGCTTTAGGCTATACCCTGCACTTGGCAGAATAGCTAGAGGGAACTTTGAAACCTAGTGTTAAGGCACTCCGTTCTACTTCTCACTTTTCCCTGAATTGGAATCATTAAGTTTTGAGCGGTGGAACTCAATGCCACACTCTGCCTTGTTACCAGAGATAAAAATGAAAATATTATATATTTTATTTCCTCGTGTGGAGATCGAATTCAAAACCTGTTGCGTTTACTTCGGTACAATCTCGCCCCTGCGCCACTACTGTCCTCAATTTTATTATTGCTTATAATGATTTATATGTTTTCTTAAATTTAAGAGAATGCTTATATTTTGTATCTTTATTCTAGTAACAATCGCATGGGCAATAAAACTTACAGTACATATTATTATTGAGATTATCTTGTAATCATATAATATTATATAAGTTTATTTTAATCACTATTATATATTGTATAACTAAAATCGCACAAACTATAGATACGATAACGTTAAATACATTATACTATCAATAAGGCTCTTTACACGTGTACATACATAATATGAACAACAACAACACATGTTACAATCTGTCTAAAATTATACAAATAAAGTTGCGTCATGCAGCCATTATAAGGGTACAAACAATGAACACCTATGGCCGTTAACTATTAGTTTAGTTCTAAATGTTTTTTTATGTCTAGGATAATAATATAAACAAATAATAATAGAGGCCTGTCGTGGCGCAGCGGCACAAGCGTGTGACTGTAATCAACAGGTTGTGGGTTCGATCCCCACTCGAGGAATGAAATATTTCATATTTTTAATTTAAATGTTAAATATTTTCATTCCTTCGCTCTGGTGCAAGGCAAAGCGCGGCGTCGAGTACCGCCACTCAACACGCAATGCCTCATATTCGGCGGAAAGTGAGGAATGGAAGTGGAACTGAGTGTCTTAACACTAGGTTCCCAAGTTCCCTCTGCCTACCCTGCCACGTGCGGGATACAGCGTGAAGCTGAGTAGAGTAGAGTAAATAATAATATAATAAATACAATTTTGAGTTAATATATATTTGACATTTTTTAAATTTGAACGCGACGTTTATAGATATTATTTCGCAGGATTTTTTTTTCTTTAATCTACCGTAGCGAGACAAAATTCATCGCTGCACTGTCTCAAAAATTTGGCAGAAATAGAAAACCGAAGTATCTTAAAAGTAGTGTATTTATTATAAACATACGTTGTAAAAAAAAATACAATAAATATTATTAAAAATAGTAAAGTATTATTTATACATACATTAAAAAATGTAAATGATCATTTAAAATGACTTTAACCAATTAATTTATTTAATTATGATATCATACAACCTTATCTTTATAGATATGTCTTATCATACGAATATAAAATAACAAAGTCACTATCACTCTTCATGTCTATTTCCAGTACATTTTATAAACATGACAGATAAAGTCGCTGTTGTGACTGGATCCAATAAAGGAATAGGATACAGTATAGTCAAAGAACTTTGTAGAAGAGGAGTTGGTTCAGTCTATTTAACTGCAAGAGATGTGAAACGAGGGCAAGATGCAGTTGTAAAATTGGAAAAGGAAGGCTTTCATGCATTATTTCACCAACTTGAAGTGACAGATGAGCATAGCGTTGAAAATTTTGCTAAATATTTAAAACAAAAACATGGAGGCTTGGATATTTTAATTAATAATGCAGGAGTAATAACAGCAGATTTTACGAAAACAACTTATGAAGATTCTAAATATGTAATCGATGTTAACTATAAAAGTATACTAATCATTCAAAAACACATATTTCCAATACTGAAAAATAACGCACGAGTCATCAACATGTCCAGTGACAGCGGTCATATTTCGATTTTAAAAAACAAATATTGGATCGATCATTTAACAAGAGACGATATTACTGTAAATGATATTAATCAATTCGTCGAATGGTTTTTAGAATCAGTGAAAAATGGCATCAACCTTAATGAAGATTTTGTAGAAATGGAAATATTAGCATATATTGTATCTAAAATAGCTATAAGTGCTCTTACAAGAGTGCAACAGAGGGAGGCTAGCAATGGAATATCAATCAATTCCTTAAATCCCGGGTTTGTTAAAACTGATATGACCAGAAATACTGGTGATTTGACAGTAGAAGAAGCATGTAAGACTCCTGTTTATTTAGCATTAGATATAAATCAATCTGTCAAAGGTAAATACTTTTGGTTCGATGGAAAAGAAAAGGATTGGACGGATCCAAGTCTCAAACTACACAGTGTGTATGCTGATTTTGAGAAAAAATTAAAAGAAATTGGACAGCTATAGTTATCATAAATTTACATACAATTAAATATATAAGTACATAGATTAAATGCTGAAATTGTTTTTCATTTTCCTTTTTATCCTGGAATAGGCTAGTCTCATAACAAGTAAGTGTTAAAATATCGTTTGATATTATTTTTCAACAAATATATTAACTTTTCTGTATAAATTTTTATTATATATATATATATATATATATATATATATATATATATATATATATATATATATATATATATATATATATATATATATATATATATATATATATATATATATATATATATATATATATATATATATATATATATATATATATATATATATATATATATATATATATGTGTATATGCTACACAAAAAAAAACATAGTAATATATTTTAAGAAACATGATTTTATAATGAAAGTATATCAAAAATACCTACGCGAAATTGGGTTAACACAACCCATCAAAACTCTACTATCTTCTATAAATACCTTTTCCATTTATTTTAGCTTTTATTAGAATATAAAAATACTCGATATCCACACGAATAACTTATTTTAAAGATAGTAACTTTCTAGATGTGCCAAACTTTCAAAACATTTTATATGTTTAGATTATAGTATATATTATTGTTAATCTTTCTTTCTTTCTTTCAGCTTCACGCTGTATCCCGCACATTGCTGGTTAGGCAGAGGGAACTTGGGACCTTGAGACACTCCGTTCCACTTCCGTTGCCGTTCCTCTCAACGCCGCGTGTTGCTTTGTACCAGAGCGAAAAAATGAAAACATTAAATATTTAAATTGAAAATATTAAATATCCTCGAGTAGGAATCGAACCCACAACCTCGACAGGTTGTGGGTTCGATTCCTACTCGAGGATACTTAATATTGTAACCGCGTGTGATTGTAACCGACGGTTACAATCACACGCGTGTGGCGCTGCGCCACGACAGGCCTCAATTTGGTTAATCTTTTCTCATTATTGTTTATCTTTTAAATATCTGCATTTAAAATATAATATTGGCTTTGTTATGCCTAAACATGACAGGTTCTGGGATCGGCTCCTCAATCGAAGATCGAAATCAATATTTAATATAATTTCAATATAAATATTAAATGTTTTCATTTCTTCACTCTTCTAACAAGGTAAGGCGCGGTGTTGAGTTCCGCCACTCAACACGCCTACTTCAAATTCATAAAGTGGGGAAACCTAGTGTCTTAACACTAGGTTTCCAAATTCCCTCTGCCTACCCTGCCTGATACAGCGTGAAGCTTCTTTAGTAAAGCAATTCATGGAAATTATTTAATATAATACAATGAAAGTTAAAGATATATTATTTTATTGTTTAGATTTTTTCGATATTGTTCTTTAAGTAAATTAAGATTACCGTACAAAGTAGAAACCATTATTCCTGTAAGTAATAATACATCACACATATGTGTTTCTATTTTTGAAGTATTAATCCACACTTAGGAAAAAGTATTACTTCTTTAGAAAACATATAAAAATTTCAATGTAATTGGATTTAAACCCCGCACCTCTTGGAACCTTTCCAAGTTTTATTCGTGTTCAAAATAAATATTCATATATCTCTCGTTTGCTATAACCCTCTGACTACTGAGCTATACGTTTTCTTCAAACTACTTAAAAAAAATTGGCTTATATTTTTTTTATATATTTCTTGTTAAATTATTAAAGTTAATCGCACAACAATTTAAAATTTGGACGTGGTAACTCTCATTCGTCCCGTGTTTATCCGACTCTTCCCACACGCAATACAGGCGTAAAAAGACAGATGCAAGTAATTCAGTTAAGCAGTAGTTCGCTTAACATATACTCATATTCGGAACTCCACTGACGACGTTGAATTTCCTCAATATATATATATATATATATATATATATATATATATATATATATATATATATATATATATATATATATATATATATATATATATATATATATATATATATATATATATATATATATATATATATATATATATATATATATATATATACATATATATATATATACATATATATATATATATATATATATATATATATATATATATATATATATATATATATATATATATATATATATATGAAGTAAAAGATGCGTCCACGAGTACAAATGTAAAATATAGTATACGTAAACATATTTTCCATATCTAGAACAACACTATCTTAGATTGCATTCTGAGTGGAATCCTAACGATGGGAAATGTATGCGCATACATTTAGAACGCGAGTGTACCAATTTTTTACAGACATTTGCTTTATTCGGATTTTATTATATCAAAGTGTAAGGCTTAATTATAAGAAAGCGAAATATGAATCTTTATATGTACATATAAATTGATACAGCATTATTTTAATTTTGGTGCGAACGTGTTTAACGTACAGTTATGGTTATAGATTTGAATTCTTCAAAGGATTGTGTTTGTAAAAATTACAAAAGTTCACCACAATCTAGATAAGTTCAAGGTGGGGTTTTAAAAAATAATAAAAAGTTAAATTTAAATTAATTTTAATTAACGATTGAACAGAATTTCATTATTATTTTTATAATTAGTTCAATAATGAAAAAAGAAAAATATACACACCAAAACAAAACAAAATCATCATAAAAAACGTTAAAATATATATACACACATAAACACATAAAGACACATACACATATGAATATACACATAAAAAATTACAATTCTATTTAACATTATTTAACAAATATGACTAAGGAAAAAATCATATATTAAATCTTGTTTTTGCTTGACGCTTAACAGTGAACATGGTTTGCTGAAATATATCCAAGCCTGCTTCAGTAAAAATACTATTACACAATACGAGTATTTTATTTAAAGTAGCTGCCCTACCCAGGTCACTCTTGGAAAAACGTTCTCTAAAAATATATTTCTTTTACTTGTGGCTTCTAGAATTGCACATCGGTACAGACAAACCTTTTCTACTAAACTTAAATTTTTATACGCTTTTTAAATCAAAGTTTAATATTTTCTGTCCTAAGTGTGGAATAACACTTTACAACAGTAAAATATTAAAATAAATAGTATTCTCTCTTGCCAAACGATAATTCTTACGAGTTGCCTTTGGGTAGCGGAAATTTGTAAAAAATCTCCCTACAGAGATGCTAACAACATAAATAAGTTGTAACAAGCGTATAAGAATTTCAACGGAGCTCGGTGAGAACGAATGGCTTAGTTGGTCAGAGCGCTGGAACGGTATTCCAGAGGCGCGGGTTCATATTCTGCTTCGTTCAAAATTTTTATACGCTTTTTAAATTTAAGCTTAGTATTTTCTGTCCTAAGTGTGGAATAACACTTTAAAACATAGTAAAAAAAACCTATTCTATTTAACAAATCTGGACTATCAATTACACCGTTTGTAATTTTGTAGAAAGCAAAGATCAAGTAAGTCTCTATGGTTATGTAAAAAAATTATCTTATAAAATCGTAGGTGATCTGAATAGCTTATATCTCATTTGAGCATATTATTCTTGTAAGCCAATTGACGTAAATATTTCCCTTGTATTCTTTCCAATTAGTTTTTATATAAGTAATAATGAAGATTCCATGCAATAAAAAAATATTCAAGCTTAAGACGACGACTTTTTAAATTCTTTTGATGCTCGCAATATTTTTAATATGTAATTGCCTCGAGTGAACATCGAATTCACAAACAATCGCGCTTACAGTCAAACGCTTGTGCCTCTGTGCCATGACGTTTTGTTTTTACCAATATTATATCGTATTGTTTTTACCAATACGTTTTATTCTTAAACATTTACTTAATTCCCACAGCACTACGTTGATCCATTTCATTATATATGTCAACCACCACATAACATAGCCTAGATGACAGTTACATATTTGTATAGAAATAACAATTTTGTACAGTAGACGAGTTTCCAACACAAATAATTGTTGTTCGGACAGGAAGACGTATTGAATCAATTTGTTTGCTCGATTCTAACTCGGAACAGTTGGGGAATAAATCACAAATCACTATGAAATATTACGGGGGACGGGCCAATATAACTTGACACGTCCGTCCGTTGCCCCTGTCTAGGAAGAGAGGCCTAGTTAAATAGTTGACACAACTTGAATAAAATTCAACAGAAAAGCACCCATAAACTCTGGCCCATTCGTTTCAGAATATAGTTTACTCTTTGCGGAAATAAAAACTAGGAAATCGAATGAAAATATTGCGGTTAGACTGATTTGACTTGTTTTAATAGCTATGGTTCAGTCCGTTTGAGACTTGACCTAAATATTTAGGCTGTAGTGGTACAGTGGATCAGCGTCTGATAAGTTGTTCCGGTTGTGAAACTTAATATACATATTTATTTTAATATAATTATATATAAAGTCAATCAACACGTAACTAATGCCTCAAAGGAACGGAGTATCTTAATACAAAGTTCCTGGGTTGTCCTTAGCCTAAGTAGGCTACTAATTCTTTTTTTTACCGTACAAAACTAATGCCTCAGTACGGTAAAAAAAAGAATTGCTCCACTCTACTAAACCGCGACGGTCCCGCACGCCATACAAACTGTTTCTGTTATACTGTTATAAAACTCGTGAATTCTATAGTAGAAACTTTCCATAGTAATAAGTTTCAATAATAGAGAGTAAAATAATATTCCACTTTATATTCTAGCAATATTTATTTAGGTAATTGATATTACACTCGGATTGCGAAACAATAAAATCAATATAAGCTATTAAAATGTTTCTTTTTTGCAAATTTCCCACTCATCCATGTTATCATTTCTAAAGATTAGAAACGACACGGTCGGAAACGGGATATTTCAATGCTTGGCATTCACATATAGCACGAAAATGTAAAAAATCACAATCTATTTAACGCGTTTTTCTCTCATTATAAAAAAGAAACAATGGACTGAACGACTCGTGAACCTAAGCTTGGGTGTTATTTTATACTTGATCTCACCCTCGGCTTTGTTTACATAAGTATTGTGTAAGACTGTGTTTTAGAGGGAGATGTCTTAGTAGTTCATGTAACTTATAGAATGTTAGGCGGTCCTATTAAAGCTTTAGTTATTTTTTTCAGGTATATGATATCACATTTATATAGATAGACTAATAGAAACAAGCACCGTATATCATCAAACTAGACAACAACAATTGAATAAATTTAATTTTTAAAAACTAAATATTTCCACGGCTAAGGTCAAACATACACCCAACAACCACATAGTTACAAAAAATAGGTGTCTTAGCAATGCGAAACCAAAAT
The DNA here is from genome assembly GCA_019049475.1 of Eueides isabella. Classification (NCBI taxonomy): domain Eukaryota; kingdom Metazoa; phylum Arthropoda; class Insecta; order Lepidoptera; family Nymphalidae; genus Eueides; species Eueides isabella. The sequence goes on from CM032401.1 coordinate 11,255,113, forward strand.
CAAAACATAAACATAAGCAAAAACTGAAATCCATTAAACGCTTAAAGAAAATCTCAAACAAAAAAGATAATTAACATAATTTACATAATTTTATGTTACTATCTCTTGTCAATACAAATTTAACATTTTAAGGTAGCATCGAACGTTATAATTGATATCTTAGCCAAGTCAAAATCAGCGAGCCGACGTATTTTGACGACAAACAAACGGTATTTGATTGATTATGAAAATTCCAATACCCTTAGAATATTCGAACTTTAAATTCCTTGATCGACTCTAGGGAAATGAATTCCACTTTCGCCTAATGAAAATTCTTTGATACTTCGTTCCTGAATCTTGAAATTTCTTACTTTGTGATGTATTTTACTATTTCAATAAAAACAAAAAGGAATGTTTTAATGTTACAGCTTTGTATATTATTTTCAAATATTTACGGAATTTCTTCGTGTAACAAAGTTTTTCAACTGATTGGTAACACTCAGTTTTTCTTCTGTCTTGTCGATTTAATTTTGACATTTGTTTTAATAGTATTAAATACTGTCATTCTTAGTATTTTTTGTGGTTTAAATTTTTAATCGTTTTGATATATTTCAACTATATACTTTATCACATAATACTCGTTTACGAAAGTTCCTGCTTTTCTTAGATTATTAATTTAGTTCATTCACTATTCATTACTATAACATACTTACAACCACTCTTCTTGAATTTTTGAATGAATAAGCTCAAACTCATGTTTCTTATTTAATTTAACAAGCAATCAGAGATTGAAAAATAAAAAAGGAAGTATTCAATGAATTCGACGACAGAGGAATCGTATGATAAGGGCAACGTTGTATTTTTCGTATCTCAATTCGCTCCATTAGCTTTACTTTGTTTTGTAAAACGTTTTCAAAAGTCGGTCTTTTACATGATGAGATCTCGGAATGCGTTAACTGAAGGAAATTCGTCTTGGAGAAACATTTCAATGGAAATTAAGAAAAAATTGTGACTAAGATTGTTTGTATATTTTTTATTTGGTTGTATTTTATTTGCTCATCAATTTTGCTATGCTGTTTATTTTTTTTTTCATTCAGAAAGATAAATAATACTAAACTTAACTTTAAAAAGCATATAAAAATTTTGAACGAAGCAGGATTTGAACCCGCGCCTCTGGAATACCGTTCCGGCGCTCTGACCAACTAAGCCATTCGTTCTCACCGAGCTCCGTCGAAATTCTTATACGCTTGTTACAACTTATTTATGTTGTTAGTATTTCAACTCGTAAGAATTATCGTTTGTCAAGAGAGAATACTATCTATTTTAATATTTTTACTATGTTTTAAAGTGTAATTCCACACTTAGGACAGAAAAAACTAAACTTAAATTTAAAAAGCTTTAAGTTTAGTATTTTCTGTCCTAAGTGTGGCATAACACTTTAAAACATAGTAAAAATAAGATAAATAATGTTTTGTTTGCTTAATTTGTGATAAATTTAAATATTATTGATATTTTGATAATTTTCCTGAGAAACCTAGTTTAAGGATAGTCCCTTCCCTAGTTTCCGCCCAATTTTTGAGACATTGCGTTTAGAACGACTTCACTTCTTCGTTAGTCACTGCATTACTAAAGCATCAATAAAATGTTCCTTCTATTGTATTAAAAAAAACAATGAATATTTTTAAACTCGACAAGCGAAACTTATAAAATATTTACACTATGGGAATTGTATGACAGGAAACAAATATGGATCTCTTACACTAAACGTTCACAAAAGACGGTATAAAATATTCATAAACTCTCGCAAGACATTCTTATATAACAAGGATTTTGAAACATATTGTCACGGAAAAAGATTTTAAAGTGACCTACATAACATGTATGTATATCAATATTTTTGAAAAAAAAAGACGTACTGTACGAGATCCAAGGTATTAAAAACTTTGTGATATAAATCCATTTATGTATTGTCTGTTTCATATTTATAATTTAATTGCCTCCCTTTCATTCATATAGAAGGGTAAGAAATAATCTACTGTTAATTTCCCATCTTCTGCTTGAGTTTCAACATTTAGTAGCGCTCTACTTTATTTCTAGAAGCAGTGAATGGAAAATATTTTTTCCCCAGAATAAAAATCAAACCTAAAACTATCGCCTTTGCATATACTGTATCGCCGCGTCAAGGCGGCCTAAATTTTTCTTTAATATTATACCTATTATATTAGTTATATTACATTTTCCAGGAAAATAATTTCCATTTCCTCAACTTCACACAAGAATAATATTTATTATACAAATCCCAAGTAACCTCTAATGTTGAATATCAAGTTAAATGTCTAATGTTAATATTGAGAAAGTTATTTCATTGTAGGTCGTATTTTTCATACTCTTATGAAATGAGTTGAGCTTAAAAATACGATATACTTTTGCTTTTCTTTTGTATTTCACTTTTTATTTAACTTTGGATCTGAGCTCTGAGAAAACGTGACTCGGTTATAAGAAATTATTGATACATATATTAATTTAATGCTACTGAGATGAATACTATTTTATATGGATCTTTGGGTGTACAATAAAGAGTATTTATTATTGTTAATATTGTTATGCTTACCGAATACCACAGAATTCAGCAGAATAAGTAGAATGCATTTTTACTTTTAAATTATTAGTCATGAAAAATAATAATTCCCATATGATGAATGTACGATTAATGTTGCGGTGCTGTGCCATGACGTTCTCCATAGTAATAATAGATAGAATATATTTATCTGGAAAATGACTATTCTTTAAAACAGTATATTTTTCTGATTTGTTAAATACATTTGAGAGTTCTCCATTCTCCATTCTCTTCTTTAAATGGTAATAAATAAATATTAAATCAATTACACCGTTTATAAATTTGTAGGAAGCAAAGATCAAGTAAGTCTCTATGGTTATGTAAAAAAAGGATCTTATAAAACCGTAAGAGATCTGAATAGGTGATATCTCATTTGAGCATATTATTCTTGTAAGCCAATTGACGTAAATATTTCCCTTGTATTCTTTCCAATCTGTTTTTATGTAACTAATAATGAGGATTCCATGCAATAAAAAATATTCAAGCTTAAGACGACGGACCTTTTAAATTCTTTTGATGCTCGCAATATTTTTAATATGTAATTGCCTCGAGTGAACATCGAATTCACAAACAATCGCGCTTACAGTCAAACGCTTGTGCCCCTGTGCCATGAAGTGTTGTTTTTTACCGATACGTTTTATTCTTGAACATTTACTTAATTCCGATAGCACTACGTTGATCCATTTCATTATATATGTCAACCACCACATAACATAGCCTAAAACATGACAGTTACGTATTTGTATAGAAATAACAATTTTGTACAGTAGACGAGTTTCCAACACAAATAATTGTTGTTCGGACAGGAAGACGTATTGAATCAATTTGTTTGCTCGATTCTAACTCGGGACAGTTGGGGAATAAATCACAAATCACTATGAAATATTACGGGGGACGGGCCAATATAACTTGACACGTCCGTCCGTTGCCCCTGTCTAGGGAGAGAGGCCTAGTTAAATAGTTGACACAACTTGAATAAAATTCAACAGAAAAGCACCCATAAACTCTGGCCCATTCGTTTCAGAATATAGTTTACTCTTTGCGGAAATAAAAACTAGGAAATCGAATGAAAATATTGCGGTTAGATTGATTTGACTTGTTTTAATAGCTATGGTTCAGTCTGTTTGAGACTTGACCTAAATATTTAGGCTGTCGTGGTACAGCGGATCAGTGTCTGATAAGTTGTTCCAGTTGTGAAACTTAATATACATATTTATTTTAATACAATTATATATTAAGTTAATCAACACGTTACTAATGCCTCAAAGGAACGGAGTATCTTAATACAAAGTTCCTTGATTGTCCTTAGCCTACTTAGTTTTGTACGGTAAAAAAAAAGAATTGCCCCACTCTACTAAATCGCGACGATCCCGCACGCCATACAAACTGTCTCTGTTATAGAGCACTAAGTAGAGAAGCGAGTGTTTTCAGTCTCAGATCCCTGTGGCTATCGTGCTATGTGGGCAAAAGCGTAAAGCGCTGTTTTAAATAATTATCCGCTTATGTTCACTTTATCGTTATAAAACTCGTGAATTCTATAGTAGAAACTTTCAATAGTACTAAGTTTCAATAATAGAGAGTAAAATAATATTCCACTTTATATTCTAGCAATATATATTTAGGTAATTGATATTACACTCGGATTACGAAACAACAAAACCAATATAAGCTATTTAAAATGCTTTTTTTTTTTTGCAAATTTCCCACTCGTCCACGTTATCGTTATCTTCAGAAACGACACGGTCGGAAACGGGATATTTCAATGCTTGGTATTCACATATAGCACAAAAATGTAAAAAATCACAATCTATTTAACGCGTTTTTCTCTCATTATAAAAAAGAAACAATGGACTGAACGACTCGTGAACCTAAGCTTGGGTGTTATTTTATACTTGATCTCACCCTCGGCTTTGTTTACATAAGTGTTGTGTAAGACTGTGTTTTAGAGGGAGATGTGTTAGTAGTCATGTAACTTATAGAATGTTAGGCGGTCCTATTAAAGCTTTAGTTATTTTTTTCAGGTATATGATATCACATACATATATAGATAGACTAATAGAAACAAGCACCGCATATCATCAAACTAGACAACAACAATTGAATAAATTTAATTTTTAAAAATTAAATATCTCCACGGCTAAGGTCAAACATACACCCAACAACCACATAGTTACAAAAAATAGGTGTCTTAGCAATGCAAATCCAGATTCAAAGCATAAACATAGGCAAAAACTGAAATCCATTAAACGCTTAAAGAAAATCTCAAACAAAAAAGATAATTAACATAATTTACATAATTTTATGTTACTATCTCTTGTCAATACAAATTTAACATTTTAAGGTAGCATCGAACGTTATAATTGATATCTTAGCCAAGTCAAAATCAGCGAGCCGACGTAACTTGACGACAAACAAACGGTATTTGATTGATTATGAAAATTCCAATACCCTTAGAATATTCGAACTTTAAATTCCTTGATCGACTCTAGGGAAATGAATTCCACTTTCGCCTAATGAAAATTCTTTGATACTTCGTTCCTTAATCTTGAAATTTCTTACTTTGTGATGTATTTTACTATTTCAATAAAAACAAAAAGGAATGTTTTAATGTTACAGCTTTGTATATTATTTTCAAATATTTAAGGAATTTCTTTGTGTAACAAAGTTTTTCAACTGATTGGTAACACTCAGTTTTTCTTCTGTCTGATCGATTAATTTTGACCTTTGTTTTAATAGTATTAAATGCTATCGTTGCTTAGTATTTTTTGTGGTTTAAATTTTTAATCGTTTTGATATATTTCAACTATATACTTTATCACATAATACTCGTTTACGAAAGTTCCTGCTTTTCTTAGATTATTAATTTAGTTCATTCACTATTAATTACTATAACATACTTACAACCACTCTTATTGAATTTTTGAATGAATAAGCTCAAACTCATGTTTCTTATTTAATTTAACAAGCAATCAGAGACTGAAAAATAAAAAAGGGAGTATTCAATGAATTCGACGACAGAGGAATCGTATGATAAGGGCGACGTTGTATTTTTTCGTATCTCAATTCGCTCCATTAGCTTTACTTTGTTTTGTAAAACGTTTTCAAAAGTCGGTCTTTTACATGATGAGATCTCGGAATGCGTTAACTGAAGGAAATTCGTCTTGGAGCAACATTTCAATGGAAATTATGAAGAATTTGCGTCTAAGATTGTTTGTATATTTTTTATTTGGTTGTATTTTATTTGCTCATCAATTTTGCTATGCTGTTTAATTTTTTTTTCATTCAGAAAGATAAATAATACTAAACTTAAATTTAAAAAGCGTATAAAAATTTTGAACGAAGCAGGATTTGAACCCGCGCCTCTGGAATACCGTTCCAGCGCTCTGACCAACTAAGCCATTCGTTCTCACCGAGCTCCGTCGAAATTCTTATACGCTTGTTACAACTTATTTATGTTGTTAGTATCTCAACTCGTAAGAATTATCGTTTGGCTAGAGAGAATACTATCTATTTTAATATTTTTACTATGTTTTAAAGTGTAATTCCACACTTAGGACAGAAAAAACTAAACTTAAATTTAAAAAGCTTTAAGTTTAGTATTTTCTGTCCTAAGTGTAGAATAACACTTTAAAACATAGTAAAAATAAGATAAATAACGTTTTGTTTGTTTAATTTGCGATAAATTTTAATATTATTGATATTTTGATAATTTTCCTGAGAAACCTAGTTTTAGGATAGTCCCTTCTCTAGTTTCCGCCCAAGTTTTGTTAGTATCTCAACTCGTAAGAATTATCGTTTGGCTAGAGAGAATACTATCTATTTTAATATTTTTACTATGTTTTAAAGTGTAATTCCACACTTAGGACAGAAAAAACTAAACTTAAATTTAAAAAGCTTTAAGTTTAGTATTTTCTGTCCTAAGTATGGAATAACACTTTAAAACATAGTAAAAATAAGATAAATAATGTTTTGTTTGCTTAATTTGTGATAAATTTCAAAATTATTGATATTTTGATAATTTTCCTGAGGAACCTAGTTTTAGGATAATCCCTTCCCTAATTTCCGCCCAAGTTTTGAGACATTGCGTTTAGAACGACTTCACTTCTTCGTTAGTCACTACATTACTAAAGCATCAATAAAATGTTCCTTCTATGGTATTAAAAAAAACAATGAATATTTTTAAACTCGACAAACGAAACTTATAAAATATTTACACTATGGGAATTGTATGACAGGAAACAAATATGGATCTCTTACACTAAACGTTCACAAAAGACGGTATAAAATATTCATAAACTCTCGCAAGACATTCTTATATAACAAAGATTTTGAAACATATTGTCGCGGAAAAAGATTTTAAAGTGACCTACATAACATGTATATATATACATATTTTTGAAAAAAAAATTCCCTTATGCTGTACGAGATCCAAGGTATTAAAAACTTTGTAATATAAATCCGTTTATGTATTGTCTGTTTCATATTTATAATTTAATTGCCTCCCTTCCATTCATACAGAAGGGTTAGAAATAATCTACGGTTAATTTCCCATCTTCTGCTTGAGTTTTAACATTTAGTAGCGCTCTACTTTATTTCTAGAAGCAGTGAATGGAAAATATTTTTTCCCCAAAATAAAAATCAACCTAAAACTATCGCCTTTGCATATACTGTATCGCCGCGTCAAGGCGGCCTAAATTTTTCTTTAATATTATACCTATTATATTAGTTATATTACATTTTCCAGGAAAATAATTTCCATTTCCTCAACTTCACACAAGAATAATATTTATTATACAAACCCCAAGTAACCTCTAATGTTGAATATCAAGTTAAATGTCTAATGTTAATATTGAGAAAGTTATTTCATTGTAGGTCGTATTTTTCATACTCTTATGAAATGAGTTGAGCTTAAAAATAAGATATACTTTTGCTTTTCTTTTGTATTTCACTTTTTATTTAACCTTGGATCTGAGCTCTGAGAAAACGTGACTCGGTTATAAGAAATTATTGATACATATATTAATTTAATGCTACTGAGATGAATAATATTTTATATGGATCTTTGGGTGTACAATAAAGAGTATTTATTATTGTTAATATTGTTATGCTTACCAAATACCACAGAATTCAGCAGAATAAGTAGAATGCATTTTTACTTTTAAATTATTAGTCATGAAAAATAATAATTCCCATATGATGAATGTACGATTAATGTTGCGGTGCTCTGCCATGACGTTCTCCATAGTAATAATAGATAGAATATATTTATCTGGAAAATGACTATTCTTTAAAACAGTATATTTTTCTGATTTGTTAAATACATTTGAGAGTTCTCCATTCTCCATTCTCTTCTTTAAATGGTAATAAATAAATATTAAATCAATTACACCGTTTATAAATTTGTAGGAAGCAAAGATCAAGTAAGTATCTATGGTTATGTAAAAAAAGGATCTTATAAAACCGTAAGAGATCTGAATAGGTGATATTTCATTTGAGCATATTATTCTTGTAAGCCAATTGACGTAAATATTGCCCTTGTATTCTTTCCAATCTGTTTTTATGTAACTAATAATGAGGATTCCATGCAATAAAAAATATTCAAGCTTAAGACGACGGACCTTTTAAATTCTTTTGATGCTCGCAAGATTTTTAAAATGTAATTGCCTCGAGTGAGCATCGAATTCACAAACAATCGCGCTTACAGTCAAACGCCTGTGCCCCTGTGCCATGACGTTTTGTTTTTACCAATATTATATCGTATTGTTTTTACCAATACGTTTTATTCTTAAACATTTACTTAATTCCCATAGCACTACGTTGATCCATTTCATTATATATGTCAACCACCACATAACATAGCCTAAAAGATGACAGTTACATATTTGTATAGAAATAACAATTTTGTACAGTAGACGAGTTTCCAACACAAATAATTGTTGTTCGGACAGGAAGACGTATTGAATCAATTTGTTTGCTCGATTCCAACTCGGGACAGTTGGGGAATAAATCACAAATCACTATGAAATATTACGGGGGAAGGGCCAATATAACTTGACACGTCCGTCCGTTAACCCACTCTAGGGAGAGAGGCCTAGTTAAATAGTTGACACAACTTGAATAAAATTCAACAGAAAAGCACCCATAAACTCTGGCCCATTCGTTTCAGAATATAGTTTACTCTTTGCGGAAATAAAAACTAGGAAATCGAATGAAAATATTGCGGTTAGATTGATTTGACTTGTTTTAATAGCTATGGTTCAGTCTGTTTGAGACTTGACCTAAATATTTAGGCTGTCGTGGTACAGCGGATCAGTGTCTGATAAGTTGTTCCAGTTGTGAAACTTAATATACATATTTATTTTAATACAATTATATATTAGGTTAATCAACACGCAACTAATGCCTCAAAGGAACGGAGTATCTTAATACAAAGTTCCTTGATTGTCCTTAGCCTACTTAGTTTTGTACGGTAAAAAAAAAGAATTGCCCCACTCTACTAAATCGCGACGATCCCGCACGCCATACAAACTGTCTCTGTTATAGAGCACTAAGTAGAGAAGCGAGTGTTTTCAGTCTCAGATCTCTGTGGCTATCGTGCTATGTGGGCAAAAGCGTAAAGCGCTGTTTGAAATAATTATCCGCTTATGTTCACTTTATCGTTATAAAACTCGTGAATTCTATAGTAGAAACAGTTCAATAGTACTAAGTTTCAATAATAGAGAGTAAAATAATATTCCACTTTATATTCTAGCAATATATATTTAGGTAATTGATATTACACTCGGATTGCGAAAAAATAAAACCAATATTAGCTATTTGAATTTTTTTTTTTTTTTTGCAAATTTCCCACTCATCCAAGTTATCGTTATTTTCAGAAACGAAACGGTCGGAAACGGGATATTTCAATGCTTGGCATTCACATATAGCACGAAAATGTAAAAAATCACAATCTATTTAACGCGTTTTTCACTCATTATAAAAAAGAAACAATGGACTGAACGACTCGTGAACCTAAGCTTGGGTGTTATTTTATACTTGATCTCACCCTCGGCTTTGTTTACATAAGTGTTGTGTAAGACTGTGTTTTAGAGGGAGATGTGTTAGTAGTTCATGTAACTTATAGAATGTTAGGCGGTCCTTTTAAAGCTTTAGTTATTTTTATTCAGGTATATGATATCTTATATATAGATAGACTAATAGAAACCAGCACCGCATTTCATCAGACTAGACAACAACAATTGAATAAATTTAAATTTTAAAAATTAAATATCTCCACGGATAAGGTCAAACATACACCCAACAACCACATAGTTACAAAAAATAGGTGTTTTAGCAATGCAAAACCAAAATCAAAACATAAACATAAGAAAAAACTGAAATCCATTAAACGGTTAAAGGAAATCTCAAACAATAAAGATAATTAACATAATTTATATGATTTTATGTTACTATTTCTTGTCAATACAAATTTAACATTTTAAGGTAGCATCGAACGTTATAATTGATATCTTAGCCAAGTCAAAATCAGCGAGCCGACGTATTTTGACGACAAACAAACGGTATTTGATTGATTATGAAAATTCCAATACCCTTAGAATATTCGAACTTTAAATTCCTTGATCGACTCTAGGGAAATGAATTCCACTTTCGCCTAATGAAAATTCTTTGATACTTCGTTCCTTAATCTTGGAATTTCTTACTTTGTGATGTATTTCACTATTTCAATAAAAACAATAAGAAATGTTTTAATATTACGGCTTTGTATATTATTTTCAAATACTTACGGAATTTCTTCGTGCAGCAAAGTTTTTGAACTGATTGGTAACACTCGGTTTTTCTTTTGTCTGGTCGTTTAATTTTGACCTTTGTTTTAATAGTATTAAATGCTATCGTTGCTTAGTATTTTTTGTGGTTTAAATTTTTAATCGTTTTGATATATTTCAACTATATACTTTATCACATAATACTCGTTTACGAAAGTTCCTGCTTTTCTTAGATTATTAATTTAGTTCATTCACTATTCATTACTATTACAAACTTACAACCGCTCTTCTTGAATTTTTGAATGAATAAGCTCAAACTCATGTTTCTTATTTAATTTAACAAGCAATCAGAGACTGAAAAATAAAAAAGGAAGTATTCAATGAATTCGACGACAGAGGAATCGTATGATAAGGGCAACGTTGTATTTTTCGTATCTCAATTCGCTCCATTAGCTTTACTTTGTTTTGTAAAACGTTTTCAAAAGTCGGTCTTTTACATGATGAGATTTCGGAATGCGTTAAGTGAAGGAAATTCGTCTTGGAGCAACATTTCAATGAAAATTAAGAAGTCCTTGTGACTAAGATTGTTTGTATATTTTTTATTTGGTTGTATTTTATTTGCTCATCAATTTTGCTATGCTGTTTATTTATTTTTTTCATTCAGAAAGATAAATAATACTAAACTTAAATTTAAAAAGCGTATAAAAATTTTGAACGAAGCAGGATTTGAACCCGCGCCTCTGGAATACCGTTCCGGCGCTCTGACCAACTAAGCCATTCGTTCTCACCGAGCTCCGTCGAAATTCTTATACGCTTGTTACAACTTATTTATGTTGTTAGTATTTCAACTCGTAAGAATTATCGTTTGGCAAGAGAGAATACTATCTATTTTAATATTTTTACTATGTTTTAAAGTGTAATTCCACACTTAGGACAGAAAAAACTAAACTTAAATTTAAAAAGCTTTAAGTTTAGTATTTTCTGTCCTAAGTGTGGAATAACACTTTAAAACATAGTAAAAATAAGATAAATAATGTTTTGTTTGCTTAATTTGAGATAAATTTAAATATTATTGATATTTTGATAATTTTCCTGAGAAACCTAGTTTTAGGATAGTCCCTTCCCTAGTTTCCGTCCGATTGTTGAGACATTGCGTTTAGAACGACTTCACTTCTTCGTTAGTCACTGCATTACTAAAGCATCAATAAAATGTTCCTTCTATTGTATTAAAAAAAACAATGAATATTTTTAAACTCGACAAGCGAAACTTATAAAATATTTACACTATGGGAATTGTATGACAGGAAACAAATATGGATCTCTTACACTAAACGTTCACAAAAGATGGTATAAAATATTCATAAACTCCCGCAAGACATTCCTATATAACAAGGATTTTGAAACATATTGTCACGGAAAAAGATTTTAAAGTGACCTACATAACATGTATGTATATCAATATTTTTGAAAAAAAGACGTACTGTACGAGATCCAAGGTATTAAAAACTTTGTAATATAAATCCGTTTATGTATTGTCTGTTTCATATTTATAATTTAATTGCCTCCCTTCCATTCATATAGAAGGGTTAGAAATAATCTACTGTTAATTTCCCATCTTCTGCTTAAGTTTCAATATTTAGTAGCGCTCTACTTTATTTCTAGAAGCAGTGAATGGAAAATATTTTTCCCCAGAATAAAAATCAAACCTAAAACTATCGCCTTTGCATATACTGTATCGCCGCGTCAAGGCGGCCTAAATTTTTCTTTAATAATATACCTATTATATTAGTTATATTACATTTTCCAGGAAAATAATTTCCATTTCCTCAACTTCACACAAGAATAATATTTATTATACAAACCCCAAGTAACCTCTAATGTTGAATATCAAGTTAAATGTCTAATGTTAATATTGAGAAAGTTATTTCATTGTAGGTCGTATTTTTCATACTCTTATGAAATGAGTTGAGCTTAAAAATAAGATATACTTTTGCTTTTCTTTTGTATTTCACTTTTTATTTAACCTTGGATCAGAGCTCTGAGAAAACGTGACTCAGTTATAGGAAATTATTGATAAATATATTACTTTAATGCAATTGTGATGAATAATATTTTATGTTGATCTTTGGATGTACAATAAAGAGTATTTATTATTATTATAATAAGGGCTTACCGAATACCACGTGCTGTGTTTAAAGGCTGTAACATTTTCTTTTTGCTTTTGCGAATTCAGAATTAAAGATTCAATAAGTAGAATACATTTTTATTTTTAAATTAGTAGTCAAGAAAAATACTAATTCCCATATGTAAATGTTGCGGTTCTGTGCCACGACGTTCTCAATAGTAATAATAGATAGAATGCTTATCTGGAAAATGAATATTCTTTAAAACAATATATTTTTCTGATTTGTTAAATACATTTGAGAATTCTCAATTCTCCACACTCTACACAATGTTTCAGTATTAAGATAAGAAATAGAAATACTCCATAAAAAATAGTATGTTTCTTTTGCATTTCTTTAAATGGTAATAAATAAATATTAAACTTTAAAAAGATAAACATAAATAAAAATTACATTTTAATGCTAAAAATATTATGTTGTCGAAACAGCCTTAAAATGGTTGTTTTCACTTTCCAATTTAACTAGCTATTAACAAATTTTGTATTTATAATGCTAATTTATTGTATATAATTTGTGTAAACATAACTGACGCGTTAATTGCTTTTATATTTGCTATATCGAACATTAACATTGTTTATGTAACACTTCACGTAAACTACTGTACTGCGAGTGGCAAACAGAAACCCTCGAGGCACTGACTGCTTATGTACTACATAATTGTATTAAAATATATTTAAAATTAACATATATATTATTTCTATAATTTACAAAGTTATTATTAAGACACGAATATTCTTGAATATATATCAAAATCACTAAAAAACACTTGAATCGTCTAGTTCCAAGAAAATGTTGATATTCTAAACTTCTGTAATATTTTTAGATATTTAACTTCCCAGTTACCAGTATAGAAGGCAGTTCTGCTGATAAAAGCCGGTAAACAATTTAGGAGATTTTCACCTCTTTAACTACAGAACCCTAAATATCACAATACTAAAAGAATAACAGAAACAATTACCTAACTAATAATTTCTTCTAAAACCAAGCAATCATCGGCCATAATTTGCTAATTTCACGAAGCGGACGTGTAAAACAACCAACCAACAACATATTAACGCCATTACCACAGCAAATAATTTCATTAATCTCGCTCATTGGGCGGGAAGGAAACGGTTCTTCCTGCGTTGCGAATAGTGAAAGTACCTTGTATAAAGTTGCGATCGAGTGCTGTTTTTGGAGTATGAATGAAAATATACGCTAACAAAGATATGGCAGTTCCGCTTGTTCTTGTCTTTTTTTAGTAACTTGACATAATCTTTGTCAAACTAGTTGTGTGTTATGATGATCATTTTACGCTATATCTTGCATATAGCATAGACCGAGTGAACGTAGTATATATACACTCCGTTCCTCTTTTCAGTAAATTATTGATATATTAAGTTATTTTGTTATTAGACCGGAACTGAAAATCAAACCAGTAACTGTCGCGTTAACAGTTAGACAATATCTCACTGCAACTTTTCTATATGAATTTTGTTTAAATTGAAACTCAAATCTTAAAATACATCAAAAAAATTGATAATAATGATATTGAAGATTTCATGCCCGTATGTTTAAAATATTCCATTATTATTACAGCCTTACAGAAGGCCAGAATTTGTCGATGCTGTGTATGAAATACATGAAAGTTTGATGCGATTACCTCTTACCCAATAGAGGTATTGCATCGTTTTATTGACATTTACTAGTTGAAATTGTGGCGCAACTCAATTTGTATTGCCTCTTTTTTTGTTGAGAGATACGAAGATAAATTTGAATCTATAGAAGGCTTGAAGGTTAAATATTGCAGGACACACATATGCTTGTTATTTGAGGCCTATCGTGGCGCAAGATAATGTTTGTGACTGTAAATGTGACAAGTTGAGAGTCCCGTCCCCGCTCGAGGAAATAAAATATTTAATATAAGTATTACATCCTTTTTAAATTCATATTTAATGTTTTCATTACCTCGCTCTGGTAACAGGGCAAATCGCGGTGTTGAGTTTCGCAGCATTGCTTTAAATTCGGCTGAATGTGGGGAACGGACCGGATTGTCTTAAGTTCCCAAGTTCCCTTTTCCGGTAACGTTAAAGTTTCAAGCTTTTAAGATTATTTTATGTACACAGTATGAAAACCATAAAAGCTATAAACTTTTAACGTTCTAAACCGCCTATAACCGTTCCCACTTTGCTTATACTCTCGCCATGAATATTGTTCATAACCAACACTGCAAATGCAGGCAAATGGCCTAGTAGCTCTTGAATACGTATCGTGACCTGTTTAAATATCGGAATTCCTCTGCCTAAAATGCCATGTGCTAAAAAATAAATAAAATAGCTTCACGCTGTATCCCGCACGAGGCAGGGTAGGCATAGGTAACCCGGGAACCTAGTGTCAAGACACTCCGTTCCACTTCCGTTCCCTATTTTCTGCCAAATTTGAGGCATTGCGTGTTGAGTGGTGGAACTCAACGCCCTGCTTTTGCCTTATTACCAGAGCGAAGAAATGAAACATTAAATATTTAAATTGAAATTATTAAATATTTCATTTCCTCGACTGAAGACCGAACCCAGAACCTGTCGGTTACAGTCACACGCTTGGGCCGCTGCGCCACGACAGGCCTCAAATAATCAAATTTGGATAATTTCATTAATTTAAATATAATATAGTTTTCATAATTTATTTCGAGTTTGTATTATTCAAATCATCTTTTTCTTTTATGTAATGCGTATATAAGTGGAAAACTAATTTAAACTGAGACTGAAACTATCACCTGAGTTAACTGATGATTCGCATTGTGTATCAATTACTGAAGGAAGTCGTGAGTAAATTGCGGTTAATATTAGCAATTAATATGCTAATTTTATTTCTATTAACAATACGCTGTCAAAGGGATTACTGACACTGTGGTATATGAATAACGTGACGTAATAAAACTATTAATAGATCATATATATAAGTATTTTGATATGGAAGTATCATACAAGCTGATTTGTAGTGATGCCAGGTCTTTCGATAATTTAGCGGTGTAATATTTCATTCGGCATTTAAGCGTATAATGTTGGGGTGGTCTGAAGACAGCTTTGTGGACCGCCAGAAGACAAAACTACTAGTAGTTACGTGAAATTCAAGAAAAACGTTAAACTAATGATGGGATGTGATAGATGATAGAGATCTGGGTTACGTTTGTGTGGCTGAGCTCAGCCAAAGGTGAGTTTTGTTTTCTGAAAGATAAGACTTCTCCAATAAACTATACTAAACATATTTAGTAGCGAGATTACCATTTTTTAAAGACATTTGCTCTATTCATTAAAGGAAACCCCTCATATGTATTTTTTTTTTATGGTAATGACATGGGAAATGAGCGTACGGGTCATCTGATGGTGAGTGATCACCGTCGCCCACGGCCCCGTGTAACACCGGGAGAGCTACAGGTGCGTTGCCGGCCTTTATGGTGGAGGTAGACGCGCTTTTTGAAGGTACCCATGTCGTATCGACCTGGAAATACTGCCGCGGGTAGGCCGTTCCACAGACGTATGGCGCGTAGAAGAAAGTTCCTACGAAAACGCACAGTAGTCGAGTGCCACGTGTCCAGATGGTGTGGATGGTACTGTAGTTTGTGACGTACTGTGCGGTAGGAAAATTCGTCGACAGGTACCATGCCAAACAGTTCTCCAGAACACTCTCCACACATTCGGAGGTCTCTACGCAATGCCAAGTATGCCTCACACAGATCATTGGGTCCCCAACAATTCGAACGGCTCTACGTTGTATGCGATCAAATGGTTCAAGATACTGGGGTGCACCAGCCCAGAGGTGAGAAGGCCGAAACTGGGCCCTATGCAAAATGCCCAGGGCAAAATGGTGTTTTGGCGTGAAATACTGTCTCGCTCTGCTGATGACCCCCAGTTTCTTCAAGGCCAATATGGCCTTGCTTTCCAGATGATAGCGATATTGGCAGTCGTTTGAAAAGCTGAGGCTTAATATACTGATGCTGGGCGTGGCTTTAAGGGGAGTGTAGAGTATAGTATCCTTATAAATACAATTAAGGATTTATAACAGTATTCTTATTTATGTGTGAACGTGTTCAAAGTACGGTTATGATTATTTTATTTGGAGCAATATATTTTTAGGTAATTGATATAATACTCTGATTTCAAAATTAAAAAAACCAATATAAGCCATATAAAATGTTTTTTTTTTGCAACTTTCCCACTCGTTCATGTCAGTCATCTTCAGAAACGACACGGTCGAAAATGGAATATTTCAATGCTTGGCATTCAGATATAGCACGAAAACGTAAAAAAACACAATTTATTTAAAGCAGCAAAAGGATTTTCTCTCATTATAAAAAAATCCAATGGACTGAACGACTCGTAAACCTAAGCTTGGTTGTTATTTTGTACTTGATCTCACCCGTTGCTCTGTTTACATAAGTGTTGTGTAAAACTGTATTTCAGAGTTACTTTTTTCTACCGTAACGTCTTTGAAGTTCTTTTCTTAATTTATTTATGCACTTTTTGTAAAAACTTGTCTTTATATATTTATGAGCATAATATAAATCAGCACCGAATTTCATCAAACTAGATTGAATAAATTTAATTTAAAAACAAAAAAAAATATTACCACGACAATATTACACGACAAGGTAACACGTACAACCAACAACCACAGTAACAAAAAACTATAGGCATCTTAGCAATGCAAACGTTGTTTTAAAACAAAAACTAAAAACGCTTCAAGGAAATCTCAAACAATAAAAGTAATTAACATAGTTTACGCAATATTATGTTAATATCTCTTGTCATTACAAATTTTACATTATAAGGTAGCATCCAACGGTATAATTGATTTCTCAGCCTAGTCAAAATCAGCGAGCCGACGTACCTTGACGGCAAACAAACGGCATTTGATTGATTATGAAAATTCCAATACCCTTAGAATATTCGAACTTTAAATTCCTTGATCGACTCTAGGGAAATGAATTCCACTTTCGCCTAATGAAAATTCTTTGATACTTCGTTCCTTAATCTTGAAATTTCTTACTTTGAAGTGTATTTTACTATTTCAATAAAAACAAAAAGAAATGTTTTAATGCTAAGACTTCAAGTACTTATGGAAATTGACGAATTTATTCTTGTAGCAATATTTTTGAAGATAACAATCGGTTTTCCTTCGGTCTTGACGTTTATTTCAATGGTATTAAATACTATAATTGCTTAGTAATTCTTGTGATTTAAATAAACTTTTTACTTTGTCACAACTTATTTTATAATACAATATTCGTTTACAAGAATTTCTATTTATTTTTACTTAAGTTAATTTACTATTCATTACTATAAGATTACTTACAACTAATTTATTTTTTATAAATCTACCAAAACAGACTCAAAATTTTAAATAAACAAGTGCAAATTCATGTTTCTTATTCAATTCAACAACCATTTGCATTTGAGTAGGTTTTTCTCGACATCGAGACCGAAAAATAAAAAAGGGAGAATTCAATGAATTCGACGACAGAGGAATCGTATGATAAGGGCGACGTTGTATTTTTTCGTATCTCATTTCGCTCCATTAGCTTTACTTTGTTTTGTAGAACGTTTTCAAAAGTCGGTCTTTTACATGATGAGATCTCGGAATGCGTTAACTGAAGGAAATTCGTCTTGGAGCAACATTTCAATGGAAATTATGAAGATTTGTGTCGAAAATTGTTTTTGTTTGTATTTATTTTGTCGTTAATTTTGTTATGCTATGCTGTTTAATTTTGAAAAGAAAATTCAAACTCGAAAAGAAAATTAACCTTTTGTTTACTTAATTTGCGATTAACTTCAATACGAATATGGATGTCTTACACTAAAACATCCCATATATCCCAGCCGTGCGCCGGAATACAGCATGAAGCTACAATATTTTTTAACGCAAATTCGTATAGTAATTCCTTCTATTAGCGCGTCAAACCAAACAAACTGGTCAGCTTTAGAAGTTAGATGATTAAGATTTCTTAATAAGTGATAAATATCTAAAGTTATGTATCATTTATTAAAAATTTCTAAATAATTCCGTCACAAAGTGTTTACTTATTCTTTGCTTTTACATTACCACAGTTCGGTGAACAAAAACAAAGGGAACTGAAAAGGCAGTTAATCAATGAATAGATGATATATGAAGGTAAGGAAAAGTACTTAAAAACTTTAATATATTCAGATGCCATCGTCCCAGAGTCAGAGCGCCTGCTTGTCTTTCAACGCGACGATTTTTGAATAGCTGTTCGATTTCCACTCTGGAAAAAAGTTATTTCGTGTTGTCGTTCTGGTATATAAGACAAATTGTAGCGTTAAGTTACACCACCTAACACAAAATGGCAAACTCAGTTTCACGCTGAGTTCTTCACATAACAGGGTGTACAGAAGGAGAGCTTGAGAACTTAGTGTTAAGACACTTCAATCCATTCCCCACTTACTGTAAAAGTAAATTCTCTTTTTTCAATTTCGCTGAGGAAGACTCGTAAATATAAAACTTCAACTTCAGAATAGGTATAGTTAATTTATTAGCCATTTAATCTTAGATATGGACACTCATATTTCTATTTCCCAATTTCCGTTCAATTTACAATGGCCAAACTGTGGAACTCAATGTTGCATTTGTCTTAATTGTCTGGGAATATATGATTGTCTAGATATGTATATATATTCTTGATGCCGATGTTTGACCTAAAGTAGAGTTTGAGTAGCGCGTAAAGCGTTTAGATTTTACTATGAACAAAGGCTGATGACGGCTAATGATGATATTGTTAGATTAGGTTTAATGACATACCTAGTGAAGTACTTCTTGTCCTATTTCATAAAAAAGGGATAATAAAATAAAAATTTCGGTTCTAAAATTTTTACAATTTTATTTAATTAGTATCTACTTTTTTAATATTTGCAGTAAGTAATAATGTAGTGTTAAGACACTCCTTTCCCTATTTTCGACTCAATTTTCGGGATTTCAGATTAGTGAATTGAACAAATAATTAATTCTCCCGACAGGACAACGAACCCACAAATATCGATTCTACTATCGTCTAATTTTTTCTGTTGCAATATATTTTTATATATATATATATATATATATATATATATATATATATATATATATATATATATATATATATATATATATATATATATATATATATATATATATATATATATATATATATATATATATATATATATATATATATACCTATTATATTAGTATATCGAATTTTGCAGGAAACTAACTTCCATTACTTCAACTTCACACAAGAATAATATTTATTATTCAAACCCCAAGTAACCTCCAATGTTGAATTTCAAGTTAAATATTTAAATATGTTAATATTCAGAAAGTTATTTAATTGTAGGTCATATTTTTTATTATCTTATTAAATGAATTGAATATAAAAATAAGATTTACTTTTGCTTTCCTATTGTATTGCGCTTTTTATTTAACTTTGAGTCTAAGCTCAGAGAAAACGTATCTTGATTAAAAGGAATTATTGATAAGTATGTACGATATAAGTTAAATAGCTGCGCGTTAGCTTTCTCCATCCTCTACGTAATATCTAACAATGTAAAAAAAAACTTAAAAGTAATCGTTACCTTATAAAAATAGAGAAAAATAAGATTTTAATATCATATCTAAAAATGGTTTATACTTACTCGTTATTCGGAGATGTGTTTTGCAAAAACTAAAAGATTTTTTAGTTAAATTTTTAAAAAATATTGTCTACAAAAGGAAATTTTAACGAGAAGTTTTAATCATTTAAAACATACAAAAATGAATCATTTATAAAACAAATTTGAAATATGTTTATTTTTAACCTCTAAATTGTACCTATCATTATAACCTCACTTATCACCAGCAGCTTGGAATGTTAACAGAGAAGCAACGATAAGTTATTCCGATTTCCATAAATGGCTCATTCAAATATATTATCTCATGATGTTAAAGGATTTGTAATTAATTTGGACAAAATTATAATATAAATTATAATATAAAATATTTATAATGACATTTTGACCTAACATGTAACGAGCACATAAACAATCTCTTGTACATCTGTCAAGTATGTTAAATCTAGCAATGGACTTTGCATTCTTAAACCGGAATATAAAAATAAATTGAATATAACTGAATATTTTCCCTGATGTATATTGAATCCACAACCGCAATTAGGGCAAAGCGGCACGAGAGAAACAACTCACAAATACGACGAAGAACTTTTTTAATATGAAGTTATTACCTCGAATCTGACCGTGGCGCAGGGGCACACACCTTAGACTATAAACGTGACAGGTTCAGGATTCAAGCCATACTCGAAGTAATTATATTTAATTTGTTTTATTTTATGGTTTTAGTAGTGTGGCAAATCGAAGTTTTGAATTCTCAATACACAATGCCTGCATAAAGGCAGAAAGTGGGGAACGGAGTGTCTTAACACTAGGTTTCCAAGGTTCCCTCTGCCTACCCTTTTTTTTGCGGGATAGAGCGTGATGGTAAAAAAATAAAAAAAAATATCTTTCTTTTCTATTATTATACCAACTATTATATTTTAGTACAAGCAAAGTATTTAATGCAATACGTCAACCCGCTTAAAGGTCGGGGGTAAGACAATACCACAACTGACAGTCCAATTATCCAGTCGCGATCCGCAATGGCCTCTGTAGTCTGTTCTCGATGCGATAGTCGTTTTTACAGAAATGAGAGGCAAGAAATAATTGGTTCGCTACAGAAACTTATCGGCGTTTTTTACAAGCAACGTTGAGAGTTAAAATCTTTGCTTTTATTAATATTGTGTAACGAGTTGCTGATGACGTATATATTGTTTAATTTATTTTATTAATGGAGATAAATGTAAATTAATTTATATGAACATCACATGTAAAGATTAAGGATGGGAACACTAAATGAAAAATAGTATGATTCCTACATGTTTTTATTAAAATGGTAATAAAAAATATTAAACTATAAAAAGATTATATTAATAAAAATAACAATTAATACTTAACATATTATGTTTTCGATACAGCCCTAAAATACTTGTCTGCCTCTTCTTCATCCTGGCATTTCAATTTTATGTTTGGATCAGACCAATTGACTTCAGTTTTGTCATACCATATAAATTTCCCTTTCAGAGATTGATCACAATCTAAAGCCAAATAAACAGGTGCTTGACTTGATTCATCTATGGATAAATCGCCATGTTGCAAGGTCAGGTCGGTCTTAACAAAACCAGGATGTAATGAGTTAATTGATATATTTCTGCCTATTTTTGCTTGCTGAATTCTAGTTAAGGCGCATATAGCAATTTTTGATATACGATAAGCAAGCAAAGCGGTAGAAGCAAAATCATCTTCATTCAAAGTATTATTTTGAACCGATTCCAAAAACCAATTCACAAATTCATCAATTTCTTTGATTTCCAAATTCTGTCTCGTAAGTATTTCAATCCAATAGGCATTTTTTAAGTTTGATATATGACCACAATCGCTAGAAATGTTAACGACTCTTGCATTATCATTTAGTAACGGAAACAAGCAATCTTGAATATTAAAATAGCTTCTATAATTAACATCAATGACGCGTTTGGCCTCAACATAAGTGGTCTTCCTAAAATCCTTTGGTATAGTAGCAGCATTGTTAATTAAAATATCAACACCTGAATGTTGTACTTTTAAATGATTCGCAAAATTTTCTAAAGATTTTCTGTCTGATATATCTAATTGATGGAACAATGGATTGAATCCTTCTTCTTTCAGTTTTTTTATAGCTTCTTCTCCTCTTTTTATGTCTCGAGCAGTTAAATACACTATTTCAACTCCACGTCGACACAGTTCTCTCACAATTCCGAAACCGATTCCTTTATTAGAACCAGTTACTACAGCAACCTTGTCGATCATTATGACCCGATAGGCGACGTCCGACTGAAGGTAATATGCGAGCGTTGCATCTATTTATGTAGGTATGAGTCATTGTTTTATATCGAACATAAGATTGTGAAATGTAGATAAGTGTTATTGTTTGACTATAGTACACTTAAATAGGTATAAACTAAATAATAAATATTTATGATTTATCTTAATATGAATAATATTTTAATATGTTTATTTTATAGAGAAAAAATAAAGCTAAATTGTGAATTTGCTCCTTAGCATTAATGCACACAGTATTTAAATGCTCTATTGTTCAAATTTCTTTTAGGGAAATGCATAAAAATTCCACTGAATCCTGCTATGATTTGATACCTCTTATAAGTTCACGCCGTTTCACACTTGATATCTAGTTTCAATTTAAATTTGTATGTATAAATGTTGTATTTATAATTGTAATTTGTGTTTATTTCGACATCATATGAAATTTGTATATATAACTAACGCGTTAATTACTTTGTAGAATATATTTGCTATATCGATCATACACATTGTTTGTTTAACACTTCACGTGAACTATTGTACTACGAGTGGCAAACTCAAGCCCTCGAGGCACTGACTACTTCTGTACTTCATAACTATATTAAAATATGTGTTAAAATACTAATTTAATTTATTAAATTTAATAAATTGCTTAAATTATCCTTATTGTTTGAGATTTGGTTTGAGCGTTTAGTAATTTTAATTTTTATTTATGTTTTTTTTTCAACCCCTTTGCATTGCTGAGATGCCTATATTTTATTAACCTTTAACACACAAACGTCTTTTCACAATGTTTTAATTGTGAGATAAAAAAATTCGCGGACGTTTTCTGGGATCCTATTGTAAAAGCGTACACCCCGACCCGTAAAAGATTTATGGACTCGATGCAATCGAGTTACAGGCGCACGAAGTTGAAGCATATTTCTAGTATTCATATTATGTACATCACCGATTTCAGTAAATTTATTAATAATTTTCTTAACATACATAACATTTTCAACAATGCATTGAGATGTAACGATCAATATGTTAATGTTTTAAACGTTTCCCGTAAAGAATCCTTAGGACTTAACACGTTCACTGCGGCTCAGATTTATCTTTACTTTCCATTACTGCGTTACGAGTTGTTTTAAACCTCGTCCAATACCCGACATTGTGGCGGTACGAGGCCTATTAAGACCCACCGCCCAAAGGAGACTAAAATCCTTTTTTTGGCGCCAAATAAGACAAAATTGACGGCTTTTTTCTTGATTATGATTAACAATGAGTTGATTCACCTAAATTTGCCGTCGCCCGTGGTTAAATTAATTAGTTTAGATTCTATAGGTAAAATAAATTGTGGGGTCTAATGCACCTCGTACCGCACTGAAAAATGGCAGGTTTTCATATTATTTAGTGATGGGAAAATAAATATCGATTTTATTTTATGGTTTTAATTTATCAAAGTTATGTACAAAATAAATACAAAAAAAGGGAAAAAAATTATGTATGTTTTTCATTAAAACATGTCAGACAATAAGATTTTTTGCAAACAGTGCATTCCGTGAGATTTTTTTTTGTTTTTTTGTCTGCCTCCCGACATGTCAAGGTTGTGCGGAGTTTTTCGTAGCATCCGACACATCTCTTCTTCTTCAGACCCTTTTCAAGATAATGTGCTTTCTTTGTAGTGGATTCTGAAAAGTAGGAACGAGTTGAGTGTGAAGTGTGAGAATGAATAGATTAGGGTAAGAGTAAGGTAGAATTGGGTAGAGTTCGGTATAGTTGGTTAGAGTAGAGAAGAGGCGAGCAAAAGAGCACCTTTTTTTTATATGACTTATCAGTGGGTGCACGCCTTATATCTTAAACATCTAATTAAAGTATTTAGAGGCCATTTATAAACAATTTCATATTCTTCTTGGGATTAACATTTCATTAATTAGAATATTGGCGAGCGCTAGCTGGTAGATTCATACTTGTAGGTACCTAATATACCTACAGTTGTCTGGACTTTAAAAGAGACAATGACCTCTGAGTTTCTTTCGGCTTTTCTTCTCAGAGAACAGTCAGATAGTGAAAAGCCGACTTCACCTAGTATAAAAAAATGTAAAAAAGTTGACGTGTAAAAGCGTCTTAAAAACCTACTTACAAAATAAAATTTGAGTTTGAGTTTAGGTCTGAGTTTGAGCTAAATTTTGATGAGCAAGACACCGTTTGTATTCAATAAACAAACATACTAATAGTTATCATTATCATTAGCCTATATGATGAAAGTTACTTAACATGACACATTCACGTTTTTATTAACGATATAACAATTAGTTAGGATATTTTAAAATTACCTGTATCCACATCCAAGTCTTTCTGTGTAAAAGCTTCAATAAGTTGTTCTACAAATATTCTCTTTGGCATTTTATTTCTATCACCATTAATTGAATTGTACACAATCCAGGCGTTAATAAGGGCTGTACCAAATATTAGCTCCATTGTAACTTTTCTCCACCACTTAATTCCTTTCTTTAATGTTGTATAATACGAAGACATTTGGTCACTGTAGTCTATTCCTTTTTTTGTTTCATTGTACATTAGAACACATCCGGGTTTTTTAATGCTTTCGATAGTGCCTCTCTTCTTTTTCCCAGTATCTATTAGTTTATCGTCATGGTCTTTGCACGTAGTCAACATTAAAACATTTCTTTTATCAACCCATTTCAATACTTTCACACCCTTTTTGTTCATTTTTCCAATAATCTGGCCCTTTTTTATTTTCGCATGAACAACTTTCTTTGGTAAATATTTTCTTCTTAAGTTTAAAGTTCCACATAAAAAAGTTTTTTGTGATAGAAGTTCTTTTGCCAAACTCAACGAAGTATAGAAATTATCTACTATCACGATTCTTCCCTCTTCTGTTAAATTTTTCATCAACCTTAGTACTACTTTTTGACTGTGATCGACTTCTCGCTTCTGATCTTTTTTACCTGTATAAATTTCTATTTGGTAGGTATAACCTTCGGGGGTGCAAAGCTTGTAAAGCTTAACGCCATAGCGATGAGATTTGTTTTTTATATATTGACGGAAACCTAATCGTCCTCTCCAGGGAATCATTGTCTCATCAATTACTACATATTTTCCAGGCTTTAATATATTCTGAAATTTGTCAGTGATCATCGAAAACATATCTCTGATTTTATGTATCTTGTCAGTTTTATCATCATTCGAGACATCACTGACATGCCAGCAATTTAATAAGAGTAAAAATCTATCTCTTGTCATCGCAGAAACGTATAAATTCGTTTCTGTATAATTTGTTCTTGCTCCAATACAAATTTATATGAGGTACTTTACATAAACCCATTGCCATCACAACTGCCAGAAATGTTTTCATTTCTTGAAGACTAGTATCAGTCCATTGTTTCATACGTGAATTACGTTTCATTTGTTGTTGCTTTGTTCGTAAATAGTTTCCCGCATAATTGTTTGTCTCTAACACCATTTTATTGATCATCTCATCTGTTACAAATAACTTATATACATCTTCAGGTGATTTTACAAACGGCTGTATATTGTAAGTATTTTCCCCAACAAATTCATCAAATTTTACGGGACTCTCCGATATGTCTTCCCACTCACCATCATCGTTCTTGTTAGTTTGGTAGCTGGGTAATGACTCTTCTACGTCCAAAGTTTCGTTTTCTGTACCATCATTTTCATCTTCCGACAATAATTCAAGTTCTGTGTCTATGCACCCCTCTACTGAAAAAATATCAGATCCTTCCGAATCACTTGAATTATCACTAGAAGGACTATAATCATCATGATCCCCGCAGTCTCTAAGACTTTGAATATTATTATAATTATCATGAGGTGATTTTGGAATATCTTGTAAATTATCACAAGGTCTGTCTTCAATTTTTATATCGTCGTCGCGATTAAAATTTTCAATACTATCATAGTCAATTGAATTTCGCAACAGAACATTTGATAAATTATCACACCTGTTTTGTTTTTTTCGATCAACATCCTTCAAAACATTTTCAACAACTACAGTAACCTCTATTTCTCTTTTTTCTTCAAATCTGGACGAATTAGAGTCATCAGAAACTGCACATTCGGAAATAACTTTTTTACTCGATCTCTTTTGTTCCGGTGTTTGAAGTAAATTCTTTATATTTTCCTCATTAAGGGATAAATCGCAGTCTAGTAAATTAGAGCGCGAAATTTCTGAAAAAGAACTAGCTCTACTTTCAGAAACTATATGTGGGAAATCTAGTGAAGGTGAACATAAAGATGACGGATTTATGTTTTTTTTTATCTCTTGCCTTGGGGTAGTTGGGGCACTAAAAAATGGAAAAGTAACATTTTGTAATAATTGACAGGTTTTTCCGGTACTTGGACTCAAATAAACTGCTTCTTCTGGTTCTATGACTTTAACATTGCTCCTTAAATCGTTATTTTTTAGATATTCAACTCCAGTTTTTGCTTTGATATAATGTTTTCCTGTACTTGTAATAATAATTGAGCATGCATCTTTATTCTTGGTTTGGTTTTGTTTTTGAATATTGGTCGGTTCAATTTCATTATAATTAACATTTTGTGGTGCTCGATATTCATTTGAATTGTGGGTTTCTTCTATTTCAACACTGTCAGAAATTTTAGAACGTTTTGTTGGAAAGATCTCTTCATCGCTAGAATCTTCAAAAAAAGATATATTTCGCAAAGTATTACTACTTGATGGCCCCTGAAAAGCAAAAGATACATTTGATAATATTTTACACGTGCGATACGTGCAATATTAAGGCCGCTGCTTGGCTATGATTGGCTGTTTATTAAGTGTACCGATCAAAACGTGGCGTAAACAGAGTAATCATGTTGAAGGTTTCAAAGACTTGCGATTTAGTTACAGAAAATATGAACAGATAATTTATTTACTAAGCCAATTTTTAAGGTTAGATACTAACTGTATACAGTTTCAATTAAAAAGTACCAAAATATCGACAATAACCTCAATTGCAGTATGCTCATAATAAATCAAAGATATACATTTTCATCTGAAAACTGTCATTTTGTTCGGTACAATTTCTATTAAACTTCCGAAAAAGGCCATTGTTAATAGTAAATATTATTTTTATAACGGTGCAATTAGGGCATGCAATGTTCAGAGCATATTGTAGTGTGCAGCAGTTGTGTTTTTGTTAAAGAAAAACGAATTAAGCATGCTAGTTGCAGGAGGGTGCTGGTTTATTTTATACTTAGTAAATATTCACATAGCTACATATTATGAATAAGGTTGCCATCTTAATTGCCGACGCGAGATAAAAAATATCGGATTTCCCCGGATACCTTTTGTAACTCCCGCGTGGCCGGGATGCCTTCCAAAATAAGACAAGTTCAGGGAAACTGGACTGATGGCATCCTTAATCATAAAGCATTGTTTTTTTTATTTATACTGTTTTTTATAATAGGTAAGTATTTTCTTGTTGTTCATTCCATAAATGTTAGTTTTACATAACAAGCTAAGTTATTGTGTAGGTATATTAGTGTTAGTGATTCACGTCTTAAGCTTTTCACACAAAAACACCAAAAAATATAGCTTAGTTAAATTAAAAGCACCACTCCAACTTTACAGAACATACTCACTGATCCGTTAAATACCGTCATCCGCTAGAAAGCTAAAAACAAAATAAAAAATATGAATTATATTCAGCTTTCGGATATTAAAACTCAATCTATACTAATATTATAAAGAGGTAAAATTTGTGAGTTTGTGAGTGTGTGACTTTGTGAGTTTGTATGCTTGGGGTAATCTCCGGAACTACTCATCCGATCCTAAAATTTTTTTCATTTATAGGAAGCTACATCATCCGTGATTAACATAGGCTATATCTTATTTTGATAAATATGGGTTTTCAATAAGAAATAACGGTATTAGTGAAACAAGTCAGATATTTTTTTGCCGCCGACGCGCTTTCGTGAAAGACACTGCCTGATTCATTAGAGATATATCAAAATCATGTTGGAAAGAAATGTGTAAAATCAAATTATCTACATAAAAGTCAACTGTAGCATATGTCTATCTTTTACGGATAACTTACAGTGACCATTTTTGTCTATAAAAAAAGCATTTAATATGAATAAATTTTAAGGGTTTAACTTTACAAGCTATTTTGACCAATACAGTATTAACCCTTATCAGATTTGATGTTTTATTAATCTTGAGCATTTACAGGAGATCAATTTTGTCCTGTAAACCATGTAGATTAGTTCAATATTTTACAAGATATTACGAGTTTAAAAATACGGCGTAAAAAACAATAAATCGGCAAGAGCGGGCGTGTCACTTTCCAAACTATTTTGGCAAATATAGTATCAATCCTTATCCAATTAAACATCTTATTAGCCTTTGGCATTTACAGAAGAACAATTTTGCCCTGTACATCATATAGTTTAGTTAAATACCTTCGAAGGTATGACTACTTTAAAATAGGTACTCGGGTGGGATGGCAGCTGCGGGTGCGAAATCAACTGACGCTACGTATACAATCAGCCAAGTGGTGAAACGCACATTTCTCAAAGAAGTATTTTATTTTTTTTGGAGACTAGGGGCTGTGCATTAATCACGCTTGGAGGGGGGGGGGGTGTCCATAAAAATCACGTGATTAATAGCAATCCTCACGTATTTTTTTTACCTATATCAATAATGTAGCTACTTAACTTTTGTTTGAACTATGACAGCAAACGTAATTTAATGTAACTTATTACTATACATCATACAGATATACGGCTAGCCTGCCGAGTCTCACTGCTAGGCAAAGGTGTAGGGAGCTATATACATAAATACAATATACATACCTAATACACATTTTAACATTAACGTACTTTGCTGATATATATTTATTTTAACAAATAAACGTAGGTATTCTAATATACCTAGGTAACTTGGCATAATTACTTCACCTAGACTGAGTATATTTGTGACTTACCTGTTTTTGAAATATCTTCCTGTATTCTGATTTAGGCTCAGATTGTCCAACCTGTTTTTCTTTATCTTCCTCCTTGATCAACTTTTTTCGGCAACGTCTCAACATGATATTTTTTAACTCAAAGACAGCGGTCTTAGTTGGTCACGTGCGCAGCGTCAACTGCGTTGCACAACACTAACCACGTGAAACTAGCGTGGGGTGCGGTACGAGGTGCGCGGGAACACGAGGCGTTCGCAACCTCGTTCCGCACTGTGTTAGCAGTTAGTTGTATTATTATTTGTTCAGTGCGGCACGAGGTCTAATAAACGCGACGTAGGGTTGGTGTACCATAGAACTAGGAATCAATAGCACATCTCAAACATATGTTAGTTATTTCTCTCCTACACCGAACCAAATGGAAGTTATGCCTCTCGCACGACAGAGAAGTTAAAGTTTTTTCTTACCGCTATAAAGGCCAGACATGGACGAGGTGTTTTAAGCCGCGTTCCGCACTTATCGTGTTAAGTATTAGATTGCACGAATAGCTCGCTTCTGCAAAACAAAGATTGACATAATACCAGCTGTATAAACCCAATGTACAATGTCGTACGACATAATACTATGGAAGAAGCTAAAGTTAACAAGGTGATCCGTTTCCTTGTCAGTTAGTAATGTGTTTTTTACTGTGAAAACTGCAGAGCTCAGTCTATTCGCCAATCTATCAATATGAGGTCCCCACTGTAATTTAGAGTCAATGGTGATACCGACAAATACCGTAAAATCAACAAGCTTCATGGATTCACCATTGAAGAGTACATTGGCTTTCAAAATTTTCGTGTTCTAAATATCAAACATTTTGTTTTTTTACTATTTAAAAGTAAATTTTTTGCACTAAACCAATGTAATATTTTAGAGAGAGCATTGTTTAAATACTCTTCTCCTTCCTATCTTGATCAAGGCGGAATTTTGTCTCCTCTTCACTCTTCCATTTTTATAAATTCTGTCTCTTATACTCTTATTTTCCCTTCCATCTTTATGCTGACCATTTACATATTTACGTTACTTCAGCTACTGACGATCTCCATAACGCTATAGCTGCACTTAATTTCAACCCTAATCCCGTGAGCATGTGGATCAAAGCGTTTGGAATGTCAGTAAATTCAGATAAATCGCAGGTTGCTCTCTTTGGCAGCCGTCAGCAATTATCGAAAATCTCGGTATTATGTCTTTCTCCTGTATTGTTTGGAGGGGTTAAATTAGACTAACTGTTTTATGAAAGGTAAAACAGTTAAAATTTGGGTGTTATAATGGACAACTCTTTTTTCTGGTCACCTCATGTTTCGGAGCTAAGCTGAAAACATTTTTCTGTAATCTGCCGATTGAGAAGGTGTAAATAGCTCCTTCCTATTAAAACGAAAATATCTCTTGCCCCAACATCTCTCTCCCAATGTGATCAAAAATACAAGAAACTACATTTTTGCAAAGAATTTTATATTTATATTTTTAAAATATTTATTCAAAAACAGTAAAAAAACGCACTAGCAGAAAATTTAGAATACAGCAAAGGCGTTACGGTACAAAATAGTTACTTTAAAACAACATCTTATGCAACACTTATGAAAACAAAGCCGCGGGTGAGATTATGTACAAAATAACACCCAAGCTTAGGTTCACGAGTCGTTCAGTCCATTAGATTTTTTTACAATGAGAGTAAAAACATTTTTCCGCGTGAAATAGATTGTGATTTTTTTACATTTTCGTGCTATATCTGAATGCCAAGCATTGAAATATGCCGTTTCATACCGTGTCGTTTCTGAAGATAATGACATGGATAGGTAGGAAAGTTACAAAAAAAACTTTTTAAATGTTCATATTGTTTTTATTACTCTTGGCTATTGAAAGTTTTTACTATATATAATCCATGAATTTTATAACAGTATATATCGTCGATAAGGTGAAAATAAGCGGATAATTATTTAAAACAGCATTACGCTTTTGCCCACATAGCAGGATAGGCACAAAGTACCGAGAATGCAAAGACTCGCTGTTCTACTAAATGCTATATAAAAGAGACTTTGTATTGCGCGCAGAACCGTCGTGGTTGACTGGAGTGGGTGGGATAAATTTTCATGTCCACTGGCTCTAGTACCGAGAAAGTTCTGTTATCGAACACGTAATTAATGCGTCGACGAAACGGAATATCTTAATATAAGGTTCCTTGGTTCCGTTTACCTACTACGGTGTACAGTATACAACTGTACAGTGGACATAAAAATTTGAAACATCTTATTCCCCCGACTGGGAATCGAGCACACTGATCACAACCGTATCGCATTACATTATTACATATAAAAACCTGAAGGCATCAAGTCAGATGGCAACCCAATAAACTACGGCGGCCCAAATATTTAGGTCAAGTCATCAAACAGACTGAACCTTAGCTATTTAAACAAGTCAAATCAATCTAACCTAAATAATATTTTTATTCGATTTCCTAGTATTATTTCCACAAAGAGTAAATTATATTCCGAAACGAATGGGCCAGACTTTATGGGTGCTTTTCTGTTGAATTTTATTCAACTTGTGTCAACTATTTAACTAGGCCTCTCTCCCTAAAGGGGTTAACGGACGGACGTGTCAAGTTATATTGTCCCCCGTATATCATAGTGATTTGTGATTTATGCCTCAACTGTCCCGAGTTAGAATCGAGCAAATATATTGATTCAATACGTATTCCTGTCCGAACAACAATTATTTGTGTTGAAAACTAGTCTACCGTGTCAAAATTATTTCTATATAATTATATACATCATTTCAGCCGTTCGACGCCCACTGCTGGACATAGGCCTCCCCCAAGGATTTCCACGATGATCGGTCTTGCGCCTCCCGCATCCAGCGGTGTCCGGCGATCTTGACCAGATCATCGGTCCACCTGGTAGGGGGCCTGCCCACTGAGCGTCGTCCGGTTCGTGGCCGCCATTCGAGAACCTTTCCGCCCCAACGGCCATCGGTTCTTCTTGCTATGTGTCCCGCCCACTGCCACTTCAGCTGAGCAATTCTTCGAGCAATGTCGGTAACTTTTGTTCTCCTACGGATCTCTTCATTTCTGATTCGATCACGTAGGGAAATACCAAGCATTGCTCTCTGTATTGCCCGCTGAGTGACCTTAAGCCTTCTTATGAGACACATAGTTAGCGACCACGTCTCACTCCCGTATGTCATTACTGGCAACACGCATTGGTCAAAGACTTTTGTCTTGAGACACTGAGGTAGCTTGGACGTAAAGATTTTTTGTAGCTTCCCGAATGCTGCCCATCCGAGCTGGATTCCACGAGAGATCTCTTTTTCAAAGTTGGACTTACCTAACTGGACCGTGTGTCCCAGGTATACGTAATGGTCAACAACTTCGAGGGTAGTGTTCCCAATAGTAACTGGAGCAGGTACTACATGGGCGTTCGACATAATTTTCGTCTTATCCATGTTTAGCTTTAGTCCTGCTCTTTGAGACACACTACTGAGATCTTCAAGCATAGTGTTCAGATCTTCTAAGGTCTCAGCCAGTAGAACTACATCATCGGCAAAGCGAAGGTGAGTAAGGTACTCGCCATTTATGTTGATGCCGTATCTTTTCAATTCCAGAAGCTTGAAAATATCCTCCAATGCCGTAGTGAAAAGTTTCGGAGAAATTACATCTCCCTGTCTCACACCTCGTTGCAATTGGATAGGATTAGAGCTCTGGTTTTGTACTCGGACCGACATAGTGGCGTGTTCGTAAGGTATCTACCTTAGCACTTCGATATACCTGTAGTCTACTTGGCACCTTTGGAGAGACTGCAGCACTGCCCAGGTCTCAATCGAATCGAAGGCTTTTTCATAGTCCACAAACGCCAAGCAAAGTGGCAAAGGCAAGAGTATAATGTACTCTTCTGTATAACTTGCCGCAGCGTATGTATGTGGTCTATGGTACTAAAGCCTTTTCGGAAACCGGCTTATTCGGGAGGTTGGAAGTCGTCGAACCTGCAGGCGAGACGATTTGTGATGACTCTCGAAAACAACTTATAGACATGGCTTAGGAGAGAGATTGGTCTGTAATTCTTCAAGAGTGTTTTATCACCCTTTTTGAAAAACAGAACAACGTCTCTTTCACTCCACGCTTTTGGCGTTTTGCCTTCGAGAACGACGGAATTAAACAGCCTCTGGAGGATTTTAAGTATCGGTCTACCGCCCGCTCTCAAAAGTTCTGTAGTGATTCCGTCGTTGCCAGCCGCCTTGTTGTTTTTAAGTTGTTCAAGAGCCATACTAATCTCGCACAGACTGACGTCCGGGATATTCTCAGTATAACGTCGGGTAAGCTCGGCTCTGGGATCTTTAGCCAAACTTTTAAAAGGTGCTCGCGTGGAATACAATTTTCCATAGAAACTCTCTATCTCTCTCAGAATTTCAGACTTCGTCGAAATTATGCTACCGCTATCAGTTTTCAACTTTGTCATTTGGCTTTGCCCAATAGACAGATCTCTTGCGAATACTTTGGAGTCTTGGTTCCGCTCGATAGCCTCTTTAATATATGTTACATTAAATTGGCGAAGGTCGCATGTTAAAGATGTAGATATCTGCCTATTTAGCTACCTATAACGACTAGCATCATCTGATTTCTGTAGCCTCATTTCGCGTCTTTGTTCCATAAGCTGGAGAGTCGTATCGGAGAGTTTCTTTGGTTTTGTACGGGGTGTTTTGAAATACTTGTCCCCTACCGTACGAATAGTATCCACTACCTTGTTGTTTAGATCGTCCACAACTAAGTTGTTCTCAAGGGCTGCGAAGCGGTTTTGAAGATCGAGCTGAAAGCTCTCAGGGTTTTGGAGTTGTGCGGGTATTGGTCGGAGCGTAGACTTTATCAAACGTGATCTTCCAAACTTAATGTCGATATTCAATGTGCCTCGTACCAATCGATGATCACTGCCTGTTTTCACAGTGTTGATCACAGAGACATCATTGAATATTTGCTTTTTCGTCGACATGATAAAATCTATCTCATTTTTGACATTACTCCGGACTCATCCAGGTCCACTTCCGCTTTTGGGGTTTCTTGAAGAAAGAGTTCATCATATAGAGGCCCTCTTTCTCCATGAAATCAACCAACATTTGGCCTCTGGCGTTCCGTTGTCCAACTCCAAATTGTCCCACTCTCAACTCATCGCCGCAACGTTTCCCCAACCTAGCGTTGAAGTCCCCCATTACAACTGTGTAGTGGGTTTTACAGCTATGGATGGCTTTAGAGATATCCTCATACATAGCTTCCACTTCGTCGTCAGGATGTACCGAGGTTGGAGCATAAACCTGTATGACATTCAACAAATATCGTTTCGATATTCTGAGGATCAGGTACGGTACCCTGCTCGATACACTACCGACGGAAACCACGTTGTTAACAAGGGACTTGTGGACGATATACCCGACACCGCCCAGGGACTGTTGGTGGCCCTCCCGGTAGTATAGCAAGTTACTGAACTTAAGGATTATCGTGTCCTCCCCCGCTCTTCGGACTTCGGATAACCCAATAATATCTCAGTGTAGCTTACTTATAGCTTCTTCTAATTCTACTAACTTTGCGTCAGTCCTCAGTGTACGCGTGTTATATGTTGCCAGCTCGAGTCGTCGGTGTTGGTAGCCGGATCTTACCCGGTGATTCTTAGCACCCCTTGCTCTGCCGTTACCATAGCCGCTACCGTAGCTAGGAATAGCAGGGCTGCCGGGGACTAGGGGCCGTTTTTGTATTTGGCTATCCATGGGGGGGTTTTGCCGTAATCGCCACGCTTGGCAGGCGGGTTGGCGATCGCAGTATGATTTCAGAAAGAGAGAAAGCCATGGTTTCAGAAAGATGCTGCTGCCCATCTTCTGCTGGCTATAATCCCTTAGTCGCCTTTTACGACACCCACGGAATGAGATGGGGTGGTGCTATTCTAGGCCGGCATCCACACGGCAAGTTTTTTGCAAGTTTAACTATCGAATAGTGAAACTATGACAGTAATAATTATATTACTGTCATAGTTTCACTATTCGATAGTTAAAATATACTCGTATAATTGGATGGTGGATCTAGGGTCACCTGTGGCGGGCTTAGCGACGGTGGAGGCAATCCGGCCTCACTTGAAGCGTTGTGTCGAAAGACGGTTTGGTTTCCTGACATTCAGACTGGTGCAGGAGCTGACGGGGCACGACTGTTTCGGAAAATACCTGCATCAGATTGCACGTCGAGAGCCCTCACCGGCGTGCCATGAGTGTGATGCCTCCGTGGATTCGGTGCATCACACTCTGGTCGAGTGTCCCGCTTGGGCCCCTCAACGCCACGCTTTAATGGCTGTGGTGGGTAGCGACCTCTCATTATCCAGTGTGATAGGGGCTATGCTGGACTGTGAGAGGAACTGGTCTGCAATGATCTCCTTCTGTGAATCAGTCATCGCATTGAAGGAGACAGCGGAGCGGCGGAGAGTCTAACGCTAACGCAGACCCAGTCCGCCGTCGTAGGCCAGGGGTAAGGAGAAGGCACTTTGCATACTTCCAACTCCCCCTCTCCTAGAGGTGCTACTGTAGATCATGGTAACCCTCCTGTAACTTATCAAGACTGCAAGTCCTAGGGAAAACCTCAGGCATCCTAAATGCGACAGTGGCTCGTTATTGCCGGGTCTTCCACCGAGGCGTCGTAGTTGTATGCGTGAGCGATCCTGCGGCGTCTCTTCTAGGTGAAGAGGGTTTCCGCTGGGTTTTAGTGGGTAGTATCGGGTTCTCTGATGAGTCCCACAGTGCCGCTCGAGAGGAACGGGCGGTCTGCATAAAATGCATTTCCCAGCGTAAAAAAAAAAAAATACTCGTATAATGAATTCCAGTACCGAAATCAACTTGTGTCTTCCATTGAGGCATCCCTCGAGAATATCTGCGTATGGGATGAAGTGAATCTGGTTCACTTCAACTTCCAGAAGATACAATTCTGCGTTCTAACCACTAAAAAAACCCCATTTGTCTTATCACCAATTTTCGAGAACACTCCCCTTAAAGCCGCGCCCAGCATCAGTATATTGGGCCTTAGCTTTTCGAGCAACTGCCAGTATCGCGATCATCTGGGAAGCGAGGCAAAATTGGCCTCGAAGAAACTGGGGTCATCAGCAATGCAAGACAGTATTTTACGCCAAAACACGGTTTGGCCCTGTATACGGCCCAGGTTCGGGTTCCCTTATATGGAATACTGTTCTCATCTCTAGACTGATTCAACCCAGTATTGAGCTTGAACCATTTGATCGCATACAACGTAGAGCCGTTCGAATGGTTGGGGACCCAATGATCTGTGTGAGGCTTGATATTTTGGCTTTGTGTAGAGACCTCCGAGTGTGTGAAGAGTGTTCTGGAGAACTGTTTAGTATGGTTCTTACCGCACAGTACATCACAAACTAAAGTACCATCCACATCATCTGGACACGTGGCACTCAACTGTGCAGTTTCGTAGGAATTTTCTTCCACGCGCCAGACATCTGTGGAACAGCCTACCCGCGGCAATATTTCCAGTTCAATACGACGCGGCAATATTTCCAGTTCACGTCACTTGGACATGACGATACCTTCAAAAAGCGTGTCTACCTCCACCTTAAAGGCCGGCAACGTACTGACCCGTACACTCGTTTGCCTTGTTTTTTGTCATAAAAAATAAGAAAAAAAAAGGAATCGGTCACTTAAAAAAACAAATTTAACAAACGACCATATCCACATTCTAAAACTGCTCATACAGAATTACCAAGAAATGAGCAAGCCATTTTACATTGCATAATATACATATGCATATATGACTACGAAAAAGCTTTCGATACAAGTGTCATATGACAGCATATGGTATTCACTGGCAACGCAGATGGTGGAAAATAAATATATTAAAATCATAAAAAATATATATATTAAGACAGCAATTTCAAGGTGTGATAAAATTGTTTATTGAAGTAAATAAAAAAATGGTTTGGAAATGAACTTGATAAAAACTGTTTTAATGACAAACAGCATAAAAAAGATATACCTTTAGAAAGTATACCACTAAAGTATACAAAAAATATGTGTATCTCGGAAAACAAATTAGTTTTGAGCGAACAAATAATGCTTTAGAAGTGGAACGAAGACAACTCACTTGGAACAAATATAGCGGACTAAAAGAAATATTCAAAAATACATTGTCAGTGGAAGTCAAAACAAAAGTACTGAACACCCGTTCTTTGCCGTGCTTAATACTTGCACTACTTGCACTTGCATGCTTGCCAGCCTGGAAATTTACAACAAAAACAAAAAGAAAAATATTAACTTACCAAAGAATCCGAGAATATTTGGGCGTTTTTCTTGATGTTGCCTCCGCATATTATAATGTTCTTCTTCTAGTACTCAGGCAGAAGATGCATCAGCTGAGTATTCCACCGAAGTTGAATCATTTCATATGTAATTTGCTAACCAATATCCGTTACTCAAAGGTACCTTTCTTCAGTATGATGATGATATCGTCCTATATTAGCTCAAATTCTGTGAGGAAATTACTAATAGATTAAATATTGTTTTGCACTATCTTAACTAGTGGTTAGGCTTGGATGTTACTTTGGCATGGATTCCAGGCCATTCTGGAATTTAAGGCAATGAATTTGCAGACACTTGCGCAAAATTAGCCATTCAGTGGGAAAGTTCAGACAACTTTTCTATTTCAATCCAACATTTGTTATTTCTTGTTTGTTATATCTACTCATATGGATATGTCCTGGTTTATATTCTGGTATATGCCGAAATCTCAGAATGGCAAGTATTTTACTTCTATTCAATCTAATATCCCAAGGAGACCATGGTTTTTTTCTCAAAAATTTACTGAATAGAGTATTATTTCTCGGTAGCGCTCGAAGTTCGGGAGGTCTTGCGAAATAAAACAGCGATGGTGGTAGCTGCACGGAGCGTATTGCAGTGAATCATACATGGTGTGATTATTTCTTAACAACTCCCTCCACAGGATCAGCAGCTATTTGGAGACTTTTGTCGAAAATAGTGCTGATAGAGACATAGGATCTCTGGGGCTGTCCTGGACATCTTGTGCTCTGGTTGTCTCATCCTCTCTCTGGTTGATATCCTTTGAAGCTGATGCACCGATGAGCTGATGAGTCGTGTGATAGAGAGTGTCTAAGTTCGACGATTCCAAAGTCACTGGTTCTTGAGAAGCAACCCTGATAGGCTAAGTGAACTTTCGTTAGGTTGGGAAAGCTCAGAACGTAGTGACGATCATCCAGTTGTTCCATGGCTTGAGATGATAAGATTACTGGAGTAACTCGACAGGATTCATGAATATATTGCTGAAGTATAAGATGTTGAACGCAGGTCATTTGTTCTCCATAGTGTCATTTTAAGCTGTCCTCGCAAAGATGACCGTGATTATACTTCGGACATACTGTCTCTATATACAGTAGATCCTTTTCGTGGATTGCTACGTATGGATAGGTAGGGATTATAGTTTCATTATTACTATTAGGGGCTAAGGACAATTTGTAAAAGATGTAGTTATTAGGTTAGGTGTAATTATTCACGATTGGGAACTTAATTACCAAGATTATATCATTATTTTTATAATAATATCTTAATCTTAATAGATCTAAATATTCTAAAAAAATGATAGCTATCACTACTTCTAAATTAAATAACCCTTTCACCTTATTTAGCATTACTATATAAAAACAGTTTGTTTTTCTATAAATGCATGTCCTTCATAATTATAATCGAAATTTTAAGAAATTTGGAAGTATTTGCCGGACTAATTTCCTCATACAAATTTTTATAGTACTGTACTGTACATTTTGGCAACGCTCATAACACTCCTGCGTAGTGCTAGAACCTTGCGATAAATTTGCTAAATCTTTATATAAAGCGATCTCATATCGTTTGTCCGCAAAGTTGTTCACTAAAGCAGTTCGAATACTTTGCCAATCGGATGGAATCCCATTAGAATTTATTAAGCGAGCAGCAGAGCCTGTTACTTTGTTCAAAATCCCATTGAGAAGGGCAGACTCGACCGGATTATTGCCACCCCCGGCATTTAAGACCGGCGTTAAGTAGTGGTTTCGGCCACTGCGTTTCGCATTAGTTAATGCCGGGCCCCGGTGCCCTTCCACCTTAAAGGACGGCAACGCTCCTGTAGCTCCTCTGGAGTTACCAGGGGACGTGGGCGACGGTGATCACTTACCACTAGGTGATCCGTACGCTCGTTTGCCGTCTTTTCCATAAAAAAAAACTTTTTTATAAATTCAACAATATAACCATAAACCAGTACGTTAAACATGTTCACACATAAATTAGAATAGTGTTATAAATTTTTATTTACTTATAAGGATTATAGGATATATTTAGGCTTTTTATAGTTAACCCTATACATTAATCTTACATTTTTATATAGTTAAATCCAAATAAAGCAAATATATGTTAAAAATGATAATCTCGCTACTAAATATGTGTAGTGTAGTATATCGGGGAAGTCTTAGCTTTCAGAAAACAAAACTCACCTTTGGGCTGGACCCAGCCACACAAACATAATCCATCATCTCTATCATCTATCACATCTCACCATTATTTAATATATTAAAATGAATCTTAAATTTTACGCAACAACTAGTAGTTTTGTCTCAAAGCTGCCTTCAGCTGTCACAAAGCTGCCTTCAGACCACCCCAACATTATACGCTGAAATGCCGAATGAAATATTACACCGCTTAAAAAAACTAGCTTTCTTAAAAGAAACTCTCAGTATTAATGATCTATTAATAGTTTTAATACGTCACGTAATTCATATCGCACAGTGTCATCAGTACTTTGACAACGTATTGTGATTAGAAACGGAATTAGCATATTACTTGTTAATATTAACCGCAATTTACTCACGTCTTCCTTCAGTAATTGATACACAACGCGAATCATCAGTTAACTCAGGTGATAGTTGTTTAAATAAATTTTCCAATTATATACGCGGAGGACTGTCGTGGCGCAGCGGCACAAGTGTATGACTGCAACTGACTGGTTCTGGGTTCGATTCCCAGTTGAGGAAACGAAATATTTAATATTTTCAATTTAAATATTTAATGTTTCATTTCTTTGCTCTGGTAATAAGGCGAAACGCGGCGTTGAAACACGCATTGCCTTAGATTCAGCAGAAAGTGGGAAACGGAAGTGGAACGGAGTGTCTTAACACTAGGTTCCCGGGTTTCCCCTGCCGAAAAAAAAAGAAAATTATATACGCATTACATAAAAGAAAAAGATGATTTAAACAATACAAACTCGAAATAAATTACGAAAACTAAATTATATTAAAATTAAAAAATTAATCAAAATTTCACTATTTTTTTTCTTTATACTGTATCCTACACATGGCATTGTAGGCAGAAAGAATTTGGGAACCTCGTGTTGAGACACTTCGTTTCGTTTTCCTTTTTCAACAAATTTGAGTAATTGAGTGTTGAGTGGTGGAACTCAATGATGTCCTTTGTATTTAAATTAAATGTTTAATTTAATCGAGTAGAGATTAAACCCACAACCCGGCACTGTGGCGCTTACAGCCGCACGCTTGTGCTGCTGCGCTACGACAGGTGCAGGAAATTTTAATTTCTTTGCAACGTCTTGGTTGAGGTGAATGATTTTTTTACTTTCTTAGCTTAGTAAAATAAAACGCTCTGCCTATCCCTCTATATGAGACATACGGTGTGACGTGAAAAATATTTAGTCATTAGATTGCTCCCGCTAAGTTTATATTAAAAAAGAGAGAAAACAATTACTTTTGATAATTATCAAAAGGCACCAAATATCATTTAAATTGTAAAATATATTAAAAATTGCATTAAGATCAGATATTCCCTGTGAATCCCATGTATATATTCCATACTAATCCTTCTATTGTTCGCACGAAAATTTAATATGCCCTGACGAAAGAAATATTATTATATAACTCAACTCTACCCAGCCTCACGCTGTATCCCGCACATGGCAGGGTAGGCCTCAGGAATTTAGGAATTTAGTGTTAAAACACTCCTTTCCACTTCCGTTCAAAATCAAAATCAAAATATTCTTTATTCAAGTAGGCCTCTACAAGCACTTTTGAATTCCCCACTTTCCACCGAATTTGAGGCATTGCGTGTTGAGTGGCGGAATCCCACGCCGCGTTTCGCCTTATACCAGAGCGTAGAAATGAAAACATTAAATATTTAAATTGAAAATTCCATTTCCTCGAGTCAAGATCGACCCTCATCCTGCCGGTTGCAGTCACACGTTTGTGCCGCTGCGCCACGACAGGCCTTTGTTATTATATTATTACGTTTATTTTCCTTAAGTTACTATGTTATAACCTGTGCTCTAATTTTATTTTCAATTTTATGTTAAGTTATTTTCTAAATATATAAGGATCTACTTATGTACTTATAAAGATATATATACTTACGTTTATTGTAATTTATCTTAAAAATTTTAATATGATTTACTCTTTCTGCCGATCACGTATGACTCTATTATTAAGTGCAATCATCCTTCACATCCTGTCGATGAAGAGTTTGAGGCATATACTGCGCCATTTTTTTCTCATCATTTATGAAATGTATATTAAATTAAAAAAATTAAGCCTATTTTGAATAATTTATTCTAAAGTAGGTATATGAAATTATGAATGTTAAAAATACATACGATTATTATTGTTAATTTCTTTTTTAAATGTGAAATTATATTTTGAAAAGAAAATGTTAAAAAGTAACCAATGATACTTTACAGTTTACAAATGGGTTTGAGGCCGTATTTACGAACAAAGCATATCGAGGAAATGAAATATTTGATATTTTCCCCACTTTTCACCGAATTTGTGTATAGTATGTTGAGAGGTGAAAATCAACGCCGCGCTGTGCCTTTTTTCCCGGAGCGAAGAAATGAAACCATTAAATATTTAATTTCAAAATGATGCAATATGTGTATTAATATTTAATTTCCTCAGGTGGAAAGTAAGCTCACAACCTGTTGCATTTAGTCACGCTTGTGTCCTACGCTACGATGGGCCTTAAGCCTCAAGCATATATGTATCTACAATACAATATTAAAACACCAGTCTTCTATACACTCAAAATTATCTTTGCAACTCTGAACAAAGAAGATGCAATACTTATTGTGTTAAGCCACAAATTTTACAAGCAAATGTCAATAAAGCGATGCTTTACGTCTATTGAGTAAGAGGTGATCGCATCAACCTTTCATGTGTTTCATACACAGCGTTGGCAAATTTTAGCCTTCTGTAGGTTGTAATTATATTGGAATATTTTAAACATATGATCATGAAATCTTCAATAGTATTTAATATTTTTTATATATATTTTAAATTTGTGTTTTTATTGAAACAAAAATCATATAGAAAAGTTATAAACATATAGAAAAGCTGCAGTGGCATAGTGTCTGAATGTTAACGATACAGTTACTGGTTTGATTTTCAGTTCTGGAAATTAACCTTTCATTATTTTCTTCTAATAACAAAATAACTTAATATATCAATAATTTAAAACAGGAACGAAGTGTATATATACGTTCACTCGGTCTTTACTATATGTAAGATATTGATTAACGTAAAATAATCATAGTAAATAAAATCTAGTTTGTCGAACTACAAAAAAAAAACAAAGAACTGCCACAT
Source organism: Eueides isabella (assembly GCA_019049475.1). NCBI lineage: Eukaryota > Metazoa > Arthropoda > Insecta > Lepidoptera > Nymphalidae > Eueides > Eueides isabella. The sequence goes on from CM032401.1 coordinate 11,298,210, forward strand.
CTTTGTTACCGTATATTTTCATACATACCCAAAAAAAGCACTCGATCGCAACTTTATACAAGGTACTTTCACTATTCGCAACGCAGGAAGAACCGTTGCCTTCCCGCCCAATGAGCGAGATTAATGAAGTTATTTGCTGTGGTAATGGCGTTAATATGTTGTTGGTTGATTGTTTTACACGTCCGCTTCGTGAAATTAGCAAATTATGGCCGATGATTGCTTGGTTTTAGAAGAATATTTATATATTTATTATTATTAGTTAGGTAATTGTTTCTGCTATTCTTTTAGTATTGTGATATTTAGGGTTATGTATCTAAAGAGGTGAAAACCTTCTGAATTGGTTACCGGCTTTTACCAGCAGAACTGCCTTCTAAACTGGTAATAAATAACTGGAAAGTTAAAAATCTAAAAGTATTACAGGAGTTTAGAAGATCAACATTTACATGGAACTAGACGATTCAAGTGTTTGTTAGTGATTTTGATATATTTTCAAAATTATTCGTGTCTTAATAATAGTTTTGTAAATTATAGAACACACATACATGCACATACATTATATGTTGAATGTTAAAGTTGAAGCAATATGTTTTTATTAATGTAAAGAAGCAAATACACAAGTTAGCATTATTTTTTCTCTATAAAATAAACATATTAAAACTATTATTTTTATTCAGATAAATCATAAATATTTATTATTTATTTCATACATATTTAACTGCACCATAGTTAAACACTTATTATGTAGGGCTGTCGTTGAGGATGCAAAATGAACCGAAACGAATTTACTTATATATATTTATTTAAGCTATTTAGTTACAATTAACTAATCCTAAGACGCGACAATCTGTTCGATGTCAGAACAAAAAGTGAAGATCTCTAAAGTCTTAATTATATTTATATTAAATTAAACGATATAACGCAATCGGCGAATACCAGGTGGGCCCCACAGTATGATGTTTCTCGTTAGCGCTCGACGTTCAGGAGGTCTTGCGAAACAAAGCAGCGATGGTGGTATCTTCACGGAGCGTATTGCGATGAATCATACATGGTGTGATTATTTATGATGTTTCTCGGTAGCGCTCGACGTTTGGGAGGTCTTGCGAAACAAAGCAGCGTTGGTGGTAGCTTCACCGAGCGTATGGTGTGATTATTTCTTAACAACTCCCTCCACAGGATCAGCAGCTATTTGGAGACTTTTGTCGAAAATAGTGCTGATAGAGACATAGGATCTCTGGGGCTGTCCTGGACATCTTGTGTTTTGGTTGTCTCGTCCTCTCTCTGGTTGATATTCTTCGAAGGCATACATTTACGACGAATGAGGACTATGCTTATAATGAGTACTGATGCACCGATGAGTATGTAGACAGGTATAGTTGTGTGATAGAGAGTGTCTAAGTTCGACGGTTCCAAAGTCACTGGTTCTTGAGAGGCAACCCTGATAGGCTAAGTGAACCTTTGTTAGGTTGGGAAAGCTCAGAACGTAGTGACGATCATCCAGTTGTTCCATGGCTTGTGATGATAAGATTACTGGAGTAACTCGACAGGATTCGTGAATATATTGCTGAACTATAAGATGTTGAATGCAGGTCGTTTGGTCTCCATAGTGTCGGTTTAAGCTGTCCTCGCAAAGATGACCACTATACTTCGGACATTCTGTCTCTATATACAGTAGATCTTTTTCGTGGATTGCTACGTATGGATAGGTAGGGATTATAGTTTTATTATTACTATTAGGGGCTAAGGACAATTTGAAAAGGATGTTGTTATTAGGATTCACGATTGGGAACTAAATTACCAAGATTATATCATTATCTTTATAATAATATCCTAATCTTAATATTCTCAATAATTGATAGCTACCACTACTTCTAAATTGAATAATCATTTCACTTTATTTAACATAACTATATAAAAACAGTTTGTTTTTCTATAAATGCATGTCCTTCATGAATATTAATCGAAATTTTAAGAAATTTGGAAGTATTTGCCGGTCTAATTTCCTCATACAAATTTTTATAGTACTGTATAGATTTTGGTAACGCTCATAAAACTCCTGTGCGGTGCCAGAACCTTGCGATAAAATAGCTAAATCGTTATATAGAGCGATCTCGTCTCGTTGGTCCGCGAAGTTGTTCACTAAAGCATTTCGAATGCCTTGCCAATCGGATGGAATCCCATTAGAATTGATTAAGCGAGCAGCAGAGCCTGCTACTTTGTTCAAAATCCCATTAAGAAGGGCACACCTACTTAATTCACTACTGTTTGCACTACAAAACTGGCCTACTAATTCGTCACATAATTTTAAAAATCTCGTGAGCACATTCGGGTTTCCGTCGAACTCGGGTACCAATCTTAAGGCTTTATAAATGGTATCTAATTCAGACATATCCGTTCCCTCTTCTATACTACTCAAAGTAATATCTCTTTTTCTATCTATGAAAAGTTGCCTACTACTAGTAACTATCCTAGGTTCCTTTGATTTTCTTAAATGAAAAATCTTGGCAAATTTTATTAACATAGGTTAGTAAGGCTAGGACTGAGCAACCACTAAGAAGAATCTAGTGTACTCACATGAACATGTTTCGGTCCCTCTGCGTTATCGATGTCTAGATAAACCTCTGATGCAGCACTACTTGTAGATTCGGATGCTCTGGATGCAGCTAGACAAGCTACGACGGGGCTTCACGCGATTACGGAAATCTTCTACGCGAAACGTTCCGCGAGCATCCTACCGACTGCGCCAATTATGTAGGGCTGTCGTTGAGGATGCAAAATGAACCGAAACGAATTTACTTATATATATTTATTTAAGCTATTTAGTTACAATTAACTAATCCTAAGACGCGACAATCTGTTCGATGTCAGAACAAAAAGTGAAGATCTCTAAAGTCTTAATTATATTTATATTAAATTAAACGATATAACGCAATCGGCGAATACCAGGTGGGCCCCACAGTATGATGTTTCTCGTTAGCGCTCGACGTTCAGGAGGTCTTGCGAAACAAAGCAGCGATGGTGGTATCTTCACGGAGCGTATTGCGATGAATCATACATGGTGTGATTATTTATGATGTTTCTCGGTAGCGCTCGACGTTTGGGAGGTCTTGCGAAACAAAACAGCGTTGGTGGTAGCTTCACCGAACGTATGGTGTGATTATTTCTTAATTCACTTATCAACACATCACAATCTAATGTTCGATAATACAAAACAATGACTCATACCTACATAAATAGATGCAACGCTCGCAAATAACCTTCAGTCAGACGTCGCTTATCGGGTGATAGTGATCGACAAGGTTGCTGTAGTAACTGGTCCTAATAAAGGATTCGGTTTCGGAATTGTGAGGGAACTGTGTCGACGTGAAGTTGAAATAGTGTATTTAACTGCTCGGGACATAATAGGAGGAGAAGAAGCTATAAAAAAGAGGAGAAGGATTGAAGGATTCAATCTATTGTTCCACCAATTAGATATATCAGACAGAAAATCTGTAGAAAATTTTGCGAAACATTTAAAACTACAAAATTCAGGTGTTGATATTTTAATTAACAATGCTGCTACTATACCAAAGGATTTTAGCAAGACCACTTATGTTGAGGCCAAACGCGTTCGTTATTGATGTTAATTACAGAAGCTATTTTAATATTCAAGATTGCTTCTTTCCGTTACTAAATGATAATGCAAGAGTCGTTAACATTTCTAGCGATTGTGGTCATATATCAAACTTAAAAAAACGCCTATTGGATTGAAATACTTAAGAGACAGAATTTGAAAATCAAAGAAATTTATGAATTTGTAGATTGATTTTTGGAATCGGTTCAAAATAATACTGTGAACGAAGATGATTTTATTTCTACCGCTTTGCTTGCTTATTGCATATCGAAAATTGCTATATGCGCATTAACTAGAATTCAAGCAAAAATAGGCAGAAATATATCAAATAACTCATTCCATCCTGGTTTTGTTAAGACCGACCTGAGCTTGCAACGTGGATATTTATCCATAGATGAATCAAGTCAAGCACCTGTTTATTTGGCTTTAGATTGTGATCAATCTCTGAAAAGGAAATTTATATGTTATAATAAAGCTGATTGTCAATTGGTCTGATCCTAACATAAAATTGAAATGCCAGGATGAAGAAGAGACAGACAAGTACTTTAGGGCTGTATTGAAAACATAATATTTTTAGCATAAAATGTAAATTTTATTTATGTTTATCTTTTTAAAGTTTAATATTTATTTTAAGAAACTTAAAAGAAACATACTATTTTTTATAGAATATTCCTATTTCTTATGCTAATATTGAAGTTTTTCATTGCGTAGGGGGTGGAGAAAGTCAAAATTATTTAACAAATCAGAAAAATATAATATAATAATATATTTGTTTGAAGAATCATCATTTTCCAGATAAGTATTCAATGTATTATTAGTATTGATATATTCGACGCCGTGGAACAGCACCGCAACATTAATCGTTCGAACTTTACATAGGAGAATAAGTATTTTTCTTGACTAGGTGTGGACTAATAATTGAAAAGTAAAAAAAATGTTACAGCCTTTAACAACAGCACGTGTTATTCGGTAAGCCACTATTTCACCGCATTAGCATAAAAGTAATATATATGTATCAATAATTTCTTATAACCGAGACATGTTTTCTCAGAGCTTAGACCCAAGGTTAAATAAAAAGCGAAATACAAAAGAAAAGCCAAAGTATATCTTATTTTTAAGCTCAACTCATTTCATAACAATATGAAAAATACGACCTACAATGAAATACCTTTCTAAATATATTTAAAAACGATAGTTTTAGGTTTGATTTTTTACTGGGTGAAAAATTTTTATCAATTTACTTCTTCTATAATTAATGTAGAGCGCTACTAAATCCGAAACTTATGCAGAAAGTGGGGAATAGAGTGTCTTAACACTAGATTATTGCCTATCTCTATCCTTCTGTATGTAAGAGAGGGTGGCAATCAAATTTTAAATTCGAAATAGACAATAGATATATATTCACGGATTTATATCACAAATTAATACCTTGGATCTCGTATAGTATAAGTGAAATTTCTATAAAATGATGGATATACATACATGTTATGTAGGTCACTTAAAAATCTTTTTCCGCGACAATATGTTTCAAAATCCTTGTTATATAAGAATGTCTTGCGGGAGCTTGTGAATATTTTATATCGTCTTTTGTGAACGTTTAGTGTAAAATATCCATATTTGTTTCCTGTCATACAGTTCCCATGGTGTCAATATTTTTCTTATATGAGTTTTCCTTGTCGAGTTTAAAAATATTTATCTATTTTTTTAATGCTATCGAAGGAACATTTTATTTATGCTGTAGTAATACAGTGATAAACGAAGAAGTGAAATCTTTCTGAAGGCAATGTCACAAAAATTGGACGAAAACTAGGGAAGGGACTGTCCTAAAACTAGGTTTCTCAGGAAAAACATCACAATATCAATAATATTTAAATTTATCGCAAATTAAACGAACAAAACGTTATTTATCTTTCTGAATAAAAAAAAATTAAACAGCATAGCAACAAAATTAATGAGCAAATAAAATACAAACACAGAAAAAATATACAAACAATCTTAGACACAAATTCTTCATAATTTCCATTGAAATGTTGCTACAAGACGAATTTCCTTCAGTTAACGCATTCCGAGATCTCATCATGTAAAAGACCGACTTTTGAAAACGTTCTACAAAACAAAGTAAAGCTAATGGAGCGAATTGAGATACGAAAAAATACAACGTCGCCCTTATCATACGATTCCTCCGTCGTCGAATTCATTGAATTCTACTGTTTTTATTTTTCGGTCTCGATGTCGAGAAAAATCTACTCAAATGCAAATGGTTGTTGAATTGAATAACAAACGTGAGTTTGAAGTTATTTTTTTATTATTTTAAATAAAATGGCCTGTCGTGGCGCAGCGGCAAAATTGTGTGACTGTAACCGACAGGTTCTGGGTTCGATACCCAGTCGAGGAAATGAAATATTTAATATATCCAATTTAAATATTTAATGTTTCATTTCTTCGCTCTTGTAATAAGGCAAAGAGCGGCGTTGAGTTCCGCCACTCACGCATGTGAGTGGCGGAACGCAAGTGAATGCCTCGAATTTGGCGGAAAGTGGGGAACGAAAGTGGAGTGTCTTGACACTAGGTTCCCGGGTTCCCTCTGCTTTCCCTGCCTCGTGTGGGATACAGTGTGAAGGTAAAAAAATAAATAAAATGGTTTTAGTAATGTCATAGTGATGAATAGTAAATTAACTAAACGAATACCATAAGAAAAACAGGAACTTTCGTAAACGAGAATTATGTTATGAAATAAATAAAGTATATAGTTGAAATATATCAACACGATTAAAAATTTAAACCACAAATAATACTAAGCAATGATAGTATTTAATACTTCGACAAGACTGAAGAAAAACCGAGTGTTACCAATCAGTTCAAAAAACTTTGCTACACGAAGAAATTCCGTAAGTATTTGAAAATAATATAGAAAGCCGTAACATTAAAATTGCTTCTTTTTGTTTTTATCAAAATAGTAAAATACATCTCTAAGTAAGAAATTTCAAGATTAAGGAACGAAGCATCAAAGAATTTTCATTAGGCGAAAGTGGAATTCATTTCCTTAGAGTCGATCAAGGAATTTAAAGTTCGAATATTCTAAGGGTATTGGAATTTTCATAATCAATCAAATGCCGTTTGTTTGCCGTCAAGGTACGTCGGCTCGCTGATTTTGACTTGGCTGTGAAATCAATTATACCGTTCGATGCTACCCTATAATGTTAACTTTGTCCTAATGACAAGAGATATTAACATTAGACTGCGTAAATTATGTTAATTATCTTTATTGTTTGAGATTTTCTTTAAGCGTTTGCAGTTCTTGTTTTAAAACAACGTTTGCATTGCTGAGATGCCTATACTTTTTTGTAACTGTGGTTGTTGGTTGTACGTATTACCTTAGTCGTGGTAACATTTTTTTTTTTTTAATTAAATTTATTCAATCTAGTTTAATGAAATGTGGTGCTGATTTATATTAACCTATAACTATCGTTTATATGTATGTGTAAGTATGTTTTACACTATCGTGTAAACGTTATATGTGATATCATATACCTGAACAAAAAATTAAAGCTTTAAAAGGATCATCTAACATTTTATTGCTAAGTTACATGAACTACGAACACATCTCCCTGAAAATGTTCATTTATATATGACGACACGTTTTCACAAAAAAATGCATATTTATACTTTAAAATGCTCTAGGAGTAAATTTAGAAAACAACTTCAAAGACGTTACGGTACAAAATAGTTACTCTAAAACACAGTCCTGCGGAACACTTATGTAAACAAAGCCGCGAGTGAGATCAAGTACAAAATAATACCCGAGCGTACGTTTACAAGTCGTTCAGTCCATTGGTTTTTTTTATAATGACAGAAAAAACCTTTTGCCGCGTTAAATAAAGTGTGATTTTTTTACATTTTCTTGCTATATCTGAGTGAAATATTCCGTTTCCGACCATGTCATTTCTGAAGATAATGACATGGATGAGTGGGAAAGTTGAAAAAAAAAAACCTTTTAAATAGTTTATGGTTACGCCACCTGTTCATACTTTCCTAGATTATATATTCCAACTATGTAGGTAGCTTTGATTTTGTAAATCAATCATATTTTCTACGAGCTTACTACCTTACTTTGAGTACTCGCCTACCACCCATTCGCAAGAAGACCGCAAAGGGAACCACTTGTGTTATAGTCAAGTGTGAGACCTATAATAACCGCATCCGCGCCGCGCCCCTTTCGCAAACACTGTTTTTAAAGTAAGAACTATATGAAGAACCTATTTAATTGTGATATTTAAAAGAACATTTACATTAAATTCATCGAGCCCGTGTACACGTGGTGATATCAGTTAGGCGACGCCATCTTCCACGCCACTAAATATCAAGAAGCCTTTGGGACTGGTGAACAACGTGAAGAAGCCATCAACAGGTAGGCGAGTCTAACTATTCTAAAGCTCGTATCTTTCTCAAATTCATATATAATCCAGTTATCCTCACAGTCTGCTAATATTAAAAATTGCAGTAACATCTTTTTGGTCCTTCGAGCCGGATTCCCTATTTATCACAATCTTTTATGCTAATTTAGCGTACATAAAATACCGTTATTCGGTTCCCGCACCCACAGTGATAAATAGGTATCTTGCATATTCATTGCAATTTAATACTTTACTGTACATTAACCGCTCTTAAAGTTCCTATGTTGCCTAAGTTATTATAACTACTTAGAATATTAAAATACATAAGTAACTAGGTATTTTATTTAATACTACACAAATCCGCACCCACCAGTAAGTTCGTATTTTATAAATAATATCACATCACTATTCTTCATATTCTGCTCAGTAAATATTTTGTTATTAAGTATTTATTATATACACTATACATATACTTAAATTTATATATTTAATTACAACAGTCTTGAAAACTCGAACTATTGCAGTTAGTTACAAACATCTACCTACAAAGTCGTTACATTTTCTTTCTAGTTTTTTGTGCATATACTTACAACCGCTTTATTTAATTTGTGTTATTATACTTACTTACAAATATGCCGCCTAAAATACCTACTGTATGCGAGACCCCTCAGCTTGTTATACTTGAAGCGAAACGTAATGTTTTATTTGAGCGCATTCAAAATATTTATGAAAAAGCAAAAATTGCTCATATTTCTCAAGATAATGAAAAATCATTTCTTTGTTCCTGTGTGACTATAGATAGTATACGTTTAGACTTTTTTAAGATATTGGATGACTACAATGCGCAATTATTAGAATATGACGCTGAAGCCAAGCCTAGCTATCAAGCCTATGCTTCTTTCGAAGACCTTTTTTGTTATATAAAAACTGTGATGTCACAATGTCGTTCCGCACAACCACAGGGTACAGTTTTTAAACAATCGCGTAAACTGCCGCCTATAGAACTTATGTCATTTGATGGAAATATTTCCAACTGGCCTTTATTTTTTGCGAGTTTTAAGTCTACAATTCACGATAATCCTTCGCTTACCGATGCTGATAAATTGTATTACTTAATCGGAAAATTATCACAGAAGGCTCAAGCAACATTTTCGGGAGTTACCCCTTGTGCTGAGAATTACAATATAATATTTCAGGCACTTGTCGATCGATATCAAGACATTCGTGTTTTTGCATCTTCTTATTTAGATGAAACTCTTAATTTTAAAATATCGGGCTCTGCAAGTGCCGAAAATTATCAGTCATTTTTAGATAATTATGTAACCGCTGTAAACTCGCTAAAAACGTTGAAGTTGGATAATTTGTGTGATTTTATATTTCTGCATATCGCTATAAAGAAATTTGATACCGACACTATTCGAGCATTCGAAATGCACTCGCGTGACACAAAAATACCAACGTTCGATAGCTTTGCTAATTTTATTAAAGATCAGTGCCGCATATATTCTAGTACACAGCAAAATAATTTAATTTCCACAAAACCGAATAATATTAATTATAAACACAGAATAAATACTAGAAAAATATCCGCCCCCAATCCACAGTCTTATGTTACATGTTCTTCGTCACAGCAAGTTAATTGCCTATGTAATAATGTAATTCATGATCATTTCTACAAATGTCCCGCTTTTAGTAATATGTGTCCTAAAGAACGATTTAAATTGGTAAAACAAAGTAATGCATGTGTGAATTGCCTTAGCCTTAAGCACAAGATTAGTAATTGTAGTTCTAAAACTAAGTGTCGTTCTTGTAACCAACGTCATCATACATTACTGCACTTTGATAAAAACGAGCATATTTTTAACACGTCCCTTTCGACGGCCAGCTGTTCGACTAACATGACACCGCCGCCACCCCGCACAAGTAAGCCTGTAATGCAGTATGACTCAGTCGCTACAACTGCGCCAGCGATGACTAATACATCACAACCTGAGGTTTCGTTGTGTAGCACTTCCATTGCGCCGTCTCAAGCGAGTACAGTTAAAACTCATACAAATAATACGCAATGTACTAAGCATACTACTGTACTGTTAGCAACCGCTCAGGTGATAGTGTATGACAATAATAACAAGAAGCACACTATTCGCGTTTTGTTAGACACTGCCGCACAAAGTAATTTCTTAACTTTTGATTGTTTAAAACGGCTAGGACTTATAAATAAAAGTAAAAAGTCACATTTAACTGTGAAAGGTATCGGTGGTGGTGAAAAATCCATTAAAGGTACAGTCGATATAACAATTCATTCTCGTTTTGATGATAACATTTGTTTTAACATTTCAACGCTTATTGTTGACCGCATAACAGATACTTTGCCTTCTGTTCAAGTTGACGTGTCTTCGTTAGATTACCTCGAAAATCTGAAGCTCGCTGACAGAACGTTCGCGCATCCCGGGCCAATAGATGCTCTGATAGGAGCTTCTGTCTTCCCTCACTTAGTATTACCAAACATAGTACGTTGCCACGGAGATAATTTGCCTCCCGCTATTGAAACTCTATTTGGGTTCGTTATTATGGGTTCCGTACCCACTTTATACGATTCTAACCAACATACTTTCTGTTGTTTGTCAACTCTCGATCCCGTTTCGTCGCTGCTTAACCGATTTTGGGAACTCGAAGAGGTTACCGCGCCGCCCGCTCAGAACCCACATGATCTTGAATGTGAAGATCATTTCCGCGCCACCACTGTTCGGGAAGATAGTGGTAGGTATATTGTGTCACTTCCTTTCTGTGACGATCCCTATTCGCTGGGCGAGTCGTATGCCATAGCCCTTAAACGTTTTCTTTGTTTAGAGAGAAAACTTACATTATCATCGGATAGTCGCGCCGCTTATAACGAAGTAATAAGTAGCTATATCAAACAAGGCTACTTACATCCTATTGATATTAGATGCGATGATAAATTAAGCCCCAAATACTTTATCCCGCATCACGGTGTGCTTCGGGAGGACAAGTCTACGACACGGCTCCGCGTGGTTCTAGATGGAAGTTGCCGAACTACGTCGGGTAAATCCCTCAATGATATTTTGCACGCAGGACCTAATTTACAGGGAAATCTATTTAACATTATAATTAATTTTCGCCTTTTTCAAATAGCGCTCTCAGCCGACTGTAAACAAATGTTTATGCAGATAGGTATGAAGAAAAATGATCGCAAGTTCCAGCGTATTTTATATCGATTCGATAACAATACTGCGGTTGGGGTGTATGAGTTCAGCCGCGTATGCTTTGGACTTAAATCAAGCCCTTACCACGCTTTGCGTGTAGTTCATCAACTTATACAGGATGAAGGCAGTAATTTTCCCGCCGCAACAGCTATCTTGTCTTCCGCTTTATATATGGACGATATCGCCTTCAGTGTGATGTCTGAGCCACAAGCTGTTGCAGTCTCACAGGAGCTTATTGCATTGTTTAAATGTGGTCAATTTGATTTAGTTAAATGGACCAGTAACTCTGACCAGGTTCTATCGCATATACCTGACTCCCATCGATCTGTTCATACAATTCAGTTTGATCAAAAGGCTGAAAAAATCTTAGGCTTGCATTGGGACCGTGCTAGTGACACATTGCGTTTTGAGGTTAGCACGCCCAGTGATAACTGTACTAAGCGCGCTATATTATCTACTGTGGCAAGATTATGGGACCTATTGGGATTAGTAGCTCCCTCTGTTTTATACGCCAAGCTCCTAATTAAGGAGCTTTGGTTATTAAAATGTGATTGGGATGACACACCTCCCCAAAATATTGTCACTGCTTGGAAGCAATTCTGCTTCGAGCTGCCCGCGCTTACCAAAATACGTATCCCGCGTCACCTAGGCTTAACAAATGGTTGCAGTGTAAACCTTATTGGGTTCGCAGATGCCAGCGAGCGTGCATATGGAGGTGTGGTTTATATGCAGATTTTTGACGGCACTACCCGTACAGTACAACTTGTTTGTGCCAAGTCGAAGGTCTCACCTGTAAAAATAGTCTCTATAGCGAGACTGGAATTATGTGCAGCTGTACTGTTATCAGAGTTACTACGGAAGGTCATTGATACAGTGTCAATTCAGTATCCTATCAACTCTGTTTACGCATTCACCGACTCTAAAGTAGCGCTGGTCTGGATACACTCATCTCCGCATCGTTGGCACACTTTTGTTGCCAATAGAGTGGTGAAGCTGACCGATTTCTTACCAGCTGACTGTTTTTACCATGTCGCTGGATCTCAAAATCCCGCCGACTGCTTGTCTCGTGGCCTTACTCCAGACAAACTAGTTGAACATCATCTTTGGTATAAGGGACCATTGTGGGTATCTTATGACCCCTCAGAGTGGCCTATCAATAAATTTAATTATGATAAATCACTCGCAGATGTACCAGAACATAAATCAGTATCATGTACGGCTACTTGTAATACTCCGGAATCGTTAATTTGTACCCTTGCACGACGTATGTCAAATTGGTCAAAATTGCTTCGCGTGATTGTATACATTTATCGCTTACTGAAGCAACTACCTCGTAACACAACTGTAACAACTTCAGATCTAGACTTTGCTGAGGGTAAATTATTAGGTACAATTCAGAAATTTTATTTTTCTGATATCATAGAAAAAATTAAACTTAATAAACCTTGTTCCGGACCAATTATGAAACTTAGACCATTTTTAGACAAAAATGGTTTGATTCGAGTTGGTGGTCGACTAACTAATTCTGCTGAAGATTTTAATTATAAGCACCCTTGCATTCTACCGCGAGATGATCATGTCTGTAACTTGTTAGTCGATTATTACCACAAAAAACACCTACACGCTGGACCTGAACTAGTGATGTCGCTGCTCAGGCACAAGTACTGGATTCTAGCTGCAAGAAGATTAATTCGGCATAGAATCCACAAATGTAACATTTGTTTTAAATTGAAACCGCGCTCAATCTTTCCACTAATGGCCGATCTACCCAGCCACCGAGTCACTCAAGTTGAAAAACCATTTTATAACACTGGATGTGACTATGCGGGACCGCTTCAGTATACACCCATTCGTGGTCGAGGCGTAAAGAGCCGCAAAGCTTGGCTGTGTATTTTTACGTGCTTGACTACGCGCGCCACTCATATTGAGGTGGCTACTGATTTAACTTCAATAAGCTTCCTTGCCGCATTAAAGAGATTCCTCGCACGTCGTGGCCCTATTAAGTGCTTATTCTCTGACAACGGGCGATGCTTCGTGGGTTCTCTTATCTCAACTCGTGACTTATCTCAACGACTTGTATAAGTTTCTTGACGAAGAATTCCGAACGCACCTTCAAGATGAGCTTACCGAAAGTAGAATTGAGTGGAAGTTTATTCCACCTGTTTCTCCCCATTTCGGCGGCTGCTGGGAGAGTATGGTAAAGGTTGTCAAATCGCACCTCTTTAAGGTTATAGGGCAACAAATACTCTCATATGAGGAGCTTATTACGGTTCTTACACAAATAGAGGCACTCATTAATTCGCGCCCCCTCACCGTTCTGAGTTGCGATCCATCCGAACCTACCGCGCTTACACCCGCACATTTTTTGCATTCAGCTCCTTTATCATCACTGCCAACTGCTGAAGTCACCTCCGTAACTATACAACAGCGACACTTACTTTTAGATAGGCTGGTTCAATCGTTTTGGAAACGATGGCGTATGTCTTATCTTCATCAATTACAAGTCAGAGCCAAATGGAATACGCCAACGGTCCCCATACAAATAGGAACAGTTGTTGTCATTGTGACAGACAATGCGCCGCCTCTTTCTTGGCCTTTAGCTGTCGTTGAAAAGGTTCACAGCGGCAAAGACGGGACAACTCGCGTGGTTACCGTCAGAACCGCGAAAGGATTTTACGTAAGGCCTGTGGTACGTTTGTGCCCATTACCGACACAATAATCCTTGGTTTCAGCGTTATATATGTTTTTTTTTATTTTTTATATACTTTCTATAACCGCCTCAACTATTGTTAGTTTTATTTTATATATTTTATTTATTTTACATAAGATTTTGTAAACTTTCTATACTTAATATACATCCAGCACTGTTACACACATAAGGTAAAACTTTAGATCATAGTATATTTTAAAGGCAACCCTTTAAGGGCGGGGGTATGGTTACGCCACCTGTTCATACTTCCTAGATTATATATTCCAACTATGTAGGTAGCTTTGATTTTGTAAATCAATCATATTTTCTACGAGCTTACTACCTTACTTTGAGTACTCGCCTACCACCCATTCGCAAGAAGACCGCAAAGGGAACCACTTGTGTTATAGTCAAGTGTGAGACCTATAATAACCGCATCCGCGCCGCGCCCCTTTCGCAAACACTGTTTTTAAAGTAAGAACTATATGAAGAACCTATTTAATTGTGATATTTAAAAGAACATTTACATTAAATTCATCGAGCCCGTGTACACGTGGTGATATCAGTTAGGCGACGCCATCTTCCACGCCACTAAATATCAAGAAGCCTTTGGGACTGGTGAACAACGTGAAGAAGCCATCAACAGGTAGGCGAGTCTAACTATTCTAAAGCTCGTATCTTTCTCAAATTCATATATAATCCAGTTATCCTCACAGTCTGCTAATATTAAAAATTGCAGTAATAGTTTATATTAGTTCATTGTTTCGCAATCCGAATATAATATCAATTACCTAAAAATATATTGCTACAATATAAAGTGAAATATTATTTTACTCTCTATAATTGAAACTTTCTACTATTAAAAGTTTCTACTATGGAATTCTCCAAAGGAATTTTATAACAATAATGATATTTAGCGTCGATAAAGTGAAAATAAGCAGATATGTATTTAATGTTATACTATATATAGCTATACGCTTTTGCCCACAAAGCAAGATAGGTACAGAGAACCGAAAATGAAAAGACTCATTTCTCCACCTTCTTCTATATAATAGAGACAGACTTTGTAGACTTTGTATTGCGTGCGGGACCGTCGCGGTTTACTGAAGTGAGGATTTTTTTTATTCTTACGCTGTATAACATACACAACGGAGTAAGCATAGGGAACCAAGGAACCGTGTATTAAGATACTCCGTTCCGTTGAGGCATTAGTTATGTGTTGAGTAACTTATTGGATGATTGTATTAAAATAAATATATATATTACGTTTTACAACCTGAAAACTATAATAAGACGCTAATCCACTGTACCACGACGGCCTGAATATTTAGGTCGAGTCTCAAACAGACTGAACCATAGCTATTAAAACAAGTCAAATCAATCTAACCGCAATATTTTCATTCGATTTCCTAGTTTTATTTCTGCAAAAAGTAAACTATATTCTGAAACGAATGGGCCAGAGTTTATGGGTGCTTTTCTGTTGAATTTTATTCAAGTTGTGTCAACTATTTAAGTAGGCCTCTCTCCCTAGAGAGGGTTAACGGGCGGACGTGTCAAGTTATACTAGCCCATCTC